>CM066606.1:91768183-92313183 GCA_033816785.1 Picus viridis | reverse complement strand
CTGGAGAGGTCCCAGAAGACTGGAAGCTGGACAATGTGGTGCCCATGCACAAGAAGGGCCAGTTGGAAGAGCCAGGGAATTCCAGGCCTGTCAGCCTGACCTCAGTGCCAGGCAAGATTATGGAACAGGTCATCTTGAGTGCAATCCCACTGCACTTACAGGATGGCCAGGGGCTCAGGCCTAGCCAGCATGGATTTAGGAGGGGCAGGTCCTGCCTGACCAACCTGATCTCCTTCTATGATCAGGTGACCCGCCTGGTGGATGTGGGGAGGCCTGTGCATATGGCCTACCTGGACCTCAGCAAGGCCTTTGACACTGTCCCCCACAGCAAACTCCTGGCCAAGCTGGCAGCCCATGGCTTGGACAGGAGCACACTGCATTGGGTTAGGAACTGGCTGGAGGGCCAAGCCCAGAGAGTGATGGTGAATGGTGCCACATCCAGCTGGCGGCCTGTCACTAGTGGTGTGCCCCAAGGATCAGTGCTGGGCCACATGCTCTTCAACATCTTTATTGATGATCTGGATGAGGGCATTGAGTCCATCATCAGTAAATTTGCGGATGACACCAAGCTGGGGGCAGGAGTTGATTTGCTGGAGGGTTGAGAGGCTTTGCAGAGGGATCTCAACAGGCTGGACAAATGGGCAGAATCCAATGGCATGAGATTGAACACATCCAAGTGCCGGGTTCTGCACATTGGCCACAGCAACCCCAGGCAGTGCTACAGGCTGGGGTCAGAGTGGCTGGAGAGCAGCCAGGCAGAGAGGGACCTGGGGGTACTGGTTGATTGTAGGCTGAACATGAGCCTGCAGTGTGCCCAGACAGCCAAGAGGGCCAATGGCATCCTGGCCTGCATCAGGAAAAGTGTGTCCAGCAGGAGCAGGGAGATCATTGTGCCCCTGTACTCTGCATTGGTTAGGCCACACCTTGAGTACTGTGTCCAGTTCTGGGCCTGGAGAAGAAGAGACTCAGGGGTGACCTTCTTGCTCTCTACAACTACCTGAAGGGTCTTGGAAGAGGCACTAACAACCTAAACCTGTTTTGCCACTTCCCTCTCTTCCCCTCCCTTGTTACAGGGTCCAGGGTGAGCTGGAGGACCTGACAATAGACACTGCTAAGACTACCTGGGGGAGTGAGCTAAGCCCCATAGCAATACGTAACTGAACGAAGCACATCACTTTCATGTTTGCAACTCCGACTCGAGCAGGCAATAAATCAAGCAACCTTTTAGCCCAGCTTCTGGACAGCAATTATCCACAAGCCACACGTTGGACCGCCAATTAAAAATATGTGGTGGAGTAGGAAGGTTCCCCCCACACAGAGAAGAATTCCACAGCTAACTCAGCCGGAGAAGCAGATGAAAGCTGTATTTTACAAGCAGATATGGAATGCAATGAATATGTACAAAAATATACAATATTTACAATATATACAGAAATATACAGCAATGTATGTAATACAGGAAACCTTTCCCCAACACCCCCTGCGGCCAGGGGGGTTTGGCCTACCATCCCTTCTCCCTCCCTACCACCCCTTTTTCCCAAAAGGGTTAGAGAGAGAGAGAAAGGGAAGGTAATTAAAAGGGTGAAAACTTGTTAAAGCTCAAAGCGGATGCAAAGTTAGTTTTCTCTTATCTGGTTAGCAAGAATCGTAGAGAGAAACGAGCCAGCTCACAGCACAGGGGGGAAGAAGAAGACGACTGCTGACTGACTCCCCCCGACTGAAAGACTAAACAAAAATTTACAGCCGGGTCCCACCAATGAAATTGAATTAGCATATCATTGTTTTCATTCTAATATCAAAACATTTGGCTAGGGTGTTCAGAAAGTGTCTCTTTCTTAAAGGCACAGCCTAAACTGGTCACACCTAGCAACACCCGTAAACATTCCAGGGGTCTGCCTCCTCTCTTCTATGTTGAGATCCCAGCAGATATCAGGCAGGTTGAAGTTGCCCATGAAAACAAGGTCAGGCGATCTTGAGACAGCCTTAGGCTGCCTATAGTATGCTTCATCAACATCTTCCTCCTGGTTGGGTGGTCTATAATAGACTCCAACCAGGATGTCTGCCCAGCTGATCTTCCCTCTAATTTTCACCCACAAGCACTCAACTCAATCGTCCTTGATCTCCAGCTTAATAGCATCTAGTGCCTCCCTGATGTATAGGGCCACCCCTCCACCCCTTCTTCCTTGCCTGTCTCTCCTGAAGAGCCTGTAACCATCTATTGCAGCACTCCAGTCATGTGAGTTGTCCCACCACGTCTCTGTGATCGCAACCACATCATAATTTTCCTGCTGCAACAAGACTTCCAGCTCCTCTTGTTTGTTACCTATGCTTCGTGCATTAGTGTGCATGCACTTCAGCTGGGCTGCTGGTTTCACCCCTGACTAAAGGTTACCTCCCTCGGACTCCAGTCTGGGGTGACTGGTTCCAGCCCCTTCCCCCTTCAAATCTAGTTTAAAGCCCTACCAATGAGACCTGCCAATTCCCTTCCTAGAATCTTTTTCTCCGTGAGGGATAGGCCATTTTCGAACACTCTGATCTTTCCCCTCCTCTGGGACAGATGTACTCCATCTGTTGCCAGCTGACCTGGTGCAGTAGAAAGTTTTTCAAGACCAAAAAACCCAAAATTCTTTTGACTGCACCAGCCTCTAAGCCACTTGTTGGCTATAGCTTCTGACCTTATGGTATTCCCTCCTGCAACTAAGGGTATCGATGTAAAAATTATTTATGCACCTGACCCCTCAACCAGATATTCCAGGGCCCTGAAGTAATTTTTGATTGCCCTGGGATTTCTGATAGCAAAATCATCATTTCCTAACTGCATAACCAATAAGGGATAGTAGTCAGAGGGCTGTACCAGACTGGACAGCCTTCTGGTAACATCTCTAACTTGGGCTCCTGCTAGGCTAATAACTTCCCTATGAGATGGGTCCAGCTGACATATGGGGCCCTCTGTTCCCTTCCGGAGGGAATCACCAATAACAATTACCCTCCTCTTTTTTTGAGGGAGCAAGTCCTGATGCCAGGGAAGGCTGTTTAACCTTAGGCTGTTTAGCCTTAGGCTTTTTAGCCTCTCAGGAAAACCCCAGATGGTGTGTCCTTCGCTATCAGAATCACCTCACCCTTGACCTCCAGTGCCCCATACCTGTTTTCCAAGGGCAGTGGGGAAGGTGAGGGGAGGCAAGGAGGTTTAACTTTGCATCTTTTGAGAGGAACCTGCATCCATTCCCCTCTGCTTTTTGGATAACCAGCCTCTGCTGGGGAGCTTGCAAAGCCTGGTTACTCAAGTTCATCTCCCTTCTACAATCCCTGACATCTCTAAGTCTAGCAACCTCATCCTTCGGTATGGCCATGAGGTTAAGCAAATAGTCAATCTGCTCACACCTAACGCAGGAGTTGTCCCCACTACCCTGCATCTCAAGTGCCGGACTCCAGCACTCTCTGTAGCCAGACGCCTGGACACCTACCTCTTGCTTATGACACCTACCTACCTGCTTATATTCCCTCACAGTCTGAGTCAAGACTGATTTTTTGAAGGAGTTATTGCGGTGTGTTACCACCATGCCTAGCCCTGCCTGCGTGACCTGTTGGACAAAGATTTAGAAAAGTGCGGTGGCACGTGCATCTGGCCACAGCTGAGTGAGAGCACATGGGCTGGAATGCAACCACCTGCGAGATGCCGCCGGCTTTTAAAAGTGCCGCCGGCAACATGGCGAGCCCGAGCGATCCTGAGCAGCAAGCACGTGGAGAAACGGCAAGCGCTGATTCTAGCCAAATGCCAAGAGACTGCGGGGGTCCTGCCGTTCCCATAGGTTGAAAAGTAAAGCAGTTAATGCTCTCTGAGCTGCTGGTCACAGTGTTCTTTATAGAAAGAGTGATTGGCAATTGGAATGGGCTGCCTGGGTAGGTGGTGGAGTCACCATCACTGGAGGTGTTTAGGAAGAGACTGGATGGGATGCTTGGTGCCATGGTTTAGTTGATTAGATAGTGTTGGAGGACAGGTTGGACACGATGATCTCAAAGGTCTCTTCCAACCTGGTTAATTCTATTCTATTCTATTCTATTCTATTCTATTCTATTCTATTCTATTCTATTCTATTCTATTCTATTCTATTCTATTCTACTCTATTCTATTTTCCATAAAATTGTTGACAAAAACCTGGAAAGACTGGCTGACACAACAGAAGGCTGTGCTGCCACTCACTATGACCTGGACACACTGAAGACTTGTGCAGAGGGGGAACGTTATGAATTTCAACAAACACAAGTGTAAAGTCCTGCACCTAGAATGGAATAACCTCATGCATCAGTATGGGTTAGAGGGTGACCTTCTAGAGAGCAGTCTGTGAAGAATGACGAGGGGTAACAAACTGGACAGCAAGTTCACCATGAATTTGGGGACAAGGTCATCGGTGGTATCCTGGGGTGCATTAAGAAGAGTGTGGACAGCAGTTTGGGGGAAATTATGCTCCTTCTCGTCTATTCTGCCCTGATGAGGCCAAATCTGGAAAATTGTGTCCAGCTCTGGGCTTATCAGTTCAAGAGACAGGGAACTATCAGAGAAAGTCCAGCAGAGAATTAGAAAGATGATGAGGGAAGGACTCACACTAGAGAAGTTTGAAGGCTGACTTCTGCAGAAGGGACTCCATAATGGAGCAAGGGGAAATATGAGGAGTCCTCTCCCCGAGGAGGGAACAATAGAGACAACATGTGATGAACTGACCACAGATCCCATTCCCTGTCCTCCTGTGCTGCATGGAAGAAGAAGGTAGAGAAAAAATGAGTCTGGGAAGAAGAAAGGGGTGATGAGAAAATGTTTTTGTTTGACATTAAGATTTGGGTTTGTTATCCATTATCCTTCTCTAATTTGATTGGTAAAAAATTAAATTAATTTCCACAAGTAGAGTCTGTTTTGTCCAAAATAGTAAATAATGATGGATCATGTCCGCATCTTGACCCATGAGTCTTTCATCATATTTTCTCTCCCTGGAGAGGAAAGTGATAGTGCAGCTTGTTGGGGACCTGGTGTCCACCCACAATCAATTAATCTGTAAAATTCAAATAGCTTATGGCTATTGCCATTCTTATAGTTATTATTAATAGTGTTAATACTATGCAATAAAGACATCTAGCCAACTTAACAAACCATTAGTTCTAACATTTTATGCTGTAAATTACTTTTTCATTTTAAAATATGCATGTTTTGGGAGACTGTGGTTAACCTTGTTACATCATTTATACTTTGGCCCACTAGTGTGCAACAAAAATTTTAAAATAACATTATGTTGTAGCTAATTAAAGAAAAGTAAAATCATATAAAGTTTCACTATAACTGGAATTGATTTGTCAAGTGAGTAATATAGCTAGATATATTACTCTGTTGACAAATTAAGTTAAAATGATAATGACAGCCTGATTCTTATTTTGTATTGCATTCCTTCTAGAAAATTCAACATTTCCAAAAAAACCAACAACAACAACTAAAAGGTTCAACTTTTCTTTTTGATCTCTCATAATATATTAAGACCTTGATCATTTTGTTTTAATTGAAGTAGAATAATTTACAGAGGTAATTGGCTTTTGCAAAAGTTAATTTGATACTGATGATAGAATGCAGTTAAAGTGCATCTACTGTCCATAGGTGCAATAACAATTAGGTAAGCAGATAATTAAACCACCTAGAATATAGAGGCCTTCACACTCTCATTCATCAACAAAGTACTTGTCCCTGAGAATGAATGCCCCAGTGTGCAACTAATTCTGTAGAAGACAATATATCTTCCTTTAAGAAGAAGGGTGTCGCTTTAGGGAGACACAGAAGAACCACTCAGAGAGACCTATGACCTTTGATGATAAATGGTGAATGATGAGTGTGCAAGAGGTAGAAGAACAACAGTTATTCAGCATTTGTTATAATACAGGAGCTTGAGGGGGAAAAATAGTAATATTGAAAAAAAGAAAAGACATCATGGTGGGGTGACGTCAACTGGCCAGTGGTGGCCATCAAGCCATTCTCTCACTTCTGTTCCTCAATAGAACAGACTGAGAAAATGAGATTTAAAATTCATGGGTTGTGACAAAAGCAGTTTAATGAAATAAAGCAAAGGGTACATTTGGGAACAATTAAAACAAAACCAAACCAAAACTACACACATTTTCTACTTTCCATTAGCACCATTAGCAGATGATGTCCAGCCTCTTCTAGGGAAGCAGGACCTCATTATGTGTATTGGTTGCTTTGGAAAACAAACACTTCAATAATGAATGCTTCTGCCACTCAGTGTGAATCTATCTTCCTCCTTTCTCTTACATTTTATCCACAGAATCACAGATTGCCAAATTGTAAAGGACCCCAAGGATCATTTAGTTCAGGCTTTCTAGGTAATAGTGTTGTTTAAATGAGATGGCACGGAATTTTGTCAAGCTGAATCTTAAAACTGTCCAGTGTAGGGGAAGCCACTTCCATTGGGAGATTATTCCAATGTCTAACTGCTTTCATGGTGAAAAATTTTCCTGTGGAGTCCAGTCAAAATCTCCCCAGGAATAACTTGCACCCATTAGCCCTTGCATTCTCCATATAGCTCCTTGTAAAAAGGGAGTGTCCATCCTCTAGGTAGCCACCCTTTATGTAGTGGTACACAGTAATAAAGTCTCCTCTAAACATTCTCTTTTCAAGGCTGAACAAACCCACTTCCCTCATCCTTTCTTCATATGGCAGGTCTTGCAGTCCTCTGATCATTCTTGTGGCCCTTTTCAGGACACTTTCCAGCTTGTCCACAATTTTTTTGCATAGCAGGGACCAAAACTAAATGTGGTACTTCAGATATGGTCTTTCATGTGCTGAGTAGAATGGGGTGATTACTTCATTATCACTTCTGGTGATGCCTTTGTTTATGCAACTTAGCATCCTCTTGGCATTTTTTTGTCACTGAAGCACTCTGTTCATTCATGTTGAGCTTGTTTTCCAAGCTCCCCATGCCCCTTTCCACGGGACTGCTCTCCATCTGGGGAGATCCCGGTCTGTGCTTCACTCCCAGATTATGCATTTCCAGGTGCAAGACCCTACAGTCATACCCACTGAACACTGTAAGTTTCTTGCTAGCACACTCATTCAACCTGTTCAGGTCTTCCTGGAGAATAGGTCTCCCTTCTGGAATGTTAGCTTCCCCACCCATTTTGGTGTCATCTGCAATCTACATCAGGGTGATCTAGATCCCAACATCCACAGAAACATAGAATTGTTAGGGTTGGAAGGGATATCAAGCATCATCTAGTTTTGAACAGAGCTATGACCAATATTGACCCCTGGGGGACCCCACTTGTGACTGGCTGCCAATTTGAGAAATAATTATTTGCTAACATCCTCTGGATATAGAATCATAGAATCATAGAATCAGTCAGGGTTGGAAGGGACCACAAGGATCATCTAGTTCCAACCACCCTGCCATGGGCAGGGACACCCTACACTAGATCACGCTGGCCAGAGCCTCGTCCAGCCTGGTCTTAAACACCTCCAGGGACTGGGCCTCAACCACCTCCCTGGATAACCCATTCCAGGCCTTCACCACTCTCATGGTGAAGAACTTCTTCCTCACATCTGGCCTGCCAGCCAATTCCTCACCCACCACACAGACCACCTGTCAGTGAGTTTTTCTAGGAGGAGGTTCTGACGACCATGTCAAAAGACTTAGAAATGTCCAGATAGATAATACCAGCTGCTTACCCTACATCAATCAAGGGAATTACTTTGTTATAGAAGGCTATCAATTTTGTCAAGCATGATTTCCCCCCGTGAATCCATGTTGGCATTTCGCAGTGACATGGTTCAGCTGACTTGTGAGAACCCCAAAGATTTGTTCCATAACTTTATCAAAGACTGAAATGAGGTTAATAGGTATATAATTACCTGGGTCCTCCTTAGAACCCTTCTTATAGATGGGAACAATGTTAGACTTCTTCCAGTCTTCAGGGATAGCTCCAAATCTCCACAATTTATCAAGGATTATGGAAAGCACCCTCACTATGCTCTCTTAGCACGCTTTGGTGGATGGCATCCAAGCCCATCAATGTGTATGGGTCAAACTCCTGTTACAGTTGATACATCATTTCTTCCTTCTCTGCAGGTGGCTTTGTATCTGCATTAACCTGCACTTTTGTTCCCATAGCCTGGGATCCAAGAGTGTTGACAAAGACATAGGTTAAGAAGGTGTTCAGGATCTTTTCCTTTTCAGAGTTGCTGCTAACTAGTTTATGTCTTCTGTTTAATAGTGGGCCTATAGACTCCTTCTGTTTCTGTTTATTGTTAGCATATATTAAGAACCCTCTTTTGTGAAGTTTTTAACATCTTTGGCTAATTTCATTTCAAGATGAGCTTTTGTTTTCCTAACTGCATCTCTGTATGCTCTTGTAATGCCCTCGTAATCTTCAAATTGTAACATTCCGCATTTCTCTCTATGTTGCTTTTTCTTTTGGTTCAGAGCAGACCCAGAAGCTCATAGTTATTGCTGAGCACAAATCATATTGTAGGGAACATACTTTTAGTCTGGGTTATCTGTCCTAGGCATGTACTCTCCTAATCTCATATTCATCTTCATCTTACTGGCCTTTGAGAAGCAAGGGTTGGAAACACAATCTTGATGCTGTGCAGGTACAATTTAAATGTTGTGATGTGAACAGTGTTAAAGACATCATTCATTTTGCCTTATTCAGTTGCAACATATTAATATTAAACATAGGTTCATTTTGCAATGTCTAAAGTGAAACACTTCTCTTTTTCCTTTTTATTTAAAGAAAAATATTTCTAGGTCTGTATTAAGTATTAGGGATGAGCCAGTCACTACAAGAGTAACAGATGTTCTTTATTAATTTCTCTCCTTTCCCAAAGTGGAAGACAAAGAAAATAAGGGAGAGAGACTTACATATTGGAAAAGTAAACTAAAAGAGGTGAAATAAAACTAAGAACAATAAAATAATACACACACACACACATATATATATATGTATATATACATAAAAGCAGTAATAAGCTTAACGCACCTAATGCCATTACATCACTGTCTCCACTGATTCAGGTACTGGAGAAATCTGAGGCTGGGCTCAGTGGCATAGGGGAAACTGATTCAGGAGTTAGATTGTGGATGTGGATGCAGGGAAAAGTGGATTAGGATGGAAGGCAGAATGGACAGAAGAGGTTTGACAGTTGTGATCTTCCAGCTAACTAATTATGAACATCCAGTGTCAAAACTACTAAGAGTAGACATGGAATGCTAAAAAAAATACCTTTGGCTCTTCTGGCCACAAGAGCACATTCCTGGTTCATGGTCATTCTGCCATCCACCAGGATTTCCAAGTCTTTTCCAACAGTGCTGTTTTCCAGCAGGTCAGCCCCTAACTTGTGCTGATGAATGGCGTGTTGTGAAGGCATTATTACATTTATTAATATGAAATATGAATTGTGAAAATATTGTTTTTATTAATTATCAAATTATTAATAACCAATGAATCACTAACTTATCTACATGCTCTAGTGCACGTTTGTGAAATACATTCCATAAGGGGCTTAGTGTTATGATTAGAACTTAATTAAACTATCTATAGACTTTTTCTATATTTGTATAACAAAGGCTGCAGTTCCACTGCTTGGCCACTAGATAGCGACTTGGCAGGACACAGGTGGCTTATGGCTATATACAGCAATATTAAAATCTTTCTATGTGTCAGCGATTACTCTGTTAGATGCAGATACTTTGAACTGAGTGCTAGTGGATGGAAAGCACATGGAAGATACTCTGTAGCTATTGTTTGTAGCAAGGTGGGGGTCCAGCAGACTACTGTCGCTGGACTGCTTTCTAGTCGAGTTGGATGGTGGCATTGGATGAGGCTCTTCAGGAGAGACAGGCAAGGAAGAAGGGGTGGAGGGGTGGCTCTGTACATCAGGGAGGCACTAGATGCTGTTGAGATGGAGATCAGGGATGATCAGGTTGAGTGCTTGTGGGTGAGAATTAGAGGGAAGACCAGCAGGGCAGACATCCTGGTTGGAGTCTATTATAGACCACCCAACCAGGAGGAAGATGTCGATGAAGCATTATATAGGCAGCTTAAGGCTGCCTGACCTCATTTCATGGGTGACTTCAACCTCCCTGATATTTGCTGGGATCTCAATACAGCAGAGAGGAGGCAGTCTAGGAGGTTCTTAGAGTGCAAGGAGGACAGCTTCTTATCCCAGGTGCTGTGCGAGCCTACCAGGGGTAAGGCTGTGCTTGACCTCCTTCCTCTTCACCAATAGGGAAGGGCTGGTGGGTGATGTGGTGGTTGGAGGGTGTTTAGGCACCAGTGACCATGAGATAATTGAGTTTTCGGTATTCAGCCAAGCCAAGAGGGCTAGCAAGAAGACCTCCACTCTGGACTTCCGGAGGGCAGATTTCAGGTTACTCAAGGAACTAACTCAGAAGGTTCTGTGGGATACAGCCCTTAAAAATAAAGGGGTCCAGTAGAGCTGGACCTACTTCAAGGAAGAACTATTGAAGGTGCAGGAACAGGCTGTGCCAGTGTCCTGGAATATGAGCCGCCGGGGCAGACAGCCAGCCTGAATGGGTAATGAACTTTTAATAGAACTAAGGGAAACAAAGAGGGTGTATCACCTTTGGAAGAAAGGGGAGGCAATCTATGGAATGTTTAGGGATGTTGCTAGGACATGCAGCAAGAAAATTAGGGAGGTAAAAGCACATTTGGAGCTTAGACTGGCCACTGCTGTGAAAGACAAAAAAAGTCCTTCTATAAATGCATCAATAGCAAGAAGAAGGGCAAGGACAAACTCCACTCCTTGGTTGACATGGAGGGGAAGGTTGTAACAAAGGATGAAGAAAAGGCAGAGGTACTTAACACCTTCTTTGCCTCAATTTATACTAGCAGGGCAGAACATCATCCAGACAGCTGGCCTGCAGAGCTGGCAGAAGGAGCCAGGGAGCCAGCTGCATAGTTTCCTGCTGCTCCAGGAGGAAATTAGAGATCTTCTCAGCTCCTTGGACACCCACAGGGCTATGGGACCGGATGGGATCCATCCTAGTGTGCTGAGAGAGCTGGCAGAGGAGCTGTCCAAGCCACTCTCCATAATTTTTCAACAGTCCTGGCTCAATGGAGAGGTCCCAGAAGACTGGAAGCTGGCCAGCGTGGTGCCTATCCATAAGAAGGGCCAGTTGGATGAGCCAGGGAATCATAGGCCTGTCAGCCTGACCTCAGTGCCAGGCAACATTATGGAACAGGTCTTCTTGAGTGCAATCACACAGCACTTACAGGATGGCCAAGGGATCAGGCCCAGGCAGCATGAATTTAGGAGGGGCAGGTCCTGCCTGACCAACCTGATCTCCTTCTATGATCAGATGACACGCCTGGTGGATGTGGGGAGGCCTGTGCATGTGGTCTACCTGGACCTCAGCAAGGCCTTTGACACCATCCCCCAAAGCAAACTCCTGGCCAAGCTATCAACCCATGGTTTGGACAGAAACACACTGCATTGGGTTAGGAACTGGCTGGAGGGCCGAGCTCAGAGAGTGGTGGTGAATGGTGCCACATCCAGCTGGCGGCCTGTCACTAGTGGTGTGCCCCAAGGATCAGTGCTGGGCCCAATGCTCTTCAACATCTTTACTGAGGATCTGGATGAGGGCATCGAGTCCATCATCAGTAAATTTGCAAATGACACCAAGCTGGGGGCAGGAGTTGATCTGCTGGAGGGTAGAGAGGCTCTGCAGAGGGACCTCGACAGGCTGGACAGGTGCGCAGAATCCAACGGCATGAGATTTAACACATCCAAGTGCCGGGTTCTGCATATTGGCCACAACAACCCCATGCAGTGCTACAGGCTGGGGTCAGAGTGGCTGGAGAGTGGCCAGGCAGAGAGGGACCTGGGAGTGCTGGTTGATGGTAGGCTGAACATGAGCCTGCAGTGTGCCCAGGCAGCCAACAAAGCCAATGGCATCCTGGCCTGCATCAGGAACGGTGTGGCCTGCAGGAGCAGGGAGGTCATTCTATCCCTGTACACTGCACTGGCTAGGCCTCACCTTGAGTCCTGTGTCCAGTTCTGGGCCCCTCAGTTTAGGAAGGATGTTGTCTTGCTGGAGCGTGTCCAGAGAAGGGCAACAAAGCTGGTGAGGGGTTTGGATTTCAAGCCCTATGAGGATAGGCTGAGGGAGCTGGGATTGCTTGGCCTGGAGAAGAGGAGACTGAGGGGTGACCTTATTACTCTCTACAACTACCTGAAGGGAGGTTGTAGCCAGGCACAGGTTGGTCTCTTCTCCCAGGCAAACAGTACCAGAACAAGAGGACACAGTCTCAGGCTGCACCAGGGCAGGTTTAGGCTGACTGTTAGGAAGAAGTTCTATACAGAGAGAGTGATTTCCCATTGGTATGGGCTGCCCATGGAGGTGGTGGAGTCACCTTCATTGGAGGTGTTCAGTAAGAGGCTTGATGGGGTGCTTGTTTGCATGGTTTAGTTGTTTAGGTGGGTTAGATTGGTTGATGGGTTGGACGCAATGATCTTGAAGGTCTCTTTCAACCTGGTGTATTGCATTGTATTGTATTGTATTGTATTGTACTGGGTTACTGTCTCCTCTCTCTGCAGCATGGAGAGGGAACAATTCAACCTGGGCTTAGCTCGGAAGCAGGTTCCCTTCAGGATTTGGTCAATTCCCTCCAGACAACAGGAATTGGTCCTGTTGGGGTCAGCCCTGGGAGTCGGCTCGCACAACAGGGTGGGGGGACGGTTGCCGGTAGGTGGGCACGGAGATTTCTGGTTGGACAATGACAGCAAACAAAGGCTATGGGGTCCACGCCATGGCTTCGAGTCTCGGGGCTGATGTAAACAGCCTTGGAGAAAGAATGTGGCTGCACTGAGAGGCAGCGTCTCATTTACTGGGCTTAAAGGAATAGCGAGACACTCAGAGTGGTCCTGGGTTTGGTGCAGTAGAGGCACAAACAGTGCTTTAGTCTTCCCTGAGGTTTACAGGGCTCAGAGCAACACACGTGGCGGCTCCTCTCCCACTACAGCGGGGCTAAGCATATGTGGACTCAGTCTCTTTCAAGTCCCTTCTCCCTGGCAACTGGGCAGATCTTACCCTCGGGGGTTGGTCCAGTCCTCCAGTGGCACGGTGGGCTCTCCTGGTCAGTACAAGTGGCTGTGGCGACGCTGGGCTTCTCAGGCTCAGCGAAGGTCCTCCCTCTGGAAATGATCCTCACAATTGCTTCTCACGATGCAGAGGCTTTCAGTATGTGCATGTATGATAGAAGCTAACAACAACAAGCTCAATGGCAGAGGCTATGGCTCAAGAGTTGTTCTCTCAAGCAAGTACAGAGACAAAGTGAAAGAGGGCACAACTTGTTTACCAACTGGGGTAATACTTATAGATTCCTCGAGGCTGGGTTTGACCAATGGGCACTCTCATAAACAACTGCCTTCAGCCTATAGAAAGCGTGAAGCTAGAATTACGCCCATACTTGGTATTTGCCTGTTGCAGTTTGGGCTGGGGGCCCCCTGCTTCCTGTGTCCAGAGGTCCAGCCCAGTGGGTGGACACAGGAAATTGGGTATTTCTACCATAATTCTCTGCACCAGTATAAGATCTAGTGCGAGGTCTAAGCACCTCCTCTTTCTTCCTCGCCGTCGCCCGGTAATGGGGGAGTTGTTGTCTCCCGGCCATGGGCCTGGCTAGGCCCAAGGCCACGGGGGGATGGGCAGTCTCAGATCTGGCCAGCTGAGACTAGCCTGGCAGTGGGGAGGGGGGAAGAAGGAGCCCTGGGGGTCTTGGATGTACCCCCAGGTGGGGATGGGATTATCTTGGGACTGTTTGGGATTTCTTTTGTCACTCTGCTTTTGGCTTTCTGTAAAGATTCACCGCTTTTCCTTAAACTTTCCATCACTTTTGCAATCCGTTCTGTTTTGAGTTGTTTTATTCTGCCCGTGATGGGGAGGGTTTGGAGGGGGGCTGCCTTAACCCATCACATTGCCCAAGCACCACATGTGCTGAGTGCGTGATAGCCTGGCTAATGCCTTGGCTTTTGTCTTCCTCCTGAAGGAGGGGAAACTTGTCCACATGCTGGGACAAGATCTAGTATCTGGGCAAAAATGTGCCTTCACCACATGGTGTTGATTGCCCATTGGAATCGGCTACCCGTGGAGGTGGTGGAGTCACCTTCACTGGAGGTGTTCAGGAGAAGACTTGATGGGGTGCTTGGCTGTATGGTCTAGTTGTTGGGTGGGTTGGATTGTTTGATGGGTTGGACGCGATGATCTTGAAGGTCTCTTCCAACCTGGTGTATGTATTATTGTATTATTGTATTGTATTATTATTGTATTGTTATTCCTTCCCAGGTGCAGTAACTGACATTCGCACATTTTTAATTTCATGAGGTTACTCTGCCCATCCATCCTCTCGAGGTTATGCTGTATAGCAGCACAGTATTCTGCCATTCAGCCATTCCTCCCATCTTTGTGCTGTCAGAACTTTACAGTCTATCCCTTCATCCAAGTTACAGAATCTCAGAATGTCATGTTAGAAAGGATCCCAAGGATCATCTGGACCAAGCTTTCTAGGCAATAGTGTAGTTTAAATGAGATTACCCTGATGATGAATACATTGAGCAGGACTGGACCCACTACTGACACGTTTTGAGCACCACTTGTTACAGAATTCCAACTAGACTCTCTCGCCCTGACCACAACGTGGCCTACACAAACCTGCTCCAGCATGATGGTTGCATTGTATCTGGCCAACGTGATGCTCATGCACAAGATGGGCTGGTTGGATGAGCCAGGGAATTATAGGCCTGTCAGCCTGACCTCAGTGCCAGGCAAGATTTAGGAAGGGCAGGTCCTGTCCTTCTTTTATGATCAGGTGCCCCACCTCGTGGATGTGGGGAAGACTGTGGATGTAGTCTACCTGGACTTCAGCTAGGCCTTTGATACCATCACCCACAGCAAACTCCTGACCAAGACGTCAGTCTGTAGCTTGGACGGCAGCACTCTGTGATGGGTTAGGAACTAGCTGGAGGGCCATGCCCAGAGAGTGGTGGTGAATGGTGCCACATCCAGCTGGTGCCCAGTCACTAGTGGTGTGCCCCAAGGATCAGTGCTGGGCCCCATGATCTTTAATATCTTTATTGATGATCTGGATGAGGGCATTGAGTCCATCATCAGTAAATTTGTGGATGACACCAAGCTGGGGGCAGGAGTTGATCTGTTAGAGGGTGAAAGAGCTCTGCAGAGGGACCTCGACAGGCTGCACAGGTGCGCAGAGTCCAGTGGCATGAGATTTAACACATCCAAGTGCCAGGTTCTACACACTGGCCACAACAACCCCAGGCAGTGTTACAGGCTGGGGTCAGAGTGGCTGGAGAGTGGACAGGCAGAGAGGGACCTGGGGGTGCTGGTTGACAGTAGGCTGAACATGAGGCAACAGTGTGCCCAGGTGGCCAAGAAGGTCAATGGCATCCTGGCCTGCATCAGGAACGGTGTGGCCAGCAGGAGCAGGGAGGTCATTCTGCCCCTGTACTCAGCACTGGTTAGGCCCCACCTCGAGTCCTGTGTCCAATTCTGGGCCACTTATTTTAGGAAGATGTTTACTTGTGTGATGAAGAGATTATTGATTTATTAATATGAAATATTAATTATGTAAATAATTTATTAATTTAAAATTATTAATAGCTGATAAATCACTGTTTTGCATACATTTTCTATTGCATAGCTGTGAAATACATCCTATAAGTGGTTTAATATAGATAATCAAGACTAAATTTAAATATTTACAGAATCACTTTCTATTTATATAATGAAGGGTGAAATTCTGCTGCTTGTCCACCAGATGGTGACTTGAATGGGCGTGGGTGGCTGCTAACTATATACAGAGATATTACTATGAGTCAGAGCTTACTCTGCTAGACATGGATGATTTGAACTGAATGTTAGTGGGTGGAAAGCACGTGGAACATACACCATGTCTTTTGTAGCAAGGTTAGGTTCTGGCAGACTGCTGTTGCCAGGCTAGTTCCTAGCTGGTCTGGATGGCGACCGTGGGTGGCAGTCCTCTCTTTGCAGCAGCAGGGAGGAGATAGAACCTAGGCTAGCTGGTAGGCAGGTTTCCTTTGCAGGACTCAAGCAGTTCCCTCCAGACGATAGGGAGTGGTCCTGAGGGGTCAGCCCAGCAGGGCTGGTAGGGCTGGTCCCAGGACGGGGTCAGCCCTCACAGAGTTGGCTCGCATGGCAGGGCAGGGCAAAGGTTCCTGATAGACGGGCTTGGAGGTTTCCGATCTGGCACAGTAGCAGACGGGGCTGGACCCAGCAGGGTCGGCCCTGTGGCAATAGGCTTCAGCCATAGACAGCCCCAGTTAAGAAGTGCAGCTCTGTGGAAGAGTGGCCTCCCCTTTGCTTGGCTCAAAGGAGCAGCAGGTCCCTCTCAGAGCACCCCCTTTTTCGAGCACGGGCACAGACAGTTCTCTGGATTTCCATGAGGTTTACAGGGCATGGAGTGGCAGAAGTGGTGACTCCTCTCCCGCAATAGCGGGCTTATTCAGGCATGTGATCCTGCTTTCCAATCTGACACACAAAGGGTTGTGTCCACTTGTCAGTCTGCTGCTTAGGGCTAACGCAGACATGTGGACTGCTGGACATGGTTAAGTCCCTTTCCCTAGCAACTGGGCAGATCATACCCTCGTGGATCCAGTCCTCTTCAGATGCAGTGGGCTTTCCAGTTGATCAGACTGTCAGTACAACACTGGAGCTTCTCAGGCTCAGTGAAGGTCCCTCCTCTGGAGACACTCTAAGGGCTAAGGCTCAACGGGCCTGCCTGGATGCTGGCTTCTTCTCATCATGCAGAGGCTACTAGTTTGCTTGCATATATGAGAGGGAAGACTTAATAGCAATTAACTCAGTGGCAGAGGCTAAGTCACAAGCTTTGTCTCTCTTGAGCAAGGAGAGAGAGCAAAGAGAAAGAGGGGGCAACATGGTTACCAACTGGGATAATAAATATAGACTAGACTAGACTAGACTAGACTAGACTGGACTAGAATAGACCAGGTTGGAAGAGACCTTCAAGATCATCGTGTCCAACCTATTATCCAATCCACATAATCAACTAAGTCATGCAACCAAGCACCCTATCAAGTCTCCTCCTAAACACCTCCAATGATGGTGACTCCACCACCTCCCCGGGCAGCCAATTCCAATGGACAACCACTCTCTCTGTGTAGAATTTCTTTCTAACCTCCAGCCTAATCCTCCTGGTGCAGCTTGAGACTGTGTCCTCTTGTTCTGGTGTTGGTGCTCTGTTCTGGCCTGGGAGAAGAGACCAACCTCCCCCTGTCCACAACCTCCCTTCAGGTAGTTGTAGGGAGCAATAAGGTCTCCCCTGAGCCTCCTCTTCTTCAGGCTAAGCAACCCCAGTTCCCTCAGTCTCTCCTCACAGGGCTCGCGCTCCAAACCGGAGGCTGGATTTGACCAGTTGGCACTCTTGTAAACAACTGGCTTCAGCCTACAAGAAGCATGAAGCTAGAATTATGCCCATTCTTGGTATTAGCAAGAGCATCCCATGTGATGGGTGTGTGCAGTGATCCATGCTGGCCTGGCTAATACCTTGGCCTTTGTTTCCCTCATGAAAGGGTGGGAACTTGCTTACATGCCGGGACAAGATTCAATATCCAGTCATAATGTGCCTTCACCACAACTTGCTGGAAGGTGTCCAAAGAAGGGCAACAAAGCTGCTGAGGGGTTTGGAGCACAAGCCCTCTGAGGAGAGACTGAGTGAGCTGGGGTCACTTAGCCTGGAGAAGAGGAGGCTCAGGGGAGACCTTATTGATCTCTACAACTACCTGAAGGCAGGTTGTAGACAGGTGGGCGGCTGGTCTCTTCTCCCAGGCAACCAGCACCAGAAGAAGAGGACACAGTCTCAAGCTGCTCCTGGGGAGTTTCAGACTGGACCTCAGGAAGAAATTCTTCATAGAGAGTGACTGGCCAGTGGAATGGGCTGCCCAGGGAGGTAGTGGAGTCAGCATCACTGGAGGTGTTTAGGAGGAGACTTGATGGGATGATTGGTGCCGTGGTTTAGTTGATTAGGTAGTGTTGGTTGATGGGTTGGACATGATGATCTCAAAGGTCTCTTCCAACCTGGTCTATTCTATTCTATTCTATTCTATTCTATTCTATTCTATTCTATTCTATTCTATTCTATTCTATTCTATTCTATTCTATTCTATCTCCATCAGTTTCTTCCAACTCCTCCTATTTTATGATTCTATGATTCCCAGGACACCTGAGTCTTCACATGTTAATGGCACTTTTTCATCCTGCTAGTCACAGGTAACTGCTTCAGATTCCAAGACAGCACAGTGTTTAATATAGAATATCACAGTGACATTGACAGAACCTTTTTATTCTTTTGATGGACTGCAAATGTCCTAATAATTAGTTTATTATCTAGCTGCATATCACTCATACTTCTACTCTGATGTTATTTATTTTGCACAGACACCACAAGGATTTGTATTTTTCAAGTTTGCACATCATTGCTTTAAAATGCACATAGCACTTAAAAGAGTTTGCAGTGATAAGTCTCTTCATGCCACACAGTAGTGCATTTAATTGAACAACAAATTAATACATTTTATTCTTTTTCCAAGAGATGTTAAAAGGAGTAGAATATAAATGATTCAGCTTTTGAATATTTGAAACATCTGAAAAGGTGGAAATGTTGCACATTTTTAAGTGTAAAGTACCAACTTGCCTAACAGTTTTCTGTCCTGTTTTTTTTGACACTAAAACTAAGGTGAAACACTTATGTTATAGACTCATAGAATCATAGAATTAGTCAGGGTTGGAAGGGACCACAAGGATCATCTAGTTCCAACCACCCTGCCATGGGCAGGGACACCCTACACTAGATCACGCTGGCCAGAGCCTCGTCCAGCCTGGTCTTAAACACCTCCAGGGACGGGGCCTCAACCACCTCCCTGGATAACCCATTCCAGGCCTTCACCACTCTCATGGTGAAGAACTTCTTCCTCACATCTGACCTGAATCTCCCTATTTCCAGCTTCATTCCATTCCCCCTAGTCCTATCACTACCTGAGATCCTGAGAAGTCCCTCCCCAGCCTTCCTGTAGGCCCCCTTCAGATACTGGAAGGCCACAATGAGGTCACCTCGCAGCCTTCTCTTCTCCAGACTGAATAGCCCCAACTCCTTCAGTCTGTCCTCATAGGAGAGGTGCTCCAGCCATCTGATCATCCTCATGGCCCTTCTCTGGACACGCTCCAGCACGTCCACATCTCTCCTGTAATAGGGGCTCCAGAACTGGACGCAGTACTCCAGGTGGGGTCTCACCAGAGCTGAGTAGAGGGGAAGAAGCACCTCCCTTGACCTGCTGGTCACACTTCTCCTGCTGCAGCCCAGGATCTGATTGGCTTTCCGGGCTGCAAGCACACATTGAGAGCTCATGTTGAGCTTCTCGTCCACCAGCACCCCCAAGTCTCTCTCCTCAGGGCTGCTCTCCAGCCAGTCCCTGCCCAGCCAGGATTTGTGCCTGGGATTGCCTCGACCCAGATGCAGGACCCTGCACTTGGTCTTGTTGAAGCTCATGAGCTTGGCTTGTGCCCACCTCTCCAGCCTGTCCAGGTCCCTCTGGATGGCATCCCTTCCTCCAGCGTGTCCACTGCACCACACAGCTTGGTGTCATCAGCAAACTTGCTGAGGGTGCACTCGATGCCACTGTCCATGGCACCCACAAAGATGTTGAACAAGCCTGGTCCCAGGACTGATCCCTGAGGGACTCTGCTTGTTACTGGCCTCCATTGGGACATGGACCCATTGTCAACCACTCTTTGCGTGTGGCCATCAAGCCAGTTCTTTATCCATCTAGTGGTCCATCCATCAAACCCATGTGTCACCAGCTTGGAGAGCAGGAGGTGGTGTGGGACAGTGTTGAAGGCTTTGCTCAAGTCCAGGTAAACGACATCAGTTGCTCGCCCCATGTTATTGTGAACATGCTATAGGTGAAACACTCTATGTTATATTTATCATAGAGATTGTGGGTCAGGGTTTCAAATGAATCACATTAGTGATGAATACAAACAAATACAATTTAATTACCTGCAATCAATAGAACAAATTGTATATGCTGAATACAAGCTGTGAAAAATAGCAAATTAAAGTTCTCTTGCAGCCTGCTAACATAATGCCACAATGGTTCCATAAGTAATATATGATTGTAAAGCAAACAAAGTGACTGCAAAAAAGCAGCCATATGAGTTCTCCCTTTAGGAGCATTTTTTTTCCTAAATTACCTAAGTAACACAGTCTTATATGTCCTATTTTCATAAATTATATAAACATTCAAGATCCCAGTGGGATCCAGACTCCAAAGTACCCATGTGATTAATGTGTGTATACAGAAGTCACTTATTTTTGCAGAATGATACTTCTCTTTTTCTCATTTCCTACTTAAAAAAGAGGAATAAGTGCCTCATATTGTTGCATATTTTTTCAGTACCCATGTAATACTTGGGGATTTTCTGTTATACAATGTCATTTGATTAGTCATTTTGTCACTTGGTTAAGAAAAATTGTTAGCAAAGCAAACCACATAACTTTTGTGTTTTTTGGAGGAAAAAAAGAAAAGCGTGGAGTTGCCACAATGATTTTTATATACAATTACTTCAGAATGAGGCAAGACTTTGTACATCTATTTCATTGGGGTTTTTTGAAGTTTTTTGTTTGTTTTACTGCCTTTCTGTATATATGTATTCACATTTTTTAATTTTAATTTTAGAACTTTGAAGTGGATTTATGGATAATCTCTTAATTGTTTATCAACAAACCAAGGAAGATGGGATACAAATGGAAATGCTGTTAAGAAATATGTATTTTCTTTTTTCTTAAATAGAACTAAAAAGATATATTTGGCCTGTGATGGTCTGAGCTTTACCCAGAGTCCAAAAGCCTAAATGGAAACAGACTTAGATTCCCTTCCCTCTCCCTTTTCCCAGTAACGTAAAAGGAATTAGGCAGGAGGAAGGGGAAGTAAAAAATCATGAAAGAAAAATGGTCTGGAATAATTTTGGAAGTAATTTTTTAATAATATAGATATATAGCAGTAACAGGGAGGGTTACAAAGGTAAAGGATGAGCATAAATAGGAAAATATACAAAACCAGGCTCAGCTGGCATTGGATTCCCTGGATGCAAGTGGATGCAGTCCTTTGGAATTGTGAATTAAGTCCTTTAGAAATGTGGGCGCAGCTTGGAAAGTAAGCCCCACCACGTGGTCAATGCAGAAAGCAGGAGCAGTAGGGACCCTTCTGTTGAGCAGTCAATGTGCAAGGGAAAGAGAATAAGCTTAGAGGTGTCACTCCTTAAATAAGCTTGCTGGACAGGAAGGGGGAGTGGAATAGATCACCTTTGACCCAGGGGTACCCCTCCTCCTGGGAGGGGGAAAGCCAAGTCTCTCTCTCTGCCCGTCTGGATCAGGTTTTCTTTTATCCGCCTGGGGGCTGGGTTCCTTTCTACTCACATCACTGATGGATGTAACCTGGCACAGGCCTTCAGAAATCCTAGGAATATAAATACTAAAGTATGAGAAAAAAATGTTCTAGCAATAGATTATATAAGTGTAGCTGATATCAGATATCTTTATATTAAAATAAAATTAAAAATATTATTTTTGCTATCTGCGAAGTAGCTGTGGATATCCAGTCACAGCTGATATTTAGGTAGGTTTTTTTAATTTGTTTCTACTCTCTGCACCAGAGAAAGCATCCAGCCAGTTTCCAGACTCAGAGTTACTAGCTTGTTGCTATGTGTACAAAAGGAATTAGAAGTGGAGAAAACAGCTAAGAAACATGTTAGCAGTTGTAAGCTGTGGTGTATCTATTTTACAGATTTTTATTTTTTCTCTTGTTTTACAACACTGTGCCTGAAGTCAACACCATTCACCATACCACCATGACATTCACCATACCCCCTCCAGGCCAAATACAATTTGCACCACCAATGAATTAATTTCTCAGCCTCAGACTTTGAGTCTCCTTCCTAAAAAGTCAGCAATACAACCAGAAAGTGTCACTGTTAGAAAAGGTATTTTGCTGTATAACACAGAACATAATTTCCTCCTCCAACAGATTTCCAATCAAAATAGTCTCTTATTTAGCATCCCAAGTGCAGTGGTAAGCGACGTTTCAGTACCCAGCTAGAAATGAGCAATAACATTCAAATGAAAATTGGAAGCTGAAGATCTAATCATTAACAACAGATGGTTCAACTTGAATCTGATAAACAAGTTGTTGGTCTCCATCACTCCCCCTCTTCTTCCTGCTTGTTTCTTTTCCTTTCACTTGCATATGTTTGTTTGTATGCAAGTTGTTTTACCCCAGTCAGAACAACAGGGGAAAGAGCTTCCAAAACTGAAACATAAACCTCATGGTAAATCTGGAACACATTCAGACAGAAGAGGAAATCACTTGAGCATTTGATGATGAGGTTTTTGGAATTTAATTCAGGCAGTTCAGTTAGCACTCTGGATTGCCTCCTGAATTGGGCATCTCCCAATATTCTCAATGTATTCTTCTCCACTAAAAAAATCCGAATATGAAATACTGCCCCACTCTTTCATCCTTACTCACAGAACACGGTGAAAAGCTTTTGGAGACCTACAAACACATGTAATCACAGAACCAGGATCATTATGGCTGGGTTTTATCACAGTTTTTCAATAATACCTTCTTTCTTTCGTTCTGTTTACAAAAATTAGACTGTTTTGTCTTTGTGCACAGTCATACAATCAACACAAAGCAGAACATGGAACACAAAACTGGAATATTATCAAAAGTAATAAATGAACAAAATGTATGGATAATATATAGAGGTATGCAGCTGCCTACTTTAACTTCCTTATTAGTACTTGTCATTGCATACATTCAAAAGCTGTGAAGTCTTTCTTGGTGAGATGAGCATTGTTATGTTACTCTGTGTGGAAGCAATTTGTTCAAGACAGAGCTTAGTGAATGGTATTTTGACCACTTCTTAAGAACCCTGATAGCATAGCTGTCAAAGTGCTGCAAGTTTAATATCTTCTTCAATATCTTTATTGATGATCTGGATGAGGGGATTGAGTCCATCATCAGTAAATTTGCAGATGACACCAAGCTGGGAGCAGGTGTTGTTTTGTTAGAGAGTAGGACTTTGACAGGCTGGAAAAACGGGCAGAGTCCAGTGGCATGAAATTTAACACATCTAAGTACCGGATTCTACACATTGGCCACAACAACCCAATGCAGCACTACAGGCTGGGGACAGAATGGCTGGAGAATGACCAGATGACCAATTAGGCCAATGGCATCCTGGTTGGTATCAGGAATAGTGTGGCCAGGAGGAGCAGGGAAGTCATTCTGCCCCTGTACTCAGCACAGGTTAGAACACCTTGACTACTGTGTCTAGTTCTGGGCCCCTCAGTTTAGGAAAGATGTGGACTTGCTGGAAGGTGACCAGAGAAGGGCAACAAAGCTGGTGAGGGGTTTGGAGCAGAAGCCCTATGAGGAGTGGCTGAGTGTCTCGATCTGGAGAGGGAAAGAGATTGAGGTTTTTAATGAATATTCCCGTGTTGTGAAATTAGAGGCACAAACGAGGCCAAAATATCAACAGCTAGACTATTTATTACATAACTACAGTGGATGGACATAAATGAAGTGGAGGGATCAGAGGGAGAGAGAGAGAGAATAGAAGAAAGGGAGAAGAGGGAAAGAATTATATTACCACACCCCTCACCCCCAAGACAGTTTGAGTCTGTGGAGGAAAGGTGCTGCAGGAGGTGTTGGGTCTGTAGAGAAACGGTGCTGAGGCTTTGGCTGTAGAAGGGATGAGGTCCTCTGGGCAGCTTCTTCAGCTCCATGAGTTGCAGCAGGTGGAACTTAGGGCACGGAGAGTTCAAGATCCATTGTGTTGGCCCCGGGATGTTTCCAGTGTGTGCTGCCGTCTGCTTTCTTCTGCATCTTGCTTCTCCAATTTTCTCCTCTCAAGCCAGCAGTTGCTCCAGTCTTTTATACAGTTTTTTAGCCCTTAGGCAAGTGTCCAGGTGTTGTTCCCCAGGATATCGTTCTGGGAAATCATCTTTAGGTCCAGGTATCGTTCCCCAGGAAATCTTTCTGTGTACTCAGGTGAGTTTGGGCAGCCACTGGATGGAGGGGGGACGGCCTCCGCCTCCTCCTGCTCCATCTAGCTCCCCACGCACTCTTTACATATCAGGAACCATTGTCCTTTCCTGGGGTATCTGATGGCTGGAAATGATCTTGTCCTGAAGGTGTGAATGCTGGGCCCTTGGACCATTGTTGTAGGCCAGCTGCAGTCCCGTGAGCAATGTTATCTTTGCACCTTCCAAGAGTCCTTCCAGTGGCTCTGCCCAATGCACATCAGCTATTGTCTGGACAAACAGCAAGTGATTTTATCTTTGTTGAGTCACCAGGAGAGACAAGCTTTAGTCCTCTTGTTCTGGTGCTGGATGCCTGGGAGAAGAGGCCAACCTCTGCCTGGCTACAACCTCCCTTCAGGTAGTTGTAGAGAGCAATAAGGTCACCCCTCAGTCTCCTCTTCTCCAGGCTAAGCAACCCCAGCTCCCTCAGCCTTTCCTCATAGGGCTTGTGTTCCAAACCCTCACCAGCTTTGTTGCCCTTCTCTGGACACGTTCCAGCAAGTCAACATCCTTCCTAAACTGAGGGGCCCAGAACTGGACACAGTACTCAAGGTGTGGCCTAACCAGTGCAGTGTACAGGGACACAATGACCTCCCTGCTCCTGCAGGCCACACTGTTCCTGATGCAAGCCAGGATGCCACTGGCCTTCCTGCCTGCCTGGGCACACTGCAGGCTCATGTTCAGCCTACAATCAACCAGCACCCCCAGGTCCCTCTCTGCCTGGCCACTCTCCAGCCACTCTGACCCCAGCCTGTAGCACTGCCTGGGGTTGTTGTGGCCAATGTGCAGAATCCGGCACTTGGATGTGTTAAATCTCATGCCATTGGACTCTGCCCATCTGTCCAGCCTGTCCAGGTCCCTCTGCAAAGCCTCTCTGCCCTCCAGCAAATCAACTGCTGCCCCCAGCTTGGTGTCATCTGCAAATTTACTGATGATGGACTCAATGCCCTCATCCAGATCATCAATAAAGATGTTGAAGAGCATGGGGCCCAGTACTGATCCCTGGGGCACACCACTAGTGACAGGCCGCCAGCTGGATGTGGTGCCATTCACCATTACTCTCTGGGCTCGGCCCTCCAGCCAGTTCCTAACCCAACGCAGTGTGCTCCTGTCCAAGCCACGGGCTGCCAGCTTGGCCAGGAGTTTGCTGTGGGGAACGGTGTCAAAGGCCTTGCTGAGGTCCAGGTAGACCACATCCACAGGCCTCCCCACATCCACCAGGCGGGTCACCTGATCATAGAAGGAGATCAGGTTGGTCAGGCAGGACCTGCCCCTCCTAAATCCATGCTGGCTAGGCCTGAGCCCCTGGCCATCCTGTAAGTGCTGTGTGATCGCACTCGAGATGACCCGCTCCATAATCTTGCCTGGCACTGAGGTCAGGCTGACAGGCCTATAATTCCCTGGCTCATCCAACCGGCCCTTCTTGTGGATGGGCACCACGCTGGCCAGCTTCCAGTCTTCTGGGACCTCTCCAGTGAGCCAGGACTGCTGAAAAATGATGGAAAGTGGCTTGGACAGCTCATCTGTCAGCAATCTCAGCACCCTAGGATGGATCCCATCCGGTCCCATGGCCTTGTGGGGGTCCAAGCGGCTCAGTAGATCTCTAACTTCCTCTTTGAGCAGTGGGAAACTATGCAGCTCTCTGGCTCCTTCTGCCAGCTCTGCAGGCCAGCTGTCTGGAAGACGTTCTGCCCTGCTAGTGAAGACTGAGGCAAAGAAGGTGTTAAGTACCTCTGCCTTTTCCTCATCCTTTGTTACAACGTTCCCCTCCGTGTCAACCAAGGAGTGGAGGTTGTCCTTGCCCTTCTTCTTGCTATTGATGTATTTATAGAAGGACTTTTTGTTGTCCTTCACAGCAGAGGCCAGTCTAAGTTCTAAATGGGCTTTTGCCTCCCTCATTTTCTTCCTGCACAACCTAGCAACATCCCTAAACATTCTGTAGGTTGCCTCCCCTTTCTTCCAAAGATAATACACCCTCTTTTTTCCCTAAGTTCTATTAAAAGTTCATTGCCCATCCAGGCTGGCCGTCTGCCCCGGCGGCTCATCTTCCGGCACACCGGCACAGCCTGTTCTTGCACCTTCAATAGTTCTTCCTTGAAGTAGGTCCAGCTCTCCTGGACCCCTTTGTTTTTAAGGGCTGATTCCCAAGGAACCTTCTGAATTAGTTCCTTGAGTAGCCTGAAGTCTGCCCTCCGGAAGTCCAGAGTAGAGGTCTTCTTGCTACCCCTCTTGGCTTGGCTGCATACTGAAAACTCTATTATGTCGTGGTCACTGGTGCCTAAACACCCTCCGACCACCACATCACCCACCAGCCCTTCCCTGTTGGTGAAGAGGAGGTCAAGCAGAGCCTTACCCCTGGTAGGCTCACGCAGCACCTGGGATAAGAAGCTGTCCTCCATGCACTCTAAGAACCTCCTAGACTGCCTCCTCTCTGCTGTGTTGAGATCCCAACAGATATCAGGCAGGTTGAAGTCACCCATGAGAATGAGGTCAGGTGATCTTGAGACAGCCTTAAGCTGCCTATAGAATGCCTCATCGACATCCTCCTCCTGGTTGGGTGGTCTATAACAGACGCCAACCAGGATGTCTGCCCTGTTGGTCTTCCCTCTAATTCTCACCCACAAGCACTCAACCCTATCATCCCTGATCTCCATCTCAACAGCATCCAGTGCCTCCTTGACGTACAGGGCCACCCCTCCACCCCTTCTTCCTTGCCTGTCTCTCCTGAAGAGCCTGTAGCCGTCAATTGCAGCGCTCCAGTCATGCGAGTCGTCCCACCACGTCTCTGTGATGGCAACTACATCATAACTTTCTTGCTGCAACAAGGCTTCCAGCTCCTCTTGTTTGTTACCCATGCTTCGTGCATTAGTGTACATGCACTGCAGCTGGGCTGCTGGTTTCACCTCTAGGTCTAGCTTATCACCTCCAGACTCCTGCCTGAGGGCACTGGTTTCCGACCCTCCCCCCTTTGAAGCTAGTTTAAAGCCCTGTCAATGAGACTTGCTAATTCCCTTCCCAGAATCTTTTTACCTTTGGGGGACAGGCCATTCTCATGTATTATGACCTTTCCCCTCCTCTGGGACAGATGTACTCCATCTGTTACCAGCTGACCTGGTGCAGTAGAAAGTTGCCCAAGATCGAAAAACCCAAAATTCATTCGTCTGCACCAGCCCCTAAGCCACTTGTTGACTACAGCGGCTGACCTGTTCCTTATTGTGTTCCCTCCTGCAACTAACGGTATCGATGTAAAAATTATTTGTGCACCTGACCCCTCAACCAGATCTCCCAGGGCCCTGAGGTCATTTTTGATAGCCCTGGGAGGCCTGGTACCAACATCATCATTCCCTAACTGCATGACCAATAAGGGATAATAATCAGAGGGCTGTACCAGACTGGGCAGCCTTCTGGTAACATCTCCAACTTGGACTCCTGCTAGGCTAATAACTTCCCTATGAGATGGGTCCGGCCTACATATGGGACCTTCTGTTCCCCTCAGGAGGGAATCACCAATAACAATTGCCCTCCTTTTCTTTTTTAGGGAGCAAGTCCTGATGCCAGGGGAAGGCTGTTTAACCTTAGGCTGCGTTGCCTTAGGCTGCGTTGCCTTAGGCTGCGTTGCCTTAGGCTGTTTAACCTTAGGCTGTTTAACCTTAGGCTGCGTTGCCATAGGCTGCGTTGCCTTAGGCTGCTTTGCCTTAGGCTGTTTAACCTTAGGCTGTTTAACCTTAGGCTGTTTAGCCTCAGGGAAGACCCCAGATGGTGTGTCCTCCGGCATCAGTATCACCTCACCCTCGATCTCCAGCGCCCCATACCTGTTTTCCAAGGGCAGTGAGGGAGGTGGGGGGAGGCAAGGAGGTTTTAATTTGTGTCCTTTGAGAGGAACGTGTATCCATTCCCCTCTGCTTTTCGAACAACCAGTCTCTGCTGGGGGAGCCTGTGGAGCCTGCTTACTCGGGTTCATCTCTTTCCTCCTGTGGCTCATCACTTTTCTACAATCCCATACATCTCTAAGACTAGCAACCTCATCCTTTAGTCTGGCCACAAGGTCGAGCAGATAGCCAATCTGCTCACACCTAATGCAAGAGTTGCCCCCACTACCCTGCATCTCAAGAGCCAGGCCCCAGCACTCACTACAGCCAGATACCTGGACAGCTACCTGCTTGTGTTCTACCTCAGTCTGGGTCGACACTGATTTTTTAAAGGAGATTTTGCTGCGCGTTATAACCATGCTGCCCCTGGCCACGGCCCTGGCTGCCCCTGGACACACCACCCACTGGACAAAAATTTAGAAAAAGTGCGGCAGCGCGAGAGCACCAGAGAGTACCAGAGAAGGGGCTGCTGCCGAGCGGAGCGCGCGAACCGCTGTCCGCTGTTCAAATTATCTTTGTTGAGTCACAGCAGGAGACACAAGCTTTAGTCTCTCACACTGAGGGAGCTGGGGTTGTTCAGCCTGGAGAACAGGAGGCTCAAGGGAGACCTTATTGCTCTCTACAACTACCTGAAGGGAGGTTGTAGACAGGTGGGGGCTGGTCTCTTCTTCCAGGCAACCAGCACCAGAACAAGAGGACACAGTTCTAAGCTGCACCAGGGGAGGTTTAGGCTGGATGTTAGGAAGAAAGTCTTCACAGAAAGAGTGGCTGGCCATTGGAATGGCCTGACCAGAGAGGTGGTGGAGTCACCATCACTGGAGGTTTTTAGGAAGAAACTGGATGAGGCACTTAGTGCTACAGTTTAGTTGATTGGATGGTGTTAGGTGATGGGTTGGACTGGATGATCTCAAAGGTCTTTTCCAAACTCGTTAATTCTGTATTCTGTAATTTTAATGAATGAGTATCATAGAAGAATGCTGAATGAATGCCATGGTCACACACCACTGGTTTTATGGACCTGCAACAACATTGTCAAATGTATTGAGTGAGATGTATGCAGACTGTGGCTCAAAGGGGACCAGAGCAGAATCACTGAGTTTCTCCATAATATTCAAGACAACTTTCAAAGCAGGCTTTACAACACAATAGAATTAGTAGTGAGTTTGAAAAGGAACAGAAACTGGGGGCTGCTTAAAGCAATATTGTCAATAAGAAATAAACCTCATATTATAGCCCAATCTTAAATGAACTCCATATACATATATATTCTGGCAAATATCAATTAAAAACTTACTAAAATTCTAGCCAAGTGTGGTGAGTAGAAAAGTCTTAGGTCCTTAACTGGCATTAAAGAACATTTGATTTCTGAGTTTAACAATAACTTTCTTTCATTTTTGGTCAGGGAACTAATTTCTGCAGAAGAAATGAGGTAATAAATACAGTTTTCTTTCACAGAGAATAGTTTGGGGTTTTTTCCTTTTTATTTTTTTTTTTTTTAGAGGAGAGGGTATTTACACCAAATCAAATGAGTTCAATGGTTTGATCCAAAATATTTATGTTCCAAGCAATGAGTTATTTTCAGCTGTTGCAAAACCATGACCTTTTTAAGCATTAGAATTTTTACATTCTGATACAATTTTCCTGAACTTACTATGGAGACAAGATTTTTGTGTCTGCACATGTTAATCCCAGTGTAAAATATCCCCAATTCAATTGATCAATCAATTGAAAAATTAAGTGCTAAATACTGGATGGAACTGCAAACATCTCATGACAAAATGCTGAGAATAAAATTTGTGTCTACAATTCTTTTGTCAAATAGTCAGCCAACACAGCATTGCAGTGTTTTCTTTAGGACTTTACATAAATGCCTGGAAAACAAATGGAAAAGTGTGTTCAAACAATATTTTATCATTCACGTGATGGTCATTACACTGAAAAATGTATAAAATTCTTTTTCTTTCAAATTAAATTTTAATGTAGCATAACTTTACATGATCCCAGGAACATAAATAAATAGGAGGTTACAACTAAATATTTTCCACAGCTAATTATGCTTTTAATACTGAACACAGTGTAAAGATCTAATAATATTGCTAAATGCTAAAAAATGAATTTAAAGCAAAAGTTGTAAAAGCACTGATTTCCTATAATAAAGTTTGTCTTATGTAAGAACTGTATTGTGTATATTTTAATTGCTAATTATTATTTTCTTTTATGATTACATAAGAGAAAACCTCATTTGTGGGGTGTTACAATAGTTTTTATTCTTTATATATACACATACATATATAATTGGGGTGGGGCATAGTATGTCAATCTGCATGTTTTCACACTTTCAAGTATCTTATTGTAAATGAAAGATGCCTAAAGGCCTTGTTTTCTTCTTATAATAAAGCTCAAAAAAAAGGAACTATCATGCTTATTTAACAAAATCAAAATGAGGTATTAGATACTAGACTGTCACATTGGTCTATGATTTTTTTTGTGTGGTTATTTCAGAACTTGAACTCTCCTCTCCCTTGGGCCACACTAAGAGCTTATTTTTCCCTGGCCATTTTCCCCACTTCATTTGTAAGCAAATGTACCATTTATCTACAGCACATGCACATGCCACTCAGCTTTTCTGTGATCAACATGTTAAGAAGCAATAGTCTAGTTTAGAGTATTTAGGGCTGTTAGGATAATGATTTTGCATTGCTGCACTACTTCCCAGTGGAATTGTGTTTTCCCAGATTTGCTTTAATGCAAGTGCTTTTTGCAAACTGAAGAGATACTGGAGAATTTTGCAAAAAAATATAAGCCCTTCAACAGTAACCTGGAAAGTAAAAAAGGATGCCTTGCTAAACAGACTGACTGTAACTGTTCACATGAAAATCTTGTCATTCCTATGGTCACGTCTAATATTTGATAGCCCCTCATGTAGGGTATGCCTCATAAGACCATCTCTCAAGACAGTGCATTGGAAAATTTGAAAAGATGCCACTCTGCTGGTAGGTTACTGTTGCTGACTTAATGGTCATGCTGTGTTTCTGTGTTCTTATTTCACAGCTTAGGATTATTAAATTACTAGCAAGAAGTGAAATTTGGGGGGGGGTATTATAATTATATGTCATGCATGGCTCAACAAAGGACTGCTGTACGTTTTGCCTGACCTGTAGTCACATATCTAGACGTTAGGCGTGAAGACTTCAATCGCTGCAGGGATCTGCTAGCCAAAGTGTCGTGGGATGAAGCCCTGAAGGGAAGAGGGACCCAGGACAGCTGGTCAGTATTCAAGGACCACCTCCTCTGTGTCCAGGAGCTATGTATACCTACAAGGAGAAAAGCAGGAAAGAATGCTAGGAGGCCTGCCTGGATGAACAAGGAGCTACTGGACACACTATTACTTAAAAAGAAACTCTACAGGAAGTGGAGGGAAGGACAGCTAGAACAGGGGGTATATAAGGAAACTGACCGAGCAGCAAGAGACCGGGTTAGGAAAGCCAAAGCAGAGTTGGAATTGAATCTAGCCAGGGAGGTTAAAGGGAGCATGTGAGAGACTAAAGCTTATCTCTCCTGGTGACTCAACAAAGATAAAATCACTTGCTGTTTGTCCAGACAATAGCTGATGTGCATTGGGCAGAGCCACTGGAAGGACTCTTGGAAGGTGCAAAGATAACATTGCTCACGGGACTGCAGCTGGCCTACAACAATGGCCCAAGGGCCCAGCATTCACACCTTCAGGACAAGATCATTTCCAGCCATCAGATACCCCAGGAAAGGACAATGGTTCCTGATGTGAAAAGAGTGTGTGGGTAGCTAGATGGAGCAGGAGGAGGCGGAGGCCTTCCCCCCTCCATCCAGTGGCTGCCCAAACTCACCTGAGTACACAGAAAGATTTCCTGGGGAACAATACCTGGACCTAAAGATGATTTCCCAGAATGATATTCTGGGAACAACACCTGGACACTTGCCTAAGGGCTAAAAAACTGCATAAAAGACTGGAGCAGCTACTGGCTTTTGAAGGAGGAGAAAATTGGAGAAGCAAGATGCAGAAGAAAGCAGACGGCAGCACACACTGGAAACATCCCGGGGCCAACACAATGGATCTTGAACTCTCCGTGCCCTATGTTCCGCCTGCTGCAACTCACGGAGCTGAAGAAGCTGCCCAGAGGACCTCATCCTGGAAGCTGGCTAACGTGGTGCCCATCCACAAGAAGGGACGGTTGGATGAGCCGGGGAATTATAGGCCTGTCAGCCTGACCTCAGTGCCAGGCAAGATTATGGAACGGCTCATCTCGAGTGCAATCACACAGCACTTACAGGATGACCAGGGGCTCAGGCCTAGCCAGCATGGATTTAGGAGGGGCAGGTCCTGCCTGACCAACCTGATCTCCTTCTATGATCAGGTGACCCGCCTGGTGGATGTGGGGAGGCCTGTGCATGTGGTCTACCTGGACCTCAGCAGGGCCTTTGACACCGTTCCCCACAGCAAACTCCTGGCCAAGCTGGCAGCCCGTGGCTTGGACAGGAGCACACTGCGTTGGGTTAGGAACTGGCTGGAGGGCCGAGCCCAGAGAGTAATGGTGAATGGTGCCACATCCAGCTGGCGGCCTGTCACTAGTGGTGTGCCCCAAGGATCAGCGCTGGGCCCAATGCTCTTCAACATCCTTATTGTTGATCTGGATGAGGGCATCGAGTCCATCATCAATAAATTTGTGCACGACACCAAGCTGGGGGCAGGAGTTGATCTGCTGGAGGGCAGAGAGACTTTGCAGAGGGACCTTGACAGGCTGGACAGGTGCGCAGAATCCAACGGCATGAGATTGAACACATCCAAGTGCCGGGTTCTGCACATTGGCCACAGCAACCCCAAGCAGTGCTACAGGCTGGGGTCAGAGTGGCTGGAGAGTGGCCAGACAGAGTGGGACCTAGGGGTGCTGGTTGATGGAAGGCTGAACATGAGCCTGCAGTGTGCCCAGGCAGCCAACAAAACCAATGGCATCCTGGCCTGCATCAGGAACGGTGTGGACAGCAGCAGCAGGGAGGTCATTCTGCCCCTGTCCACTGCACTGGTTAGGCCTCACCTTGAGTCCTGTGTCCAATTCTGGGCCCCTCAGTTTAGGAAGGATGTTGACTTGCTGGAACGTGTCCAGAGAAGGGCAACAAAGTTGGTGAGGGGTTTGGAGCACAAGCCCTATGAGGAAAGGCTGAGGGAGCTGGGGTTGCTTAGCCTGGAGAAGAGGAGACTCAGGGGTGACTTTATTGCTCTCTACAGCTACCTGAAGGGAGGTCGTAGACAGGCAGAGGTTGGTCTCTTCTCCCAGGCAGCCAGCACCAGAACAAGAGGACACAGTCTCAAGCTGCACCAGGGCAGGTTTAGACTGGACATTAGGAGGAAGTTCTATACAGAGAGAGTGATTCCCCATTGGAATGGGCTGCCTGGGGAGGTGGTGGAGTCACCATCATTGGAGGTGTTCAGGAGGAGACTTGATGGGGTGCTTGGTGACATGATCTAGTTGTTTGATGGGTTGGATGCGATGATCTTGAAGGTCTCTTCCAACCTGTTTTTTTATTGTGTTATTGTATTATTGATGGAACACACACTCTCTGGACCTGGATCCTCAGTGCCATCAAGAGCTGGTACTGCTCAAAGGACCACCTGCCCTGGGCCCCAATTAGATGGACAACTATGGAACAGGGCATTCGCTACCTGAGACAGATGACCATGCTGGAAATAATTTATGGGGATAGCTAGCTCCCTTTGGACCCAGATGAGGTGCCCATGAGATGGCCCTTAATAAAGAAACTCACCCAGGGTGCCCCTCAAAAGCATGCTTACACATTGGGAGGGATGCTCCTGACTGGACAGGATGGAAGACCTAAAACTATCTGTGAGTTAGCTGATGATTTAAAGGAATATGAGGACAGCGTAAATCAGAAACCCCTAATCTCAGCCACAGAATCTATGGCTAAAGACATTGTGAAAGAGATCAAGACCTCCATGTCTGAACTGAAAAAGGGAGGAATATCTCCTTTTCCCCTTCTCCTTCAGAATGGGTCCATGTTTCAGCAATCAGGAATAGGTGACCTTCCCCTAGGAGATCACCCCAAGCAAATCGGGGCATTTCAAGGGGGTCTCTGTGGAGGATCCTCTGTGACCATGGGGAAGACATGGACACCTGGCATGGCCAACCCACCTCTGGCCTCTGGAACAGAGTGCGGGAACTGCAAGGTGGCCACAACGGGGATAACTTGTCCAAGAGAAAGGCTGCCCCAGTTTCCTGGAGTGTTCCCTTTTGCTCAAGAGACCCTTCTCCTAGTAACACAGGACCCTGTGACAAGTGTGGGCATCGCTGCCAGCATTGGAGGTGCTCTACCTCCAGCCAAGTGGAGGCCAGAGACAACAGAGTGTACTGGGATGTCTATGTGAAATGGCCTGGCACTTCAGAAGCCCTGAAGTACTGAGCTCTGGTGGACACAGGGGCCCAATGCACCCTGATACCATCGAGATACAAAGGGGCTGAGCCCATAAGCATTCAGGGAGTCACAGGGGGCTCACAAGAATTGACTGTACTGAAGGCTGAGATAAGCTTGACCGGGAATGAATGGGGAAAGCATGACATAGTGACTGGTCCAGATGCACCTTGCATTCTTGGCATTGACTTTCTGCTGGAGGGATGCTTCAAGGACACTAGGGGGCACAAGTGGGCATTTGGGGTAGCAGCGGTAGAGACTGCAGTCAAAGAACATCTGTCTACCACACCCAAGTTGTCGGATGACCCCTCTGTAGTGGGCAGCCATAAGGTGCAGGATTTAAAGTTACCTATTGCCTCTCGCATAGTACATCGCAGGCAATACAGGACCAACTGAGACTCTCTGCACCCCATGCACCAACTGATTTGATGACTGGAGAGCCAGAAGGTGATCAGCAAGGCTCACTCCCCCTTCAACAGCCCAATATGGCCAGTGCAGAAGGCAAGTGGGGAATAGAGACTGACCATGGACTACTGTGGCCTGAATGAAGTGACCCCTCCAATCAGCGCTGCCGTGCCAGACATGTTGGAGCTCCAGTATGAGGTGGAATTGGCGGCCAAGTGGTATGCCACAACTGACATTGCTAATGCTTTTGTTGTGGGTTGAGGCAGACCCCCTCCTCACCACGGACAGGAATAGTGACTCTGACAAAATGGATTGCAGAAGTGATGGAAAGTTGAAATAGAAAAACAGTGAATGTGTACAAAGAACCAGAAGCAGTGACACAAGAAACCCCAAAACAGACCCAGAAACATCCCATCCCCACCTGAGGGTGCACCCAAGACCGCCAGACTCCTTCTTCCCCCCACTGCTAGGCTAGTCTCAGCTGGCCAGATCTGAGACCACCCATCCCCCTGTCTCCCCCAGTTATCAGGTGCCAGCGAGGGGAATAAAGAGGAGGTGCTAGACCCCGCGCTTTTTATAGCGGTGCAAAGGATTTTGGTAGGAGATACCTAGTTTCCTATGTCCGCCCACTGGTCTGGACTTCTGGACACAGGAAGCACACCACGTAGCAGAGGGCACCCAGCCCAAACCACCACAGCTTTTTTCTCCACTCTTATTGCAGAAGAATGCAGGCCACAGTTTGCTTTCACCTGGAGGGGAGTACAGTACCAATGGAATCAGTTGCCTCAGGGCTGGGTCCATAGCTCAACCATCTGCCATGAGGTGATCCAGACTGCCTTAGAGAAAGGTGGAGCCCCTGAGCATCTGTAGTTTATTGATGACATCATTGTATGGGGTGAGACAGCAGAGGAAGTTTGCCAGAAGAGTAAGAAGAAAATCAATATCCTGTTGGAGGCTGACTTTGCCATAAAGAGAAGGTAAAAGGGCCTGCCAGGGAGATCCAGTTCCTGGGTGTCGGATGGCAACATGGCCATCACCACATCCCTCAGGAGGTGGTGAACAGGGTAGCCACTATGCTGCAACCCACTAGTAAGAAAGAGACACAGTCCTTTTGGGGGCTTGTGGGCTTCTGGAAAATGCACATTCCTGGGTACAGTCAAATTGTGAAACCTCTCTTTCCTCTAACATGGAAGAAAAATGATTTTGTGTGGGGATCTGAGCAGCAGGTATTATTTGGCCAGATAAAACAAGAGGTGGTCCATGCTATGGCTCTAGGACCTGTTCAAACTGGACCAGAGATTAAGAATGCGCTGTACACTGCAGCTGGTGAGAATGGTCCTACGTGGAGCTTGTGGCAGAAGGCTCCTGGTGAAACCAGGGTCAGGCCCCTAGGTTTCTGGAGTAGGAGGTACAAAGGCTCTGAGGCCAACTACACCGCAACAGAGAAGGAAATCCTAGCTGCCTATGAGGGCATCCGGGCTGCCTCTGAGGTAACTGGGACTGAGTCACCACTTGTTCTATCTCCAAGGCTTCCAATCCTGACCTGCATGTTCAAAGGAAGAGGCTCAACCCCACATCATGCCATAGATGCCACCTGGAGTAAGTGGATGGCCCTGATAACTCAGCAAGCTCAGATGGGGAGCTTCGAATGCCCTGGCGTAGTGGAAGTGATCACCAACTGGCCAGAGGGTGCTGAGTTTGGAATGCCACCACAGAAGACAGTTACCCATGCTGAAGGGGCTCTCCCATATAACGACCTCCCTAACAATGAGAAGGGCTATGCTCTATTTACAGATGGGTCCTGCTGGCTTGTAGGAAACAAGCAGAGATGGAAGGCGGCTGTCTGGAGCCCAAAAAGGCAAGAGGTGTAAGCAAGGAATGGAGAAGGTGAATCTAGTCAGTACGTGTGAGAGACTAAAAGCTTGTCTCTCCTGGTGTGACTCAACAAAGATAAAATCACTTGCTGCTTGCCCAGAAAATAGCTGACGTGTGTTGGGCAGAGCCACTGGAACGACTCTTGGATGGTGCAAAGATAACATTGCTCACTGGACCACAGGTGGCCTCACAACAATGGACCAAGGCCACCTTTGGGAATATTCATAAAACAAGATAATCTCCACCCATCAAGTACCCTGGAAAGGGAGGATGGTGAGACAATGGATACACCACCTGTTTCCTGACGTGTAATGAGTGTGTGGGCAGGTAGATGGAGAAGGAGGAGGAGGAGGCCCAACCCACCCCCCCCCCCCCCCCCCCCCCATCCAGACCGCTGCCCAAACACACAGGAATACACAGAAAGATTTCCTGGGGAACGATACCTGGATACTTACCTAAGGATGATTTCCTGTCCCCTGAATTCCTGAGGGACAATACTTGGACACATAGCTAAGGACTAAAAAGCTGTATAAAAGACTTGAGCAACTACTGACTTAGCAGAAGAAAATGGAGAACCAAAAACACAGATGAAGGAAAACACAGGAGAAGGACAATGCCCCTTACTGGGGAGTGAGGGGTATGGTAATATAATTCCTTTCCTGTTTTCTCTCTCTTCTCTCTCTCCCTCTCTATTTTCTCTCTCTCCCCTTCTGTTCCATCCACTTTATTTATGTAATAAATTGTCTAGCTGTTGATATTTTGACCTTGTTTGTGCCTCTCATTTCAGAACACGGGAATATTCAAAAGAACTGAGTCTCTTTCTCTCTCTGTACCAAGACATTAATATTGGTGTAGTCAGCAGGATTCCCGTGCAGTGAAAGTATCACAGCAAGACTATTGCATTTCTGAGAACCTCAAAACAGGCTGGGCAGTGACTGGCTGGAGAGCAGCCCTGAGGAGAGAGACTTAGGGGTGCTGGTGGACGAGAAGCTCGACATGAGCTCTCAATGTGCGCTTGCAGCCCGGAAAGCCAATCAGATCCTGGGCTGCATCAGGAGAAGTGTGACCAGCAGGTCAAGGGAGGTGCTTCTCCCCCTCTACTCAGCTCTGGTGAGACCCCACCTGGAGTACTGCGTCCAGTTCTGGAGCCCCTATTACAGGAGAGATGTGGACGTGCTGGAGCGTGTCCAGAGAAGGGCCACGAGGATGATCAGAGGGCTGGAGCACCTCTCCTATGAGGACAGACTGAAGGAGTTGGGGCTGTTCAGTCTGGAGAAGAGAAGGCTCCGAGGTGACCTCATTGTGGCTTTCCAGTATCTGAAGGGGGCCTACAGGAAGGCTGGGGAGGGACTTCTCAGGATCTCAGGTAGTGATAGGACTAGGGGGAATGGAATGAAGCTGGAAATGGGGAGATTCAGGCTGGATGTGAGGAAGAAGTTCTTTACCATGAGAGTGGTGAAGCCCTGGAATGGGTTGTCCAGGGAGGTGGTTGAGGCCCAGTCCCTGGAGGTGTTTAAGACCAGGCTGGACGAGGCTCTGGCCAGCGTGATCTAGTGTAGGGTGTCCCTGCCCATGGCAGGGGGGTTGGAACTAGATGATCCTTGTGGTCCCTTCCAACCCTGACTGATTCTATGATTCTATGATTCTATGAAAATGTGTATGCATGTCTGAGACATACTTTGAGTATGAAGTGAATGCGGAGTCCAGATTCATGTTTTCACTCTCCCAAGAGGAAAGTTGCCAGAGAAGGATGAAGCAAAAATTTCCAGACAGACTGTGTGGGAGTTCTCAAAATCTTTAAATGTTTGTGCTTTCTTGGGGAAGATTATCTAGGGTACAAATGTTGACTTTATAGTGTGACCACCTTGAGAATCCTCTGTACCCTGCTTTAAATGTGTGTGCTTTCCCAGGGAAGATTAACTGGGGTACAAATGTTGATTTTATAATGTGACCTCCCCGAGAATTCTCAGTACCCTCTTTTGGGAAACCAAATTTTGGTGATATTTGCAAAGTGTGTATTCCCTCGGGGAGAGTGTGGCTTCACCAAGAAGCCCAGTATTGAAGCAGAAGTAGAGAAACTTTTGCAGGTGTGTGTTCTCTCAGGGAAACAGAGTGACTCTTCCCTAAGAAACACAGGGTTCTTGTCCTGTTGTAACAGAAAATTTAAGGAACAAAAGCTGAGAAGCTTTAGCAAGTGTGGGCTCTCTAAGGGAAATAGTGTGACTTCCTTGAGAAGCCCAGGTTGGTTGCTTTTTCTTGTGTGTAACCTCTCCTGAAAAATCTATTGTGCATTTTTCCTGGAGAAGATTAGTTTGGAGTAAGCCTTTTTAAAGTGTACATTTTTCCAGGGAAGATTTTGTTGGTAACAAAAGAGATGGCCCAGAGTGAGAGGCTTTTTAACCTTTTAGAAGCTCACGGTGCTCCCCCATCTGTACAGGTACTCGACTGGGCCCCTGAAAACTGGAATAATTTCCAGAGTGTGGCTGATAGAATTGTGGCCCTGCAGAAAGATGCAAGAGCAAAAGCCAGAAAAGGCAAAGCTTTTGTCTGTGTGGTTTTAGGTACCTGTTTAGCCGCTTCAGTGAAGGTGAAAGAGGAATGGCACAAGCAAGAGAATAAAACTATTTCCTCTTTGCAGGACTTAGTTTCGTCGCTACAAAGCCATGTTGCCACTTTGAAAGATGTAGTGGCAGATCTCAAAATTCAATTGGAAAAGGAGAGGAGGCAAAATTCGTATTTGGACTCCAAACAGGGTGTGAATTACCTGGAGTCTACCCCTATGTACCCTCGGGCAGAATTGACAACAGCTAAGGAAGCTGCTGTGCATGTCAGACCTCTCATTAAAACTGAAGTTTTATATGAGGATGGGGAAACTACTTCCATTATCACAACTAAAGACACGCCTTTCTCTTACACTGTGCTGGCCAAAATTCATAAAGTATTTGCATGCTCTTCTCGGGACACCCTTTCTCTACAGACCAAACATCTCCTGCAACACTTTTCCTCCAAAGACTCAAACTGTCTTGGGGGGGTGAGGGGTTCCTTTCCTCTTCTCTCTCTCTTCTCTCTCTTTCCTCTCTATTTTTCTCTCTCTCCCCTTCGGATCCATCCACTTTATTTATGTAATAAACTGTCTAGATGTTGATATTTTGGCCTCGTTTGTGCCTCTCATTTCACAACACGGGAATTTTTCAAAAGAGCTGAGTCTCTTTCCCTCTCTGGACTGAGACAGTCAGTACGCAGGGGTAAAAGCTGTCCAGCTGCCCCTAGATATAGCGGAATGGGAGAACTGGCCAGTGCTGTACCTCTATACTGACTCCTGGATGGTAATCAATGCCTTGTGGGGGTGGCTGAAGGAATGGAGGAGGAACAGGTGGCAAAGAAAAGGGAAGCCTGTTTGGGCCACTGACCTGTGGCAAGACATTGCTGCCCACCTGGGCAGACTGCCAATAAAGGTATAACACATTGATGCGTGCATCCCCAAGAGCAGAGCCACTTAGGAACACAAGCACAACCACCAAGCAGATATGGCTGCTAAAAATCTCCCAAATAGACTTGGACTGAGAACACAAGGATGAGCTGTTCTTCACTCACTGGGCCCATGACACTTCTGGCCACCAAGAGAGAGATGCCACATACTGGTGGGCTTGGGACAGATCAGTGGACACCTCTATAGAGGCCATCTCATGGGTTATCCATGAGTGTGACATCTGTGTTGCCATTATGCAGGCTAAGTGCATGAAGCCTCTGTGGTATGGGGGGAGATGGTCGAAATATAAGTACAGAGAGGCCTGGCAGATCGACTACATCACCCTTCCTCGGTGTCACAGCAGCAAGCAGTATGTACTGACCATGGTGGAGGCAAGTACAGGGTGGCTGAAAACCTACCCAGCACCTCATGCCACTGCTTGCAACGCCATTCTGGGCCTAGAGAGACATGCCCTGTGGAGACATAGCACCCCCAGGAGGATTGAATCAGAGAATGGAACTCATTTCAGGAACCATTTCATAAGGGAGTGGGCAAAGGAACATGGGATTGAGTGGATTTACCACATCCCATACCATGCACCAGCTGCGGGGAAGGTGGCTTGCTAAAGACCACCCTAAAAGCCATGGAGGGTGGAACCTTTAGGAACTGGGAAAAACACCTAGTTCAAGCCACTTGGTTAGTGAACAGCGGAAGATCTGTGAACTGAGTCGGTCCTGCCCAGTCCAACCTGATGCAAACAGTGGATGGAGATGGAGTTCCTGTAATTTCTGAGAAAAACCTGCTGGGGAAGTCAGTGTGGGTTTTTCCTGCTGCTGGTGGAGGAAAACCAACCCGAGGGGTGGTCTCTGCTTAGGGGTCTGGTCACACATACTGGGTCATGTTAGAAACTGGGGATATATATGTGTATCCCACAGCAGAACTTGACTCTAGCTGAGAGGGGATGAACTCAGAGGGGGCAGCACACACCAATGTATTATAGTCACTGTATAAGTTACTAAGTTCTAAGATTTTTCTGTCCTATCTTAATACCAGCCTAGCATCCAGCACTCAACATGAATGCACCACACACCAATCCAGAGAGCTCCTGCGTCACCTCACCTGCACCTGTTCCTGATGTCCCTACAGCAATGGACTGTTTCTGATCTTTTAGTTTCCCTTTCAAAGACAGACTAATTCCTGATTCTTCTCCACATCCCTGCCCAGTAGCACCACCTACATTGACCAGCACCAGAGAGGGAGAGACTGTCCAGAGAGAGAGAGACTGTCCAGAGAGAGAGAGAGAGCCAGGATAATGTGGGACTTGCATTGAGGATTCGAATACCACATGTCAAGATTAGATGAAGGGGCTGTGATAGGAGAGTGGAAGTGGAACAGAGGGGTGGATTTTGATGGGTTTCACCCATGCTGGAAACAGGGGGGGGGAGGGCTTGTGAGAGCATTGCCCTCCCTGCAGCGGATTTTTTTCCCCTGGGAAACTGAGTTAGTCTATTCCACTCCCCCTCCCTGGCCAGCAAGCCTATAAAAAGGAGGACACTGCAGCCATTAGCTCTCTTGGCAACGGCCTTTGCCTGGACGAGGACTGCTGCTGGCTCCCTGCTTCACTGCCACGTGGTCAGGCCTGATTCTCCTCCCTGCTACATCCACACCTCTTCAAGAGACTGGTTTTGTGTTCTTATTTTTTTCCCATCCATCCTTGTTCCTTACTCTTGTGAATCCTTCCTGCTATTGCGTTATATACATATATGTTAATATGCTAAAATATCTATTAAAAATTTATATAATTAATTATATATTAATAACATTATCTATAAAATTATATAATCTAAATAATATAATATTTAAGAAATAAAGGTATAATAAATATATAGTATAAATAATATATAAATTATTATAATTATATATGTTTTATATATATATATAATATGTTTTATATATATATATAAAAAGAAAATTCTTTACCGCTCTACTTCCAAGCTGACTCCAAATTATTTCTTAGTGAATTTGCTCCTTCCCTTTCTTTTCCTCTCTATTGGGAAAGAGGAGGGGAGTGGGAGAGGAGTTCTCAGCCTTGCCCCCATCTGAGCCCTTAAATCCCAGTCAAGGCTCAAACCACCACACTGAGATAATGATGGCCAATGATAATAAATATTAAGAGATAAATACCTGATACTTTAACTTGTAGAATGAGTTTTCTCCAAACATGGCCAAAGGCATACACACCTGGCCCACTTGGACTCCAGGGTATGTTCAGACAAGCCTGGCCAAGGTAGGCATTTTCCTGAAAAAACAGACCTGCTGGCTCCTGCCCCATTGTCTGATTCAGAGCATTTTTGCAGCTTTTTGTCCCTTCAGGGCACCATTAAAATGAGGGAAGATAGGAGTTAACAGCTCTAGTACACTGACCTACGATCCAAAAACCAAGGGTGTAGAGAAAAAACAAAACATGAGTGTTGATATCTGCTAGCTCTGAGTTTCTGCCAGCTTTCTCAAACATTTCTTAGAAGCTCTGAGAAACAGGAAGGTGCCTGGAACCCATGAGGACATCAAGGAAAATTACTTTGCTTTAGAATTTTGCTACACTTGGTCTGATCCTGTAAGAATTTCTGTATCTATATCCAGGTTTTATTTTGTACAAAATTTAAATTCAAATTAACAGAAGTCAGTAAACCTGATGACAGAAGCAGGTACCTATAGTAGGTGATGACTCTTAGTTTAGGGGTATATTATTAGTTATCTGAAATCTTTCCCTATTTTCATTCTTTCTATATACTCTGTAAATTATGTGGGAATTTAGGATGAAAAAGCAGCCCAGGAAAGAAAGAAACATTTTGTGTTAGTGTTTAGCAGTGTAAGTAATTATTTGAGCCATAGGCTTCAAAGCACAGAGATAATAACACAGCCATTTAGACTAATATGAAGTTAGACATTTCATACAAAATGTCCAACCATTTTGTAATTAATGTTCCTGAATTAAAAATTATTTCCTTTAATGAATAATGAAAAATGGTATTCAGCTAATCTTGGGAAAAAAAAAAAAAGACTTTTTGAGAGCAATTAATACATAGTTAAGTTCTAAAATTATAATAGCTGCGCACATAGTTATTGCTGTCTAAATGAGTGACCATTTTAAGAATCTCTTCCTCCAAAAAGGTCAGTACAGCAGGTCCCATGTGCATCATGTTATTACAATTTACCAGCAAATGACCACATTAATATTAACTGACAGATTGCATACCTTTATGTTTATGTACAGCGGGTTTCTGGAAAGTGCACTTCTGGGAGGTTTTAGAAAACTTTATGCCAGCATATCACACTGTGAATTGTGCAATTTCAGGTCATTACTTGTGGACATCTAGTTACAGAAGCTTTAGAGTGAGAAGTACATAAATGAATGAAACACAGTTGACTTCACACCTTCAAAATCTTGCCTTAGAACAAGATAGTATTTTTAATTCTTCTTGTTTCAGGAGTTTGAGGTATAGATATACCTATCCATAGGTATTCCTATCAGACAACCCCATGACAGTAATGAAATATCTAATAGCATGCATTATGGTCAAAGACCATTTAAGACAGAGGCAACAGCAAGCTTTCTTGATCGTGAGGATGCTGATGTCTGTAATCTTTGTGATAAGGGTGATTGCACTATGGTGAATTTTTGAAAATTAAATATAACGTATTGAACTTGTGCTGGTGACCTGATGTGTCTTTGTGACACAGAATTCCCACACCGAAGGCAGAAATTCCCTCATGTTTACCTCCCAAAGTGATACTGTGTGATGTACTTCTAGGTCAGATGTGGAATATTGAGCCTCTCTTACTAATATTGAGCCTTTCTTACTAATATTGAGCCATTTACACAAAAGCCTCATCTTAAGGATGTGCCTAAGCAAGGCTAGTGCACATGAGCTTTATCACAGAATCACAGGATCAACCAGGTTGGAAGAGACCCCCAAGATCATCATGTCCAACCTATTACCCAAACCTAGCTAATCAACTAAACCAAGGCACTAAGTACCTCACTCAGCTTTAAACACTTCCATGGAAGCTGAAGCCACCCGCTCCCTGGGCAGCCCGTTCCAATGGCCAATCACTCTTTCTGTAAAGAATGTCTTTCTAAGATCAAGCCTAAACCTGTTCCTGATACAGGCCAGGTTGCCATTGACCTTCTTGGCCACCTGGGCACACTGTAAGCTCATGTTCAGACGGCTCTCAACCCGTACCCCTAGGTCTCTTGCTGCCTGGACACTCTCCAGCCACTCTGACCCCAGCCTGTAGCACTGCATGGGGTTGTTGCGGCCAATGTGTAGAACATGTGTTAAATCTCATGCCACTGGACTCTGCCCATCTGTGCAGCCTGTCAAGGTTCCTCTGCAGAGCTCTTCCACCCTCTAACAGATCAATACCTGCCCCCAGCTTGGTGTCATCTGTAAACTTACTGATGATGGACTCAATACCCTTCTCCAGATTATCAATAAAGATATTGAACAGTATGGGACCACCCACTGATCCCTGGGGGACACCACCAGTGACTGGCCATCAATTGGAAGTGGCACTATTCACCACCACCCTCTGTGTTAAGCCCTCCAACCGGTTCTTAACCCAGCACAGAGTATACCAGTCCAAGCCTTGGGCTGCCTGCAGAGGAGATTGTAGAAGGATTCTTGACATTCTTCTTCACCCCTGATCTCTACTCCTGACTAATTCTTCACCCTTTTAACTTTTTCTACCCTTACCAGCCTATCTAAATGTCTCATTCTTCATATCTGTAAGAGGACCAAGTTTAGGATAGGAATATCAGGCACACATAGACTTTGCGTCAGCAATTTCATAGAACTTTGAGAAAGGTAATTCATTCCACATAACTGATAATCCCTTTTTACTTCCTCAGAAATGTATGAATATCAAAAAGATTCTGGAAAAGTGATTAAGAAGTTAAACCCTTGTAGTCTTTTAAAGACATACTGCCAACACCTGCACACCTTTCCTGGGAGTGTATAGAGAGGAAAAGTGTTATTGAAAAACCCCTGACTTGCTAGTGTCTTTTTAAATAATAATAAACCAATTTCCTGTAATATTGTCACTGAACAAATAATCAGTTTCTTGGGGAAGATTTGTGGTTGTAATTATTTATTCATTTTAATATTTGTTATTAAGCGTTCCTCCTGCTGTTTGCACCTATTAAATGATGAAAGATCAATACAAAGAAGATGAGGAAGTGCAGAAATGATGGTTAATTATCAGGGAGTGAGAAGGAGGAGAGCTGCCCAGGAACAAATGGCTCTGAGACCTCTAGTCAGAGATTCTTGCTGATACTAGCCTTTGTTTCACAGTGCAGACTTTTTTTTCCCTCCTATTGTTTTTTCATTAGATCTTTTTGTTGGATTTTTTTTTTTTAATGGGTTTTACTGTAGGGTTTGTTCAGTTGTTTTTTGGGACTAGCTTTGTTTTGCTTTGCTTTGTTTTGGTTTGGTTTTCATTTTGTTTCGTTGTGGGGGTATTTTGTTAGTTTTGTTTTTTTCAGTCAAGACAATGAAGTGAACCCTTGAGACAAGTTTAATCTTGCTTTTCCAATCTGATCCATAATTGAGATTGGATTAGGAGAAGCAGTAGAGATGAGTGGACAGAAGGAGCCTACATTTGTGAAACAAGGGATTTTATCAATTTATCCAGTGCCTTACTACATAACTTGTTTCATGTCTTTCTTCTTTTATTTATACATATTTTAAACAGCAAGACATACTCTTACCTTCTTTAATAAGCTTTCCTAAGGTGGAAAGCAATATATTTTTATTATAATTACAGCTATGTATTTACATCTACATATTTCTGTGCTCATTTATGTGCATATATCAATACAGAAATTCATACATATAAAAAATCTTTTTTATAATTTAGATTAAACTGTCATAACTGCACAAGATGAACAGACATAAAAGTCATGGGGATGCATTACCATTGTTTGCACTTGTGCAGCCATGGAGAGACAAAGTGCATTCTAATTGTGGCTTCAAGGATAATGTGACAATTGTTAAATTTTAATTTTTTTTCCACCAAAAGATGTGTTTATTAGCTGACACAATAGGTGGCACTTGGTAGTTGGTTTCAGGTGATATTAATTAATATTAAGATCCTCATTTGGACATCTTAATTGGAATTTCAATAAATGTATCCAATACATAATACTAAAATGATGTGTTATGGGCTGCAATACAACAGACTGATCAGAGAAGTCTCAAATTAACATTGCAACTATTCAGCTGCGAGAACTCAGGTATCATAACAAACCTGGTGAGTGCAAGGGCTACCCAAGTGGGACAAAGGTTGAAAGTAGGTTTATGTTCAAGATTTTACAGAGATTTCTGTCTAAGGGTTTGAAAAAAATCCATCATACAGCTTTTAGCCAGCACTGAAACTTGCTTTTAGTGAAAATCTCCCACACCTTAGATACTTATACATACATGTGATGGTTCAGGTGGAGGTTTTGAGGGGGCAGTGGATGGCTTCCCTGGTCTTCTGGACCAGGCGGGTTTCCATGTTATTTGCTAATTGCAAATTAATTTTTTGTAATAATTTTTTTGCAATAAATTGCAAATATAATATTGTAAATGCTGTATATTTTGTACATATTAATTCCCTTCCATTGTAGAGTGTAGTTTTTGCTTGTAAATGCAGCTTGCATTTGCTTCCAACTGAGTAAGTCTGGCTGAGCTAATGCTGTGGGGGAAACTTCAACCCACCACAATGTTTAATAATAATAATAATAATAATAATAATAATAATAATAATAATAATAATAACAACAACAACTTTAATTGCAGTACATACATATATGTTTTCTTACTCATCTAGATTCTTATCTGAAGAAAGATACTCTCTTCAGTATTACTTATTTCAACTGTTTACTTTTTTGAGTTATTAACTTACAGGAATGCTGAATTTCATAATTCATGCCAATTTCACTTTTAATACCAATTACTTCTTTATAGTATTGAGAAGAGACACCCTTTTAATAATATCAGTTACATTGCAGCATCATTTACATTGTGTTTAGCACGATATTTTTGCTGCCTTTGACAACAGTTAGTGAAAGTTGCTATGAATATGTATTCAGAGCAGCAGTTTTCAATCTGCTTGTTACAGTTCTGTACCATAGAGCAAGGCACCATTTTATAGCTCTACATCCAACATTTACCTATACTGTTTCATTCTTGTGAGCCACCCTATTAGACTTACAGGTAAATCTGATACATAAGTATTTACAATATTAAGGCTTCAACACCAGTATCAGAAACCCTGAGTATTTTCAGAATAGATAAATCTATCCCATTTTCTTTTCTAAATGTTCTCTGACAAGCATAATGTGGTGGAGCAGGAAGGTTCCCCCCCACACACACACACAAAAGAATCCACAGCTAACTCAGCCGGAGAAGCAGATGAAAGCTGTATTTTACAAGCAGATATGGAATGCAATGAATATGTACAAAAAATATACAATATTTACAATATATGCAGAAACATACAGCAATGTATGTAATACAGGAAAACTTTCCCCAACCCCCTGCGGCCAGGGGGTTCGGCCTGTCCCTCCCTTCTCCCTCCCTACCTCCCCTTTTTCCCAAAAGGGTTAGAGAGAAAGAGAAAGGAAGGTAATTAAAAGGGGAAAACTTTGTTAAAGCTCAAAGCAAATGCAAAAGTTAGTTTTCTCTTATCTGGTTAGCAAGAATCGTCCCTGCGTAGCAAGCTGCTGCTTCAGAGAGAGAGAAAGGGGCCAGCTCACAGTACAGGGGGAAGAAGAAGACTGACTGCCCCCCCCCGACTGAAAGACCAAACTAGAACCTACAGCCGGGTTCCACCAATGAAATTGGATTAGCATATCTTTGTTTTCATTTATAATCCCAAAACATTCAGCCAGAGTGTTCAGAAAGTGTCCCTTTCTTAAAGGCACAGCCTAAACTGGTCACAATCCACCCCTGCTAAACAATTTCATTGGCTGTTCATACTGTCCATCTGTAGTGGATGATGCTTATGGCCAGGATTGTGCCCCTGAATATTTCTAGGACATGCTTTTCTGTGTGTTAGCCTTCCTTTGTTCCCCCTCTTTTCTGAAGGCGCCACTGAGTCCAAGTAAACTGCCTGCCTGGGCGTGGTCTCACCCCTGTGGTACACAAGGGTCAGGCTATATGTTTGTTTTCCTGTGTATAGCATAAGCTTACACCATATTTGGTAGAGGCCAGTTCATTGGTTAATCTTTGTGTTAGCAACAGATGCTCATTGGACCAGTATTCATTGGGGAAAATGGTAAATAGGGGTCGTTTGGTAAATGAGCCCCCCCTCACATTGGTGTTGAGCCTGTATCTGTGTGCGCACCAGCGCTGTTGTGGTTCACCTTGCCCGGGACTAAAGCCAGCACTCCAAGAGGTTTCGTAGTACTTTGCCACCTGCACCCAACTGCGTGCAGTGCCGTGGACAGTACCCCGTGGGATCAACCGTTGCATGATCCATCGCCGCAGGAGAAAACCTGGTAACCCGTGTGAACCACCATTGACGAGCTGCCACAGTGCCTCCCCCCACCCCGAGCGGGGAACCTCCATATTCTGGAAGAAGCAGCAGCCACACGACGCAGCCACGCGGTCGGCGCCATTTCCTGTGTCCTTATTACAGCACATCCGTGCCGCGTTCTGCGAACTATAAATATTATCAAGGGAAGACTTCACGAGGCTCTCAGCTTGTGAGTAAGCCAGACCCTTTCTTCGTGGAGTTTCAGTTGGGGTAGCCTGGAAATCGCTCCCGGTGGAGGACTGCCGGTCACCGACCAACCCCCTCCCCCGCCGCTTTCCGGATCAGTTTAATTCTAAGTTCTGCGAATTATTTTGGTTTAAGTGCCTATGCCTAGACATTTTGTAAAGATAGTTCCACTAACCGAATATTGATACCTGTGAAGGGGGACTGTACATACCCCATTGCAGAGTTTATATATATATATAGAAATAAACTTAATTTTTTTGTAGTGATATCTCTGCCGCTCATTTCTGAGGGCATATTCATAACACCATCCAATCTAAAACAATATCTACAGTTTGGAAGTAAAGTTCATAGTCCATTCCGGCTATCCTCAGATGTAGATGATTCAGAAGTCCAAGAAACAAGAAAATTGGAAAACAGTTTGTCTCCTCGCAGACGAAGCGAAGAAAAGGGGAAACAGGGAAACAGGGAAACAGGGACTCTCAGTTGACTCAGGGCTTTCAGGGTTCTCAGGGTTCGTGCACTGTAGATTCCTCACGGATTCTTCCTTTGGGAGCGATGTAGCTGTACAACACTCTGAAATTAAACTCTTTCAGCTAAAGTTTAATTTCTTTGTGGGATACACTGAATTTCACCATTCTCTTGCATTACCCAATAAGTGTGACCCGGACCTTCAGCTGAAACCACCCCTCGGACAGGTTTAGCCTCTCCTGAGGGAGAAAATACCCAAAGAGTTTTACCTAACAGATTCTTTTCTCTCACAACAGGAACTCTATCACCTTCCATCTGGAGGAAGAATTGGAATTATCTCTCTGTGTCAATTGGGAGATGGTATTTTTAAATTCATCCTTCAGCTCTTTCATGCAGTTCTCAATTTTTCCAGACAGAGTTTCAATGGCTGAAACCAAAGAAACACGTGTCATGCTATCCTCCAATTGTCTCATTTGATCAGTGAATTGGCCAACCGTAGAAGCTCCACCATAATTTCTTGCCACAATTCTGCTTGCCAGAATATTTGCATAATTAGGAGGAGCAAGTTTGATGAGCTTCTTAGCAAGACCAGTTCCTACAGGATTTTCATCAGGATTCAGAGTCTCATGGCCACCATAGAGTACCTCTCTGACAGCAAATTCTCTCAGACACTTAATTCCCTCATCTATGGTAGTCCAGGGTTTAGGATTACATGGAAGATCATCTCGGGAAGGATATCTCATGAGAGTTGCCATTAAAAGGCGTATCCACAGGGTAACCTTACCGAGAGTCCTGCCTAGATGTCTATCTATTCCATTATAATACAATACAACACAATACAATACAATACAATACACCAGGTTGGAAGAGACCTTCAAGATCATCGCGTCCAACCCATCAAACAATCCAACCCACCCAACAACTAGACCATACAGCCAAGCACCGCATCAAGTCTTCTCCTGAACACCTCCAATGAAGGTGACTGCACCACCTCCACGGGTAGCCGATTCCAATGGGCAAACACTCTCTCCGTGTAGAACTTCTTCCTAACATCCAGTCTAAACCTTCCCTGGCGCAGCCTGAGACTGTGTCCTCTTGTTCTGGTGCTGGTTGCCTGGGAGAAGAGGCCAACCTCTGCCTGGCTACAACCTCCCTTCAGGTAGTTGTAGAGAGCAAGAAGGTCACCCCTCAGTCTCCTCCAGGCTAAGCAAGCCCAGCTCCCTCAGCCTTTCCTCATAGGGCTTGTGTTCCAAACCCCTCACCAGCTTTGTTGCCCTTCTCTGGACACGTTCCAGCAAGTCAACCTCCTTCCTAAACTGAGGGGCCCAGAACTGGACACAGTACTCGAGGTGTGGCCTAACCAGTGCAGTGTACAGGGGCAGAATGACCTCCCTGCTCCTGCAGGCCACACTATTTCTGATGCAGGCCAGGATGCCATTGGCCCCCTTGGCTGCCTGGGCACACTGCAGGCTCATGTTCAGCCTACAATCAACCAGCACCCCCAGGTCCCTCTCTGCCTGGCCGCTCTCCAGCCACTCTGACCCCAGCCTGTAGCACTGCCTGGGGTTGCTGTGGCCAATGTGCAGAACCCGACACTTGGATGTGTTAAATCTCATGCCATTGGACTCTGCCCATCTGTCCAGCCTGTTGAGGTCCCTCTGCAAAGCCTCTCTGCCCTCCAGCAGATCAACTCCTGCCCCCAGCTTGGTGTCGTCCGCAAATTTACTGATGATGGACTCAATGCCCTCATCCAGATCATCAGTAAAGATGTTGAATAGGATTGGGCCCAGCACTGATCCCTGGGGCACACCACTAGTGACTGGCCGCCAGCTGGATGTGGCACCATTCACCACCACTCTCTGGGCTCGGCCCTCCAGCCAGTTCCTAACCCAACGCAGTGTGCTCCTGTCCAAGCCATGGGCTGCCAGCTTGGATAGGAGTTTGCTGTGGGGGACAGTGTCAAAGGCCTTGCTGAGGTCCAGGTAGACCACATGCACAGGCCTCCCCACATCCACCAGGCGGGTCACCTGATCATAGAAGGAGATCAGGTTGGTGAGGCAGGACCTGCCTTTCCTAAATCCATGCTGGCTAGGCCTGATCCCCTGGCCATCCTGTAAGTGCTGTGTGATCGCACTCAGGATGACCTGTTCCATAATCTTGCCTGGCACTGAGGTCAGGCTGACAGGGTCCTGCATCTGGGTCGAGGCAATCCGAGGCACAAATCCAGGCTGGGCAGGGACTGGCTGGAGAGCAGCCCTGAGGAGAGAGACTTGGGGGTGCTGGTGGACGAGAAGCTCAACAGGAGCTCTCAATGTGCGCTTGCAGCCCGGAAAGCCAATCAGATCCTGGGCTGCATCAGGAGAAGTGTGACCAGCAGGTCAAGGGAGGTGCTTCTCCCCCTCTACTCAGCTCTGGTGAGACCCCACCTGGAGTACTGCGTCCAGTTCGAGCCCCTATTACAGGAGGGATGTGGAGGTGCTGGAGTGTGTCCAGAGAAGGGCCACGAGGATGATCAGAGGGCTGGAGCACCTCTCCTGTGAGGACAGACTGAAGGAGTTGGGGCTGTTCAGTCTGGAGAAGAGAAGGCTGCGAGGTGACCTCATTGTGGCCTTCCAGTATCTGAAGGGGGCCTACAGGAAGGCTGGGGAGGGACTTCTCAGGATCTCAGGTAGTGATAGGACTAGGGGGAATGGAATGAAGCTGGAAATGGGGAGATTCAGGCTAGATGTGAGGAAGAAGTTCTTCACCATGAGAGTGGTGAAGGCCTGGAATGGGTTATCCAGGGAGGTGGTTGAGGCCCAGTCCCTGGAGGTGTTTAAGACCAGGCTGGACGAGGCTCTGGCCAGCCTGATCTAGTGTAGGGTGTCCCTGCCCATGGCAGGGGGTTGGAACTAGATGATCCTTGTGGTCCCTTCCAACCCTGACTAATTCTATGATTCTATGATTCTATGACAGGCCTATAATTCTCTGGCTCATCCAACCGGCTCTTCTTTTGGATGGGCACCACGCTGGCCAGCTTCCAGTCTTCTGGGACCTCTCCAGTGAGCCAGGACTGTTCCCTGAAGATATCTGGCAGGTTGAAGTCACCCACAAGGACAAGATCTGATGATCTTGAGACAGCCTCCAATTGCTTGCATAATAATTCATCTGCCTCCTCATCCTGGTTGGGTGGTCTATAACAGACTCCAACCAGGATGTCAGATTTGTTAGGCCTCCCTCTGATTTTAACCCACAGGCTCTCAATCCCTTCATTTTCCACCTCAAATTCTGTGGCAGAGAGTGACTCCCTAATATACAGATCCACCTCTCCTCTTCTTCTCCCTCGCCTGTCTCTCCTAAAGAGCCTGTAATCCCCCAGTGTAGCACTCCAATTGTGCATGTTATCCCACAATGTTTCTGAGATGGCAACTATAGCATAGTCACCCTGGTGGACCTGCACTTCCAGCTCCTCTTGCTTATTGCCCATACTGCATGCATTGCTGTACATGCACTTCAGCTGGGCTCTCGACTCTTCTATTGACCCTAATCTGTGCCCCACTCTTTCCTCTTCAGAGGGACTGATTTCCTCACCCACCCCCTTCAGACCTAGTTTAAAGCCCTCTTAATGAGCCCTGACAACTCTAGTGCTAGGACTCTCTTACCCTTTCTAGATAATCGCACCCCATCAGGACCCAGCAGGTCAGGTGCAGTAAAAGTTGCCCCCTTATCAAAGAACCCACAATTCTGCTGCTGGCACCATCCCCTGAACCAGTTGTTGATGGCATGGTCCTCCTGTTCCTCTCAGTGTACACCTCTGCCACTGAGGGAACCGAGCAGAACACCACTTGAGCTCCTGCCCCATCAATCAACTGTCCAAGGGCCTTGAATTCTTTTTTCATCGCTCTGTTGCCCTTCTTGTCAGTTTCATCGCTTCCAGCTTGTATTACCAGCAAAGGGTAATAGTCAGTGGGCTGGATCAGCTTTGGGAATCTCCTTGTGATGTCCCTTACCCATGACCCCAGTAGGGAGCAAATCTCCCTGTGGGATGGGTCAGGATGTCATATGGGTCCCTCAATCCCCCTCAGGAGGGAGTCCCCAACAGCTATAACCCTTCTCTTTTTCTTTGTGGAGCTGGTCATTAATATTGTTGGGGACTGTTTTGCCTTAGGCAATCCTTCAGTTGTTCTTCATCATATATATTCTCTAGGCCCTTCACTGGTTTCATTGCCCTACTCTGCACTGACTTCAACACCTCAACATCTCTCTTGTATTGAGGTGTCCAAAACTGGACACAATACTCAAAGTGTGGCCTCAACAGAGCTGATTACAAGGGAATAATCACCTCCCTACACCTACTGGACACAACATTTCTAATACAAGTCAGGATGCCATTTCTTTCTGTCTTTGCTCTAAAACATTGCAGCTGCAGCTGGGAAAAACCTATGGATAGTATTACACTGGAGGGACATCAAACAAACAAGCATGGCCTTCCTTTGTAAACTGGAAGGCCAATCTGCATCTGGAAGTTATAGAAACACCCCAACTTCTTGGGCCCAGAGTGTCCATCCTCTTTAACATCTTTATTGATGATCTGGATGAGGGCATTGAGTCCATCATCAGTAAATTTGCAGAACAAGAGGACACAGTCTCAGGCTGCACCAGGGCAGGTTTAGACTGGATGTTAGGAAGAAGTTCTACGCGGAGAGAGTGATTGCCCATTGGAATCGGCTACCTGTGGAGGTGGTGCAGTCACCTTCATTGGAGGTGTTCAGGAGAATACTTGATGGGGTGCTTGGCTGCGTGGTTTAGTTGTTGGGTGGGTTGGATTGGTTGATGGGTTGGACGTGATGATCTTGAAGGTCTCTTCCAACCTGGTGTATTGTATTGTATTGTATTGTAACTTAATTCAGCAGAGAGGAGGCAGTCCAGAAGATTCCTGGACCACATGGAGGACAACTTCCTGATGCAGCTGTTAAGTGAGCCTTCCAGGAGTCAGGCTGTGCTTGACCTGCTGTTCTCCAATGGGGAGGGGCTGGTGGGAGATGTGATGGTGGGAAGCTGCCTAGGGTGCTGTGATCATGAGATAGTGAAGTTTTCAATATGCAGGGAGATAGGGAGGAGCCCTAACAGAACCCTCACCTTGGACTTCCATCAGCCTGTTTAAGAAACTTATTCACAAAGTTCCCTGGGTAGCAGCCCTCAAGAACCGAGGGGTCCAGGATGGTTGGACCTATTTCAAACAGGAGCTCTTGAAGGCACAGGAACTGGCAGTTCCCAAGTGCCGAAAGATGAGCTGGCAGGGAAGGCGACTGGCCTGGATGAGCAAGCAGCTCCTGAAGGAATTAAGGGAAAAAAAGAGGCTGTATCACCTTTGGAAGGAGGGGAAGGCTTCTCGAGGTATGTTTAAGGATGTTGTCAGATTATATAGCAGAAAAATGAGAGAGGCAAAGGCCCACTTAGAATTAAGTTGGCCACCTCTGTGAAAGATAATAAAAAGCATTTTTACAACTATATTAACACTAATAAGAGGGGCAAGAAGAACCTGCACTCCTTATTGGACCTGGAGGGGAACACTATAACTGAAGATAAGGAAAAGTCTGAGGTCCTGAACACCTTCTTTGCCTCAATTTTTAACAGCAAGGCAGGAGGAGTTCAGGGCGAGTGGCCTCCTGAGCTGGGTGATGGGGTCAGGGAGCAGTGTAATGCCCTGGATATCCATGAGGAATTAGTTCAGGACCTGCTGAGCCACTTGGACACTCACAAATCCATGGGGCCGGATGGGATCCATCCTAGTGTGCTGAGAGAGCTGGCAGATGAGCTGGCCAAGCCGCTCTCCATCATTTTCCTCCAGTCCTGGCTCACTGGAGAGGTCCCAGATGACTGGAAACTGGCCAATGTTATCCCCATCCACAAGAAGGGATGGATGGAGGAACCCAGGAACTACAGGCCAGTCAGTGTGACCTCAGTGCCAGGGAAAATTATGGAGCAGATTATCCTGGCAGCAATAAATGTGCACCTGCAGGACAACCAAGGGCTCAGGTCCAGCGAACATGGATTTAGGAAGGGCAGGTCCTGCCTCTCCAACCTGATCTCCTTCTATGATCAGGTGACCTGTCTGGTGGATGTGTGGAGGCCTGTGGATGTGGTCTACTTGGACTTCAGCAAGGCCTTTCACACCATCCCCACAGCAAACTGCTGGCTAAGCTGTAGCTCATGGCTTGGAACACAATGCTGTGTGCTGGATTGGGAACTGGCTGGAAGGCGAGCCCAAGAGTAGTGGTGAATGGTGCCACATCCAGCTGGCAGCCAGTCACCAGTGGTGTCCCCAGGGATCAATGGTGGGCCCCATCCTCTTTAATATTTTCACTGATGATCTGGATGAGGGGATTGAGACAGTCATCAGCAAAATTGCAGATGACACCAAGTTGGGAGCAGGTGTTGATCAGTTAGAGGACAGAAGGGCTCTGCAGAGGGACCATTACTGACTGGACAGATGGGCAGAGTCCAATATAATGACATTCAACAAATCCACTTGCCGGGTGCTTAGGCTGGATTTTAGGAAGAAGTTCTATACAGGGAGAGTGATTGCCCATTGGAATCAGCTACCTGGGGAGGTGGTGGAGTCACCATCGTTGGAGGTGTTCAGGAAGAGACTTGATGGGGTGCTTGGTTGCATGGTTTAGTTGTTTAGTTGGGTTGGATTGGTTGATGGGTTGGATGCAATGATCTTGAAGGTCTCTTTCAACCTGGTATTGTATTGTATTGTATTGTATTGTATTGTGCTGCACTTTGGCCACAACAACCCCATGCAGAGCTACAGGCTGGGGTCAGAGTGGCTGGAGAGCAGCCAAACAGAAATCGACCTGGGGGTGCTGATTGACAGCTGCCTAAACATGAGCTAGCAGTGTGCCCAGGTGGCCAAGAAGGCCAATGGCATCCTGGCCAGCATCAAGAACAGTGTGGCCAGCAGGAGCAGGGAGGTCATTGTACCCTTGTACTCTGCATTGGTTAGGACACACCTTGAGTCCTGTGTCCAGTTCTGGGCCCCTCAGTTTAAGAAGGACATCAAGACACTTGAATGTGTCCAGAGAAGGGCAACGAGGCCAGTGAGAGGCCTTGAGCACAAGCCCTGTGAGGAGAGGCTGAGGGAGCTGGGATTGTTTAGCCTGGAGAAGAGGAGGCTCAGGGGAGACCTCATTGCTGTCTACAACTACCTGAATGGGGATTGTAGCCAGGAAGGGGTTGGTCTCTTCTCTCAGGCAATCAGCACCAGAACAAGAGGACACAGTCTCAAGCTGCACCAGGGGAGGTTTGGGCTCAAGGTGAGGAGAAAGTTCTTCACTGAGAGAGTTGTTCACCATTGGAATGAGCTGCCCAGGGAGGTGGTGGAGTAACCGTCCCTGGAGGTGTTCAAGAGGGGATTGGACGTGGCACTTGGTGCCGTGGTCTAGTCATGGGGTCTGTGGCAACAGGTTGGACTTGATGATCTTCCAACCTTGGTGATACTGTGATACTGTGATATTGTGATTTGGGGATGTTTAGTTTGACAAAGAGGAAGCTGAAGGGAGGCTGTCTATGACTACCTGAAAGGACATTGTAGAGAAGCTGTTGTGGTCTCTTCTCATAGGTAATTAGTGGTAGAACAAGAGGGAATGGCCTCAAGCTGCAACTGGGTAGGTTTAGACTGGACATTACGAATTTTTTTTCATTAAAAGAGTGGTCAGGCATTCAAATGGCCTGCTCAGGGATGTGGTTGAGATGCCAACCTAGAATGTGTTTAAAGGTCATTTGGATGTGGTGCTTAGGGATGCAGTTTTGGGGTGAACCTTGTAGAGTACAGTTATTGGTTGGACTTGGTGATCCTGAGGTTCTTTTCCAACTTGAATATTTCGGTGAGTCTGTGAAAGAATTCCACTCCTTCAGGACTTATTTCTTCCCATTGTTAAACCATCTGCCAGGAGCAGTTCTGGACAGCAGCTCTGGAAAGTTGATGAGAACCATTGAGTGTTATCAAAAACCATTACTTTGTTTATCAAGGCCAGGTATTACCACACATAGTTTAAGAAGATAGAAAGTCTGGTTCTCCCAAATATGTTTTAGTTGGTTAGAATTAGAATATAATTAAAATAGAATTAACAAGGTTGAAAAAGACCTTCAAGATCATCGAGTCCAACCTATCATCCAACACTACTTAATCAACTAAACCATGGCACCAAGCACCCCATGCATTCTCTTCCTAAATACCTCCAGTGATGCTGACTCCACCACCTCCCTTAGCAGCCCATTCCAATGGCCAATCCCTCTTTCTGTGAAGAACTTCTTAACATCCAGCCTAAACCTCCCCTGGCACAGCTTGAGACTGTGTCCTCTTGTTCTGTTGCTGGTTGCCTGGGAGAAGAGACCAACCCCCACCTGGCTACAACCTCTCTTTAGCTAATTGTAGACAGCAATAAGGTCTCCTCTGAGTCTCCTCTTCTCCAGGATAAGTAACCCAAACCCCTTCCCAGCTTTGTTGCCCTCCTCTGGACACATTCCAGCAACTCAACATCTCTCTGAAACTGAGGGGCCCAGAAGTGGACACGGGACTCAAGGTGTGGCCTAACCAGTGCTGAGGACAGGGGCAGAATGACTCCTCTGCTCTGGCTGGCCACACTGTTCCTGATACAGGCCAGGATGCCATTGGCACTCAGAGCTGCCTGGGCACACTGTAGGCTCATGTTCAGCCTACAATCAACCAGTACCCCCAGGTCCCTCTCTGCCTGGCCGCTCTCCAGCCACTCTGACCCCAGCCTGTAGCACTGCCTGGGGTTGCTGTGGCCAATGTGTTGAACCCAGCACTTAGATGCGTTAAATCTCATGCCATTGGACTCTGCCCATCTGTCCAGGCTGTCAAGGTCCCTCTGCAGAGCTCTTCATCCTCTAACAGATCAACACCTGCCCTCAGCTTGGTGTCATCTGCAAACTTACTGATGATGGATTCAATACTCTCATCCAGATTGTCAATAAAGATATTGAATAGGATTGGGTCCAGCACTGATCCTTGGGGCACACCACTAGTGACTGTCTGCCAGCTGGATGTGGCACCATTCACCACCACTCCTTGGGCTCGGTCCTCCAGCCAGTTCCTAACCCAGCACAGAGTGCTGCTGTCCAAGCCACAGGCTGCCAGCTTGGCCAGGAATTTGCTGTGGGGGACAGTGTCAAAGGCCTAGCTGAAGTCCAGGTAGACTACATCCACAGCCTCATAGAAGGAGATCAGGTTGGTGTGGCAGGGCCTGCCCTTCCTATATCCATGCTGGCTGGGCCTGATCCCTTGGCCATCCTGTAAGTGCTGTTTGATTGCACTCAGCATGACCTGGTCCATAATATAGACTGACACTGATGTCAGGCTGATAGGTCTGGAATTCCCTGGCTCATCCAGCTAGCCCTTGTTGTGGATGGACAGCACGTTGGCCAGCTTCCAGTCTTCTGGGACCTCTCCAATGAGCGCGGACTGTTGAAAAATGATGGAGAGCGGCTTGGCCAGCTCATCTGCCAGCACTCTCAGCACCCTAGGATGGATTCCATCCAGTCCGATGGACTTGTGGGGATCCATCGGCTGCAGAGCTCTCTAACTACTTCCTCTTTGATTACAAGGGAAGTATGCTGCTCCCTGACTCCATTTGCCAGCTCAGGAGTCCTGTTGTCTGGAAAACAACCTATCCTGATATTGAAATTTGAGGTAAAGAAGGTGTTAAATACCTCTGCATTTTCCTCATCTTTTGTTACTATGTTCCCCTACGTGTCCACCATGGAGTGGACGTTGTCTTTGCCCCTCCTCTTGCTGTTAACATATTTGTAGAAGGATTTTTTGTTTGGATTACTCGACCCACACTTTAAAATTAGGTAGGGTAGTAGTGCATTATATTTTATAATCCTGGTTTTTAAGGCAATTCTATTTTTTCTTATCTGAGCAGCTTCTGCTTGTAATGACCTCTTCTGTTTTCCCACTTATTGATTAGACTGTATATATTACCCATGAGATGAGATGACATTTAAATTTTCTGAGATATAATCTTTTCTACAATATCTTGGAGCAGATTATACATAGGACTAATTCGTTCCTTCTTGATACCTCTGGAAGAAACCTCAAAAGACACATTTTGTTTTATTATGGCATAATGGTGTAGTTTATTAGTAAATTGTCCAAATAATTCTTCATAATTTATCTGGAAAGAAAAGCATAGAATTAGATTCTATTGGAAAAAAATATATTTGTGGGATATGAAGAAAGCATTTGCTAAAATGAAAATACCCCTGGGTAACTGTCTGCTAAGAAAAGAAAAAAAAAACTTAACCCATTTAAACAAAATGTATCTTAATTGACCTTAATAAAGAGAAAATTTTCAGGTTTGCAGAAATCCACCTGAAAGCGACAGCTACAGAAAAAAAGCAAAGGGGGCAACACTACTACGTTACTCACAAAAGTAACAAACAATGACCATTAGTTCTCACATACTGTATTATATTATAGAATCATAGAATTGTACGACTTCTAAGACCATCAAGTTAACTCATCAGAGTCAAGTCCATTAGTAAACTCTGTCAATATGGGTCATATCTACACATCTTCTAAATACCTTCCCTGGACTGTCTCAAGATCATCAGATCTTGTCCTTGTGGGTGACTTTAACCTGCCAGATATCTACTGGCAACTTAGCAAAGAGGAGGCAGTCCAGAACTCATCTGGTCCTTGCTGTCTGCTGGGGTCCTCCTGCCCTGAAAATTCTGAAAAGGAAAGTAAAATGGAGTGCCTTTTGGCCCAAGCATGTTGGTCCTGAGTGCCAGTCCTGAGTCAGCTTGCTGAAGAGAGAATAGAGAATAGATCATACAGAGAGTAGAGAATAACCTCATTTAGCTTTGAGGCATGGCAGATGGATTTCTATAGTTATGGATGGTAATGGTGAAATAATCTTGTTAAATGTGCTACAGTTTACTTAAGATCTTGTTCTTTCTTCAAAGGTAGAGAAATTTGATTTAAATTATATCATTTGCTAATAATAGGAAAATGAGGTGCAATATCAATTTACATACTGTTTTTTAAGTATCCACATGCTGAGATTATTCCAGAGTAGAGTAATGCCAGACGCAAATTTTATTAATAAGGTCCCACCGTGCTGGTGCTGTACAAAGAAGACAGCGCACTGGACCACACATTGTTAAATTCTGATTCATAGTAGAATTTCTTCAATCATTTGTCCATCAAAACGCTAAAAAAAACCCCAAGACTGAATTCAAGCTGTGGTGAATCAGATCCCTGTATACACTAAATTTTGACTTAAACAGGACATCAAAGAAATGAAGTTTTGAACATTCATTGCTTAGAAAAACAGTGAAGAAAGCAAGCATCTGGGAAAGGCACATTGACAAAGAGAAAAGGACATAACCTGCTTCATATCTACGCGTGGCAAATCAACTTAATGTCTTTCATTACTGCTTGAAAACAGAAACTTACATGTGAACAATAAACTTTAATCTGCTTGACAACAGTTTAAAAAATGCACTGAAAGCAAGTTTCAGCTGCATGACATACTTTATGACGCTTATTAAACAGGTATACTTTAAAGTCAATTAACCTGCCCAATGGTACATTTTAACTTGTTTTCTATTAGGAAAGGAATCAAGAGGGCAAAGTTTTTCATTTTAGAAGGTTCTAAGTTGATTTTTTTTTTTTCTCTAAGTGAAGGACATTGCTGGTGATATTGTCATTAACCAATTCAATATGAAATACATGCTATTGGTATCCACCAACTCATACTGTCACAGGTAATGGCTGCTTATTCTCTAAAACCTTAGAGTCACTGCAGTTTGTTATGGTAATTCATTAATTATAGTAATGATGACACCACAGGATGAGCTGGTTAAAAATGACACATCTCTCTGGATATTACAGGGAGCGTTGGTTGCACCTAACATATATAAGGTTGTAAAAGCATTGTAGCTGACCTTCTTTCATAATAGAATTTTCCTAAATATTTGTGTGTTCCTTTTTATATTTTATCCACTTCTCTCTCTTCAAATTTAATTATCTTAAAATATAGGCATGTGCATAAGCACATATACTCATATTGTTTCATGTATACATTTATCTTATACCTAAGAATTCTCCGTACAAAGTATACATGTATAAAGGATATATATTAAATATATGTACACACTGCATGTATTATAAGCATACTTCATCTGCATTTAATGACCATGTATGTGTATGCATATGTATATATATATGAGAATAAATTATAAGGATTTTTTCTATCTTCCAAAAAACGTAATTCCTACATGATTTCTGGAAGCATCACTTTATTTCAACATGTGCATTAGAAAACCAGAAAGGGAAGGGAGGAGAGAACTAAGGTTTTCTCCCTTGGTGAAACTGTATTGAATTTTACAATCTGGTTTATAAATGTGTTGATCTGAGTCCTTAAATAACTTTCAATTATTTAAGCTTTAATGGGTTCTGTAGATCTGTGCAAAGGTAGACAGGATGGGAACTTTTGCCCACAACATAGTTGTTCCAACAGAACAGATAAAAAAAAAAAAAAAAAAAAAAAGCTGTATAAATGGCATATCTAACCACATTCTGATTAATTTATCATATAGTTAGCATTTCAGCCTAGATTCATAGACAAAATTTTTCTGAGTTCTGCCTTACTTAAAAGATTTTAGGCCACCTGCCTAGCTTTCCTACTACTAAAATCATAGAAACAAGATAGAAATTTTTTTGATCTTTCTGGAATTTGGCAACTAAGAACACTGAAACTGTGTTCAGTTGTGTCTCACACTTGGTCAGATTCAGTTCAACGATGGTTTAAAGTTTACTGGCTCTGAATATGTTAATTCCTTGAAGCTTGCCAGAATGACTTTTCACTGCAGCTTGAAGTTCTTGCAAGATTTGTAAATGTCCTAATTTGGCCAGTATTCAGTGGACATATTTTCTCATGAGATATTTGATATTTTTACATTGTGTCTTTTCTTAGGCTTGGAAGTGAAGAGATGAACAGCAACAGCAGTAGCATTGTAATTTCTGTGATAAATCTAAGAGGACAACTAGGCAATTTAGGAGTACAGATGTGCCAATATTTAAGCTGTGCATTGAGTTATCCTTGATTTTTTTCTTTTGTTTTTCTTGTTTCAGGGCTTTGTTTCTTTGCTTTAACTGCAACAAAATTCTTACATTAATTGAAATTTGTTCAAATGTTTAGAATATTTCTAGTTTCTAATGATATTGGCATGCTATGTAGCAGTATATATTAATATATTCTTCTTTAGACCTTAGAACATTTTAGAAATATGGCAAGTTGCATTATGTATGCCATCTTTTATATATAAGCCATATCTGACATTGCTGCTCAAGAGTGGAAATGAACTGTAGCAACATTCACCTTTTGGACACATTATTTTATTTAACTGCTAGGTGCTCCTAAGTCGTGCTGTGCCTTGCATGTTAGAGCAAATGATGTGGTGTATGCAAGAGTGCAATATCAGTCTGTGTTTAGTCCAGCTGTAACCCTGTATATCATCCACCTTAGGAGAGCGGAGGCAGTCTCATGTAGAAACCATCAGGGAAACATCAAGTAGAGACATTCCTTAATAAGAATTGATGTTACTTACCATATAAGGTGTTTAGGCAGCTAAGGCATAGTTAGTGCTGCCTTCTAGAGGAGGAAGATCAGTAAAATTGTATCTTGGGACTATCCTGGGTTCATCTGAAGCATTGATTCCATGATTACGGGGATAGTCATAAAGAACAAGGGGAAAGTGATGGATTGCCTCATGAATGTTTAAAAGTTCCCAGGGGAATTATGATGTTTTCTGAGTCTGCCTTTCTTGGAGCAGTTTTTTTGCTAAATGTATGAGTGTTTGTGTGTCTTTGCAGAAAGCAAGCTTGCATGATCTGTAAGAAAACAGGAAAGCATCTGAGAATTCCATGAATGAGTTCTTTCAAATGTCAAGAAGCAAGTGAAAAAGAAATGTCATAGGTAGTCAGTCAATAGGTAGCCTATAGAGGAGAAATATGGGAGGGAAAGAAACAACAACAAAACCCCAAACTTTAAAAATGTGTACAAGACAAAACTGAAAAGGGCCTACAAGCTCAAATGCCCTGAAGAGGATTTAGGAGGGAAAAGTGTTTTCAATACCTGTTTGTTATCTTCAGGGTTTTATTACTTCTCACTTTCTCCATGGGTAGAAGTTGACCCCAAAAGGGTTATGGAATCTGATTTATTGTATTATATTTAAATCAGCAAAGTCAGTTTTTCAAACCTATGCTGGAAGTCTCTGGTAATCTTACTTGAACTTGCTTACCTTCTTCTTTTTCCCACTTCATGTCTGTTTAGAATGTGAAAGATTCTGGTATCAGAAGGCAAAGAACATAAAAGATATTGCAATCATTAAAGTTGGCTGCCAGTATAGGAACTAGTTTTCCAAGTACACATATGTCCTGGTTTGAGGCTGGACAGATCCTCTCTTGCCCCAGAAAGGGGCAAAAGAATGACACTCATACAAATGGACTGTGAAAGTGATGGAAATTTTCAATGGAAAAGCAATTAAGTGTTTTACAGAAGCTACAAAGCTACAAAAGAATCCAAAAGTGTACAGAGTTACTTCTAGCACACTCAAAAACCCAACACTCCCCTTCTCCCCACTTGAGGGTATACGCAAAATGCCCAGGGCTCTCCCTCCCCGCCACTGCTAGGTTAGTCTCAGGCTGGCCAGGTCTGAGATTTCCCCCCACCCCTTCTTCTCCAGGCATTAGGCCTAGACAGGCCTAAGAAGCCTTGAGATACTCCCCCACCATTACCCAATAGGGAGCATCTCTTATGAGAACAGAGAGGGAAGAAAGAGGAAGAGAATGACTTTGCAGATGGACTTATAGGGCACAAGATTTATGGGTATGAAATACTCTATTTCCTGTGCCCACCTACTGGACACCGAAGGTGTAACTTGACAATTACAGGAGGTACCCAGCCTACACTGCAACAACATAGTGTGAACGCGAACTGAATTTTGGGGTTTGACATTTCTAGATATCTGAGAAAAATATAGGTGATGTCATAAATGACAAACAAACAAACAAAAAGCCCCAACCAGCAAAACAAGCAAAAGCTCAAGGCAACCGAAATGCATTAAACTCCATGAATGCTAACCTGTAAAAGAAATAGTATGTTTTAGTACATATGCCCTAGAGAAATGGTATTGAAAGTAACAATGCTGTGAATTGATGGAGAAACAACTTTATGTAAGTGTTCTTTAGTTCCAAATTTCTAATGGGAACAGAAAATAAACAGTGTGAAATAACCCAACAACCAGAGGAAAAAAAAAAAAGGTCATCTCTATGTTGATTTATTTACTATTTTTAGCCATTGACTAGTAGGAGATGGGACATTTTACCACTGTTCCCAAACTGAACAGTAAGAATGAACTAGGATTGCAGTAACTGAATATTTCCCTTTTACTTTGTTTTTGTTTTTTAACATACTCAAGAAAATCTAGAAGTAAATGTTTTTTTTTTTGTCACAGATCAGAAATTACTTAAGGTGGTGAGAAAGAGGAAAAATTATAGTTTCTATTAAACTTCATTCATCTAATTTTGAAGCTTATATTGTAGTAACGTGACAGTTTAGACTGTGCCTTTAAGAAAAAGATAGCTGGAGAATTCTCTGATGAACAGTCTGGTGTAAAAAGGAAAACAAAGATTAATTCTAAATAAATTTCCTTGGTAGATGAGTGGGATGTTGTGTCGGTCTGGTGAGGGAAATAGACTCAATTATTTTGAATATTCCTGTGTTGTGAAAATAGAGACACAAACGAGGCCGAAATATCAACAGCTGGACTATTCATTACATAAATACAGTGGATGGATCAGAAGGGGAGGGAGAGAGAGAAAATAGAGAGGAAAGGAATTATATTACCACAGCCCTCACCTCCCAAGACAGTTTGAGTCTGTGGAGGAAAGGTGCTGTAGGAGATGTTGGGTCTGTGGAGAAACGGTGCTGCAGGAGATGTTGGGTCTGTAGAGGAAGGGTGCTGAGGCTTTGGCTGTAGAAGGGATGTGGTCCTCTGAGCAGCTTCTTCGGCTCCATGAGTTGCAGCAGGCGGAACTTAGGGCACAGAGAGAGGGTTTTCAGAGTCCAAGATCCCTTGTGTTGGCCCCGTGATCTTTCCAGCATGTGGTGCCGTCTTCTTTCTTCTGCATTTTTCTTCTCCACTTTTCTTCTACTAAGCCAGTAGTTGCTCCAGTCTTTTATACAGTTTTTTAGTCCTTAGGCAAGTGTCCAGGTGTTGTTCCTCAGGATATTGTTCTGGGAAATAATCTTTAGGTAAGTATCTAGGTATCGTTCCCCAGGAAATCTTTCTGTGTACTCAGGTTGGGCAGCACTCTGGATGGAGGGGAGAGGCCGCCGCCTCCTCCTTCTCCATCTACCTACCCACACACTCTTTAAACATCAGGAAACAGGTGGTGAATCCATTGTCCTTTCCTGGGGTATCTGATGGCTGGAAATGATCTTGTCCTGAAGGTGTGATGGCTGGGCCCTTGGGCCATTGTTGTAGGCCAGCTGCAGTCCAGTGAGCAATGTTATCTTTGCACCTTCTAAGAGTCCTTCCTAGTGGCTCTGCTCAACACACAGCAGCTATTGTCTGGGCAAGCTGCAAGTGATTTTATCTTTGTTGAGTCACACCAGGAGAGACAAGCTTTGTTCTCACTCACTCATCTTCTGTCACTTGGCTGGAACGCATGCATGCTGCCCTTGGTCAGAAGCCTCTTATCTAGCAAAACTAGCTTCTTAACAAAGTTTGAGCTAACTGAAATTCCCTTAACATTTTTTCTTTCTTAGAATCATAGAATCATAGAATCAGTAAGGGTCGGAAGAGACCACAAGGATCATCTAGTTCCAACATCCCTGCCATGGGCAGGGACACCCCACACTAGATCACGCTGGCCAGAGCCTCATCCAGCCTGGTCTTAAACACCTCCAGGGACAGGGCTTCAACCACCTCCCTGGATAACCCATTCCAGGGCTTCACCACTCTCGTGGTGAAGAACTTCTTCCTCACATCTAGCCTGAATCTCCCCACCTCCAGCTTCATTCCATTCCCCCTAGTCCTATCACTACCTGAGATCCTGAGAAGTCCCTCCCCAGCCTTCCTGTAGGCCCCCTTCCGATACTGGAAGGCCACAATGAGGCCACCTTGGAGCCTTCTCTTCTCCAGACTGAACAGCCCCAACTCCTTCAATCTGTCCTCGAAGGAGAGGTGTTCCAGCCCTCTGATCATCCTTGGGGCCGTTCTCTGGACATGTTCCAGCACATCTATATCCCTCCTGTAATAGGGGCTCCAGAACTGGAGGCAGTACTCCAGGTGGGGTCTCACCAGAGCTGAGTAGAGGGGGAGAATCACCTCCCTTGACCTGCTGGTCACACTTCTCCTGATGCAGCCCAGGATCTGATTGGCTTTCTGGGCTGCAAGTGCACACTGAGAGCTCATGTTGAGCTTCTCGTCCCCCAGCATCCCCAAGTCTCTCTCCTCAGGGCTGCTCTCCAGCCAGTCCCTGCCCAGCCTGGATTTGTGCCTGGGATTGCCTCGACCCAGATGCAGGACCTTGCACTTGGTCTTGTTGAAGCTCATGAGCTTGGCTTGTGCCCACCTCTCCAGCCTGTCCAGGTCCCTCTGGATGGCATCCCTTCCCTCCAGCGTGTCCACTGCACCACACAGCTTGGTGTCATCAGCAAACTTGCTGAGGGTGCACTCGATGCCACTGTCCATGTCACCCACAAAGATGTTTGTTGCAGTTTGGGCTGGGTGCCCCCTGCTTCCTGTGTCCAGAGGTCCAGCCCAGTGGGTGGACACAGGAAATTGGGTATTTCTACCAGAATTCTCTGCACCACTATAAGATCTAGTGCGAGGTCTAAGCACCTCCTCTTTCTTCCTCGCCGTCGCCCGGTAATGGGGGAGTTGTTGTCTCCCGGCCATGGGCCTGGCTAGGCCCAAGGCCACGGGGGGATGGGCAGTCTCAGATCTGGCCAGCTGAGACTAGCCTGGCAGTGGGGAGGGGGGAAGAAGGAGCCCTGGGGGTCTTGGATGTACCCCCAGGTGGGGATGGGATTATCTTGGGACTGTTTGGGATTTCTTTTGTCACTCTGCTTTTGGCTTTCTGTAAAGATTCACTGCTTTTCCTTTAAACTTTCCATCACTTTTGCAATCCGTTTTGTTTTGAGTTGTTTTATTCTGCCCGTGATGGGGAGGGTTTGGAGGGGGCTGCCTAACCCATCACAATGTTGAACAAGACAGGTCCCAGGACTGATCCCTGAGGGACTCCGCTTGTCCCTGGCCTCCACTGGGACATGGACCCATTGACAGCCACTCTTTGGGTGCGGCCATCAAGCCAGTTCTGTATCTATCTAATGGTCCATCCATCAAACCCATGTGTCACCAGTTTGGAGACCAGGATGAGGTGCGGGACAGTGTCGAAGGCTTTGCTCAAGTCCAGGTAAACGATATCAGTTGCTCGCCCCTCATCTATTTTTTTCTTCTATTTAACAGAGATAGGGGAGAGAGGTTGGGGGAACATGGCAGACAGCCAGCCTGGATGGGTAATGAGCTTCTAAAGGAACTAAGGGAACAAAAGAGGGTGTACCATCTTTGGAAGAAAGGTGAGGCAACCCATGGAATGTTTAAAGATGTCGCTAGGTCATGTAGGAAGAAAAATAGGGAGGCAAAAGCCCATGTGGAGCTCAGACTGGCCTCTGCTGTGAAGAACAACAAAAAGTCCTTCTATAAATATATTAATAGCAAGAGGAGGGGCAAGGACAACCTCCACTCCTTGCGGGGCATGGAGGGGAACATTGTAACAAAGAACGAGGAAGAAGAAGAGGCACTTAACACCTTCTTTGCCTCAATTGTTACTAGCAGGGCAGAACGTCTTTCAGACAGCTGGCCTGCAGAGCTGGCAGCAGGAGCCAGGGAGCTGCACAGTTCCCTTCTGTTCCAGGAGGAGGGGGCAATTAGAGGCCTCCTCAGCCACTTGGATCCCCACAAGTCCATGGGACCGGATGGGATCCATCCTAGGATGCTGAGAGAGCTGGCAGATGAGCTGGCCAAGCCACTCTCCAACATTTTTTAGCAATCCTGGCTCACTGGAGAGGTCCCAGAAGACTGGAAGCTGCTCAAGGTTGTGCCCATCCACAAGAAGGGCCGGTTGGATGAGCCAGAGAATTCCAGACCTATCAGCCTGACCTCAGTGCCAGGCAAGATTATGGAATAGGTCATCTTGAGTGCAATCAAACAGCACTTACAGGATGGCCAAGGGATCAGGCCCAGCCAGCTTGGATTTAGGAAGGGCAGGTCCTGCCTGACCAACCTGATCTCCATCTATGATCAGGTGACCTGCCTGGTGGATGTGGGGAGGCCTGTGCATGTGGTCTACCTGGACCTCAGCAAGGCCTTTGACGCTGTCCCCCACAGCAAACTCCTGGCTAAGCCCATGGCTTGGACAGGAGCACACTGCATTGGGTTAGGAACTGGCTGGAGGGCGAGCCCAAGAGTGGTGGTGAATGGTGCCACATCCAGCTGGCGGCCAGTCACTAGTGGTGTCCCCAAGGATCAGTGCTGGACCCAATCCTATTCAACACCTTTATTGATGATCTGGATGAGGGCATTGATCATGGAGCAGATCCTCCTGGAGGCACTAATGACTCAGAAGAACAGTGAAGAGGTGATTGGGCATAGTCAGCATGGCTTTGCCAAGGGCAAATCCTGCCTGACAAACCTGCTGGCCTTCTATGAGCAGGTGACAGCATTAATAGATGAGGGGAGAGCAACTGATGTCGTTTACCTGGACTTGAGCACAGCCTTCGACACTGTCCCGCACCACCTCCTGGTCTCCAAGCTGGTGACACATGAGTTTGATGGATGGACCACTAGATGGATAAAGAACTGGCTTGATGGCCGCACCCAAAGAGTGGCTGTCAACGGGTCCATGTCCCAGTGGAGGCCAGTGACAAGCGGAGTCCCTCAGGGATCAGTCCTGGGACCTGTCTTGTTCAACATCTTTGTGGGTGCCATGGACAGTGGCATCGAGTGCACCCTCAGCAAGTTTGCTGATGACACCAAGCTGTGTGGTGCAGTGGACACGCTGGAGGGAAGGGATGCATTCCAGAGGGACCTGGACAGGCTGGAGAGGTGGGCACAAGCCAAGCTCATGAGCTTCAACAAGACCAAGTGCAGGGTCCTGCATCTGGGTCGAGGCAATCCCAGGCACAAATCCAGGCTGGGCAGGGACTGGCTGGAGAGCAGCCCTGAGGAGAGAGACTTGGGGGTGCTGCAGGACGAGAAGCTCAACAAGAGCTCTCAATGTGCGCTTGCAGCCCGGCAAAGCCAATCAGATCCCGGGCTGCATCAGGAGAAATGTGACCAGCAGGTCAAGGGAGGTGCTTCTTCCCCTCTACTCAGCTCTGGTGAGACCCCACCTGGAGTACTGCTTCCAGTTCTGGAGCCCCTATTACAGGAGGGATGTGGACGTGCTGGAGAGTGTCCAGAGAAGTTCCACGAGAATGATCAGAGGGCTGGAGCACCTCTCCTGTGAGGACAGACTGAAGGAGTTGGGGCTGTTCAGTCTGGAGAAGAGAAGGCTGCGAGGTGACCTCATTGTGGCCTTCCAGTATCTGAAGGGGGCCTACAGGAAGGATGGGGAGGGACTTCTCAGGATCTCAGGTAGTGATAGGACTAGGGGAAATGGAATAAAGCTGGAAATGGGGAGATTCAGGCTAGATGTGAGGAAGAAGTTCTTCACCATGAGAGTGGTGAAGGCCTGGAATGGGTTGTCCAGGGAGGTGGTTGAGGCCCAGTCCCTGGAGGTGTTTAAGACCAGGCTGGACGAGGCTCTCGCCAGCGTGATCTAGTGTAGGGTGTCCCTGCCCATGGCAGGGATGTTGGAACTAGATGATCCTTGTGGTCCCTTCCAACCCTGACTGATTCTATGATTCTATGATTCATTGAGGCCATCATCAGTAAATTTGCAGACAGCACCGAGCTGGGGCAAGAGTTGATCTGCTGGAGTGTAGAAAGGCTTTGCAGAGGGACCTCGACAGGCTGGACAGATGGGCAGAATCCAATGGCATGAGATTTAACACATCCAAGTGCCGGGATCTGCACACTGGCCACAGCAACCCCATGCAGTGCTAGTGGCTGGGGTCAGAGTGGCTGGAGAGTGGCCAGGCAGAGAGGGACCTGGGGGTGCTGGTTGATTGTAGGCTGAACATGAGCCTACAGTGTGCCCAGGCAGCTCTGAGGGCCAATGGCATCCTGGCCTGCATCAGGAACAGTGTGGCCAGCAGGAGCAGGGAGGTCATTCTGCCCCTGTACACTGCACTGGTTAGGCCGCACCTCGAGTCCTGTGTCCAGTTCTGGGCCCCTCAGTTTAGGAAGGATGTTGATTTGCTGGAAGGTGTCCAGAGAACGGAACAAAGTTGGTGAGGGTTTTGGAACCCAAGCCCTACAAGGAGAGGCTGAGGGAGCTGGGGTTGCTTAGTCTGGAGGAGACTGAGGGGTGACCTTTCTGCTCTCTACAGCTGCCTGAAAGGAGGTTGTCAACAAGCAGATGTTGGTCTCTTCTCCCAGGCAGCCAGCACCAGAACAAGAGGACACAGTCTCAAGCTGCACCAGGGCAGGTTTAGACTGGTTGTTAAGAAGAAATTCTACACAGAGAGAGTGATTTCCCATTGGAATGGGCTGCCTGGGGAGGTGGTGGAGTCACCATCATTGGAAGTGTTCAGGAGGAGACTTGATGGGGTGCTTGGTGACATGATCTAGTTGTTTATGTGGGTTGGATTTGTTGATAGGTTGGACGTGATGATCTTGAAGGTCTCTTCCAACCTGGTTTATTCTATTCTAAATACTGTATATTTTGTGTATATTCATTGCATTCCATTATTGCTTGTAAATACAAACTCATTTGCTTCTCCGGCTGGGCTTGGCTGAGCTTTTTTTGGTGCTGGTGGGCTAAGCCATCACAATTAACAAGATTTTTAGGTGCTCAGGTGTCTCTTCAATGACTTTGACTCTAGTCTAAGCATCTTACTTTCCAAGGTAAGAAACATTGAATTGAATAATTTTCTTAAAGGCACGGTCTAAACTGACACATTACTACAATATATGCTTCAAAATTGGATGAATGAAGTTTAATAGAATCTATCATTTTTCCTCTTTCCCACCACCTCAAATAATTTCTGACCATGCTTTTTATCTTCACTTTTAGAAACTAATTTTTGTTTCTTCTCTCAAGCAACCAGCACCAGAACAAGGGGACACAGTCTCAAGCTGTGCCAAGGGAAGTTTAGGCTCAAGGTGAGGAGGAAGTTCTTCACTGAGAGAGTTGTTTGCCATTGGAATGGGCTGCCCAGGGAGGTGGTGGAGTCACCGTCCCTGGAGGTGTTCAAGAGGGGATTGGACGTGACACTTGGTGCCATGATTTAGTCATGGGGTCTGTGGTGACAGGTTGGACTTGATGATCTTTGAGGTCTCTTCCAACCTTGGTGATTCTGTGATTCTGTGAATCTGAATTATATATGAGTTTAATCATCACACGTGGGGCTAATGTAGTTAACCCAAATAATTTGCCTGTGATAGATTTGGTCTAAACTCCATCACAGCTCCTGAAGACAACAGATACTGTACCATAAATGCAAAGAGCTAGTAAACCAAGATATTGTTTTAAATGTGCATTTGTCATGTTAATGATGAAATAGCATTGAAAATGTTTAGTTGCATCATTGCTTTAAGCACTTGGCATGATTATTGCATAAACCTCAGGAACAATCTTGCCATATTTACATGTAGCACAGGACATTATCAGCTTCCTACTTTATGTGTATATCCAAATAATCAAACCAAGGATATGATATTTACCTGGAATTGAATGTGAAACATTTGGGACAAAGCTAATAACAACACAAGTAACTATGATTTCTTTATCACAGCAATAGATAAAAAACAGAAACTTGTTGCAAAGGCTAGAAAATATTATTGTTAGAGAAGAGCAAATGTATCAGTGTGGTACTGTGATTCTGCTAAACTCTGCTACTAGCCCTTTGTTCTAATGTGTCACTATAAAATAGTGCAGGTAAAGCAGCTATTTTAGATTAAACATCCAAACACAATGTACTATTCACTCTGATGTAAGGTCTTGAAAATAACATTGTTAAAAGAGTACACTGGGATTGTGCTTCATTTTGTTTGTCTGTGTAGGTTTTATAGAGGTTTAATTTTCTCAGACTAATGCCAGAAAGGAATGCTTCACACAATATCATCCTGTATAAGTCAAAGTTTAAGACAATTGTTTTATTACAGCTGTTAGAAGAACAGTAAGGAATTTGGACAAACAGTTCAGACAGTGTGGTCAACCAGACACCTGAACATTCGCCTTAACTCCTCATTTGTTCTTCTCTCCATATTTCCATATTTATCTTGGAAGCTTTAGTTTCCAGCAATAGTTTGTTTTGCTTTTCTCTTTTATTCTTGCAGATTGCTATCCAATCAAAACTTTAAATTTCCTTTGCTAAATAAGTGGAACCTCTTTAGCCTCTCATTATGAAGAATGTACTCACAAACTCCAGCCACTTAGTAGCAGTAATATAATGAAAAATTTAATGCTAAATGAATGCTTTTTCTAGACCCATATACTTCATTGACAATAAAACAAATGTTGTTATGTAGTTGGCATTATGGAGCCCTGAATATCAAACACATTGCGAGCTGCATCAGAAAAAATGTGGCCAGCAGTCTGGGAGTTGATTCTCCCCTCCTACTCTATTCTTGTGAGACCCCCACCTGGAGTACTGTGTTCAGCTCTGGAGTTCCTAGTGTAAGAAAGACATGGACCTGCTCAAGAGTGTGAGAAATTGGTTTTAATATTTGGCTTTCGCAAGGGGAATTACTGGGGACCTGGGCCTCGATTGTTGGGCTGATTGGTTGGTTATGGTCTGTATTGTGAGAGAAAGGTGAGGCGCCAACATGTCTAAAGACTGGACGGGTCAAAAGTGCAGGTTTTATCTCAGTCCTGATGGAGAGGGGTGGGAGCGTGCTGGGGACGATATGAATATGTATGTTTTAATATATGAATATGTATGTTTGCCATCTATATAAGTTCAACTCATGTTGTTACGGTGCGCCTCTAGCACATTCGCTATGCGCCCAGTGCTGTGTTGCCTTTATTTTATAATAAACTGGTTATAAATTTCAGCAGTGAGATCGTTTCTCACAATTTAGTGACCTGTACGTGATTACCCTGTCTGCAAGGGCTTTCGGGACCCTTCAGAAGGGGGTCGCCCCTGCCGATTTTGGCAGCCAGGAAGGAGGACCCTGGAAGCCTCTCGGAACACGGGTAAACGATCCAGCCAACATTATAAGATAAAGGCAAGGGAAGGAGCTCCCCGGTTGCTGCAACTGCCTGTAATTCTTGTGCACAAAGTCCTGTGCAAGAAAAGGGCTGTAAGTATTGTCCGATTGGGCAGATATTGAGGTCAGTGCAAGTGTGTGCGTGAGACATGGGCTGGACAGTCCGTATCCACGAAGCGAGTGCGGAGTCCTTCTAACTGCGTTTCCAGTATCCCGTGAGGGATTTGGCCAGTGAAAGGATGAAGCGATTGGTGATAGAAAGCATGGACCTCGGGAAATGGGGCAAGGGTCAGGTGTAGACCAGCCCCGGGAAACATGGGAGCAACAAGGGTACCCAGGGATATACCCCCGGACAGTCCTCTGGGGTTACAGTTAGAGTATTGGAGGCACAATACGCTGGATAAGGATAAGGCAAAAAGGATAATGGAGGAAGGGCATAGAGAGAAAAGTAGATTGTGGGAGAGATCTTAAGGGTTTTTTTTTTTAGAAGCTTAAGGAAAGAAAGTGATACCACTTTATAAAAGTGGGACCCCAAGAAGAAATGTTAAAATGTTCAGTAGGTCCAGGAGCTGAACGTAGGGTCAGCTGCGGGATGGCCTGGCCACCAGCTGGCCCGGCTGGCCCGGGACAAGGCAGAGCTGAGCCACAGCCTGGCACGGCTGGAGGAGGAACCGGGAGTACGGCCGCAGCCGTGGCCGCACCTGGCAGTAGCTATGGGATCGGCTCCGGGCGGGCCTGGAGCGGGGCCGCGGCTGTGATGCTGCAGAGGGCAGGCAGGGGCTGCGCATAGAGCAGCCAGGGCTTCAAGGCCAGTGTCAGTGTTTGCACCAGCACCTGCGGTAGTGCAGCGGGCGAGGCGCTGGCAGAGACACGGGCGAAGCAGGAGCTGTTGCAGGGAGAGCTACAGTGGCTGAGCCGTGCCCAGCAGGGACTGGCGAAGGATCAGGCCCAGGAGGTGGCCAGGCTCAGGTCGGAGAAGGAGGGTTACTCCTGTTACCAAGGTTCCTAGAGGGAGTGTGGAGAGCGAGTTTTAGGGGCAAAGGGGAAAAAGGTTTAAAGTCCCGGTAGCTAAGGATGTTAAATTGGAGCTGAGGCTAGAATTGGGGTAGGGTAGAGATAGTTCAATTGGACATAAGGGTAGTTCTGGGAAAACATTAAGGATGAGGCAGAGATTAACCCAGAAGATTGGGCTAGTGAAGAAAATAGAGGGGGTTAGGTGTAGATAACCTGTTGATCTTGGGAGAAAGGGCAATTGGGGTTGGAAGGAGGGTGGATTGTGTCTCTTCAAGCCCCAAGGCAAGGATTGTTGGGATATTGTGCATTGTGGATAGTCAGTTGGGTTTTTTTCTGAAGAATTTGTGGGGGTGATGTATGGAGTAATCATTTGTGTCAGTCAGGTGATGCATAGGATCCAGGCCGTTCGGCGAGTTTTGCCTGGGTAGGGGTCCTGGCTACGGGGTCCAGGAATTTCTCTGTGCGAGGGGGTTCCAGGATTCTGGGTGGTAGCCAGGTGGTCTTCACAGCTCTGGAGAATTCGGGCTGTGAAGGGGCAGCGTTGTTTCTACGGTCTAGGGACTGAGGAGGCTGGTCGTCCGTAGGGATCGGGTGACCCGCGCTGCGTCCCGGTGTCCGGTGTCCTGGTGGTGAGGGACCCGGTCGGGAGTTTTTGGTATCCCGCGGTCCGGTTTCTAGAGGGGCCTGGGCGTGGGGGCCCGCGTCGCGGTGGCATTCGCGGGTTTGACGTCCCGGTTTCAGGTGCTCCAGCGGTGGGGACCCGGTTCGGGAGTTTTTCGTATCCTGCGGTCGATGCCTTGTGGGGCTTGAACTGCGGGAGCCCGTGGCGCGGTTACACTTGCGGGTTTGACGTCCCGGTTTCTAAGGGGGGACCTCCGTTTGAGGGACCCAGTTCGGGAGTTTTTCGTATCCTGCGGTCGGTTCTTTGTGGGGCTTGAACTGCGGGGGCCTGTGGCACGGTTACGCTCGCGGGTTTGACGTCCCGGTTTCTAGGGGGGACCTCGGTTTGAGGGACCTGGTTTGGGAAGTTTTTTTCCGTGGTTTCAGGCTTCCGCAGGAGGGCAGGGACCTGGGCTGCGGCGTGTGATGTTTTTTGGGTTTTTTTTTGAGGTTTGACTTTACAAGGGATCGGCACAGTGAAGGGGGTCGGTCGTTCGCAGGGAGCGGCACCGGCACTGCGAAAGAACGTAGCATTTGTATTGTGGTAGCCAGGAGATCTTGGTGGTTTGGTGTCTAGTGGCTCGGAGCCGGCGCTTCCAACTGCCGCCGCTCGGTTTTGATCCCCGGTCAGTGATTAGTGATCAGAAGAATGGGACAAAAGAAAAGCAAGTCATCAGAACTCCCTCCCATTCCCATCCCAGAGAGCTCGTTAGGGATCATGTTACAGTATTGGGATGATGACGAGTTGAGAAAAGGAAATTCAAAGGGAAAAAAAAAAAAAGGGTTTATTGGATTTGCCAATATTTGAACCATCATGTGAATTGTAAAAAGTGTTTTAGTAAGGAAGAAGCTGAATATGCTGCTGTCTGGATTAGGGCTTCATGCCCTACCTCTGTTCCCATATTTGCATTAACAACTGAGGATAAGGACAAAGACAAGGAAAAGGAGAAATGTGAACTTCTGGATAACTCACCACCACCTTACCAGAACCTGAACGGTGGTCCTCTGCAACCGACAGCCCCCCTCCCTGCTCAATCACCACCTCAAGGAAACAGTGTTAGGAATGACCAAGAGGAAGGTAATATAGGTTTTCATCCACTTAGGGAAGCGCCTATGGGGGGGGGCATCGGGGAGGAATAGGATTTGTCACTGTCCCTCTTAATGCATTAGATGTCTGCAGTTTCAAGAGATGGACACCCTGTTAGATGATCCCCTAGGTGCAGCTGAAAGGCTGGACCAACTTTTGGGTCCCAATATATACATACCTGGAAAGAGATGCAGTCTATTTTGAGTATCCTATTCATTGCAGAGGAAAGAAACATGATCAGACAGGCTGGCATGAGAATATGGGAGAGGCAGAATCGGGGGGGGGCCACCAGGAGACCAGAAATGGCCTAATCAAGATCCCCAGTGGGACCATCAGCAGCCCCTAGGGAGACAGAATATGGGTGACCTGAGGACTATAATAATACAAGGAATTAAAGAAGCTGTGCCCAGAAATTTTGATAAAGCCTCTAGCGAGCATTGGAGGAAGCCTCCTATGGAGTGGATGGTAAGATTAATTGGAAAAGAGCAAGGATTGGCAGGACAGAGTTTTAGAGGAATTACTACGTGAAGCTCAGAAGGAGTTTGTAAGGAGGGATGAAGAGAAGCAGAAGGAAAAAGCTAGAATGTTGGTAACTGCTGTGAGGGAAAGTCAGAAATAAGGCAGCTGCTCGGATTTCTGGGGTACTGTCAATTATGGATAGAGGGGTAAGAAAAGGTACGTGAGGAATTAGCCTTCAGTAATAATAATAATATAAAATGGAGTCCACATGAGTGTTTGGATAAAATAAAAAGAATGTTGATTGATGCCCTGTTTTAAATTTGCCTGACATGGACAAACCATTTGATCTTTTTTTAAGTACGTCTAAGTAAAAATCCTGTTGGGTATTGTTCCAAGTTATTAGATCCTGCAACTAGGTGATGACCAATTTGCTCATTAGCTCTAGTAGCAGCGGCCTTATTAGTAGAGGAGGCCAGAAAGCAACTTCTTATTTTGTTCTTGTCTCAGGTCCCACCTTGGGGATTCCCGATCTATAAAATTAAAGCTGGGGGTAAAGTGTTAAAAACTTGGAAAGGAGAGTCACTAATTTCCCTCTGGGAAGGATCTTTTCTTGGTTTTGCTAACAACAGATACAGCTGTCCATACTGCAGAACAAAGGTGGACACATGTTTCATGAGTAAAAGGAGCACTTCAGGAGTGTGCCTCTGAGCCTGACTGACTGCACAGAAAAAGCAAAACTTGCTTCAGCGTGAATTATGTAACACCTGTAACACCTCAGTCTGAAGGCTCTGGAGCTCGTGCAAATTTCATTGCAAGAAAACATCAAAGAAAGCCCCCATTGCATTCTGTGTATAAAACATCCTGGGACTTGATGTCATTGGGGATGGGTAAAGTGTAAATGTTGTAAATAGTATTTGTTATAATAGGAGTATTTTATCCTGACTGAACTGGAAGGAGTCCAATCAAAATCTAAGACCATGTCCCCAGGTGTGGATAAATTCTCCTCCAACACTACTAATGGTAAACAGGTTGAATTAGTAATTAGGCCTACTAAAACTTAGAAAAGTGATGGTAAATTTTTCTGCTGCACTGTAATTTTCTGCTATATATTTTTGCTAGATTATAAAGAGTGTAAGCATAGGTGTGACAAAAGCTTGACAACTATTCACTCAAAATGAGTTAGGTTTAGATTTCTTATGTGCTGAGAGTGTGTGGTTATAAATGTACACTATTGTAGTTATGTAACTAGGTTTCCTGTGGATTCAAAAACTTTAACTTCTTGATTATCAAATGTAAATTGGCTTGTTGGAACATTGTTCTATACCCATTTCTGTAATTGTTGTTTGGTATTAATAAGTTGCAACTAGATGAATATAATTTGAAGTGATTAGGACAGAGGAAAGCACCAAAAACTGTGTTCAGCTATTGGGACCCCAGAGACTGCAATACAGATGGCTGAAAGGACCAGTGGATCCACCAGCTGAACGGACTGTGGTACCCCAAATGGAGTACATAAAGATAGTCATGAGATTAGTTCCAGTATCAGAATAGGAATGGTAATAGTCCTTGCCTGAAAACATCACAAACTGGAAACAGGTCGGTGTTCGAAATTGGTACAGACTCCCTGGACAAGGGAAGGAGACATGGTCCGAGCAGGGCATTGGTGGGAATTGAAGGAGGCAAGACTGGGTAGACCTCTGTAATTGCCACGAAGAAGATCTAGAACCATGACTGTGGGCAGCAACCCCATAGGCCGTGTGAGTGGAGTTGCAAGTTGAACCGGACTCCTAATTCCCAGGATTAAACACTCGAAAGGAGAGAGTTGTCACCCCACCCAGACATTGGTATATATGCCATACCCACTCCCTGTGTATGGTACCTAGTAAAGTAAAAGAGGAAATGTTTTCAGACAAGGAACATTAGTTGTTATCCCATTCCTTTTACCAGGAAGTTGAAATTGGAATCCTTTTGCTTGTTATAGAATTGTTGCCAAGTTAGGTTATTCTGGCTCAAGCCAAATGTAGTAGAAAGAAGGGGAGGGATTGTGAGAAATTGGTTTTAATATTTGGCTTTTGCAACGGGAATTACTGGGGACCTGGGCCTCAATTGTTGGGCCGATTGGTTGGTTATGGTTTGTATTGTGAGAGAAAGGTGAGGCGCCAACATGTCTAAAGACTGGCCGGGTCAAAAGTGCAGGTTTTATCTCAGTCCTGATGGAGAGGGGTGGGAGCGTGCTGGGGAATATATGAATATGTACGTTTTAATATACGAATATGTATGTTTGCCATCTATATGGCTGGACGACAGGGCCAGCCCAGCTGAAGTGCTTCTATGCAAATGCATGCAGCTTGGGCAACAAACAAGATGAGTTAAGGGCCACCGTGATGCTGGGACGCCATGACATAGTGAGCATCACCGAGACTTGGTGGGATGATTCCCATGACTGGAACACAGGGATAGACGGGTATAAGCTTTTTAGGAAGGATAGGCAGGGAAGGAGAGGAGGAGGTGTTGCCCTCTATGTCAACAACCAGCTGGAATCAGCAGAACTCCACCTGGGGAGGCATGATGAATTGGTTGAGAGTTTATGGGTTAGAATTAAAGGCAAGACAAGGGAAGGAGATATTACTGGGGGGGTCTCCTACAGGCCACCTGACCAGCAGAACCAAGCAGATGAGGCTCTGCACAGGCAAATAGAAGCGGCTTCCAGGTCACAAGCCCTGGTCCTCATGGGGTTTTCAACCACCCTGACATCTGTTGGAGGGACAACACAGGAAGGCATCAGCAATCCAGGATGTTCCTGGACTGCATAGAAGACAACTTCCTCCTCCAAATGGTAGAGGAACCAAGAAGAAAAGGTGCTACGCTGGACCTTGTTCTCACCAACAGGGAAGGGCTGGTAACCAATGTGAGGCTCAGAGACGGCCTTGACTGCAGTGACCATGAAGCAGTTGAATTTAATCTCCTCAGGGCAATCAGGAGGACCTATTCTAAGCTTACGACCCTAGACTTTAGGCGTGCAGACTTCGATCGCTGCAGGGATCTGCTAGCCAAAGTGTCGTGGGATGAAGCCCTGGAGGGAAGAGGGATCCAGGACAGCTGGTCAGTATTCAAGGACCACCTCCTCTGTGTCCAGGAGCTATGTATACCTACAAGGAGAAAAGCAGGAGGGAATGCTAGGAGGCCTGCCTGGATGAAGAAGGAGCTGCTGGACACACTATCACTTAAAAAGAAACTCTACAGGAAGTGGAGGGAAGGACAGATAGAACAGGGGTATATAAGGAAGCTGCCTGAGCAGCAAGAGGCCTGGTTAGGAAAGCCAAAGCAGAGTTTGAACTGAATCTAGCCAGGGAGGTTAAAGGGAACACTAAGAATTTCTATAGGTATATTAATGGCAAGAAGAAGACTAGGGAAGGTGTGGGCCCCCTCAGAAAGGAAAGTGGTGAATTAGTCACAAGTGATGTGGAAAAGGCTGAGGCACTCAATCACTTCTTTACCTCAGTCTTCACTGCAAGGGCCTCCAGCCACACTCCTGGTGTCATGGCAGACGATGCCAGCGACGGGGAGGAAGAACTGCCCATCATAAGTGAAGCTCAGGTTCGTGATCACCTGAAGAACCTGAAAGTGTTCAAGTCCATGGGACCTGACGGGATACATCCACGGGTGCTGAGAGAACTGGCAGATGAGGTTGCCAAGCCCCTCTCTATTATATTCCAGAAGTCATGGCAGACTGGGGAAGTCCCCACAGACTGGAAAAGGGGAAACATTACTCCCATTTTCAAAAAGGGCAAGAAGGAGGAACCGGGGAACTACAGGCCAGTCAGTCTCACCTCTGTGCCCGGAAAGATCATGGAGCAGATCCTCCTGGAGGCACTAATGACTCAGAAGAACAGTGAAGAGGTGATTTGGAATAGTCAGCATGGCTTTGCCAAGGGCAAATCCTGCCTGACAAACCTGGTGGCCTTCTATGATCAGGTGACAGCATTAATAGATGAGGGGCGAGCAACTGATGTCGTTTACCTGGACTTGAGCAAAGCCTTCAACACTGTCCCGCACCTCATCCTCGTCTCCAAGCTGGCGACACATGGGTTTGATGGATGGACCACTAGATGGATAAAGAACTGGCTTGATGGCCGCATGCAAAGAGTGGCTGTCAACGGGTCCATGTCCCAGTGAAGGCCAGTGACAAGCGGAGTCCCTCAAGGATCAGTCCTGGGACCTGTCTTGTTCAACATCTTTGTGGGTGACATGGACAGTGGCATCGAGTGCACCCTCAGCATAGAATCATAGAATCATAGAATCAGTCAGGGTTGGAAGGGACCACAAGGATCATCTAGTTCCAACCCCCTGCCATGGGCAGGGACACCCTACACTAGATCAGGCTGGCCAGAGCCTCGTCCAGCCTGGGCTTAAACACCTCCAGGGACTGGGCCTCAACCACCTCCCTGGACAACCCATTCCAGGCCTTCACCACTCTCATGGTGAAGAACTTCTTCCTCACATCCAGCCTGAATCTCCCCATTTCCAGCTTCATTCCATTCCCCCTAGTCCTACCACTACCTGAGATCCTGAGAAGTCCCTCCCCATCCTTCCTGTAGGCCCCCTTCAGATACTGGAAAGCCACAATGAGGTCACCTCGGAGCCTTCTCTTCTCCAGACTGAACAGCCCCAACTCCTTCAGTCTGTCCTCATAGGAGAGGTGCTCCAGCCCTCTGATCATTCTCGTGGCCCTTCTCTGGACACGCTCCAGCACGTCCACATCTCTCCTGTAATAGGGGCTCCAGAACTGGACGCAGTACTCCAGGTGGGGTCTCACCAGAGCTGAGTAGAGGGGGAGAAGCACCTCCCTTGACCTGCTGGTCACACTCCTCCTGATGCAGCCCAGGATCTGATTGGCTTTCCGGGCTGCAAGCGCACATTGAGAGCTCATGTCGAGCTTCTCGTCCTGCAGCACCGCCAAGTCTCTCTCCTCAGGGCTGCTCTCCAGCCAGTCCCTGCCCAGCCTGTATTTGTGCCTGGGATTGCCTCGACCCAGATGCAGGACCCTGCACTTGGTCTTGTTGAAGCTCATGAGGTTGGCTTGTGCCCACCTCTCCAGCCTGTCCAGGTCCCTCTGGATGGCATCCCTTCCCTCCAGGGTGTCCACTGCACCACACAGCTTGGTGTCATCAGCAAACTTGCTGAGGGTGCACTCGATGCCACTGTCCATGTCACCCACAAAGATGTTGAACAAGCCTGGTCCCAGGACTGATCCCTGAGGGACTCCGCTTGTCACTGGCCTCCACTGGGACATGGACCCGTTGACAGCCACTCTTTGGGTGCGGCCATCAAGCCAATTCTTTATCCATCTAGTGGTCCACCCATCAAACCCATGTGTCGCCAGCTTGGAGACCAGAAGGTGGTGCGGGACAGTGTTGAAGGCTTTGCTCAAGTCCAGGTATTCGACATCAGTTGCTCGCCCCTCATCTATTCATGCTGTCACCTGCTCATAGAAGGCCACCAGGTTTGTCAGGCAGGATTTGCCCTTGGCAAAGCCATGCTGACTATTCCCAATCACCTCTTCACTATTCTTCTGAGTCATTAGTGCCTCCAGGAGGATCTGCTCCATGATCTTTCCGGGCACAGAGGTGAGACTGACTGGCCTGTAGTTCCCCGGTTCCTCCTTCTTGCCCTTTTTGAAAATGGGAGCAATGTTTCCCCTTTTCCAGTCTGTGGGGACTTCCCCACTCTTCCATGACTTCTGGAATATAATAGAGAGGGGCTTGGCAACCTCATCTGCCAGTTCTCTCAGCACCCGTGGGTGTATCCCGTCGGGTCCCATGGACTTGAACACTTTCAGGTTCTTCAGGTGATCACGAACCTGAGCTTCACTTATGATGGGCAGTTCTTCCTCCCTGTCCCTGGCATCGTCTGCCATGACACCAGGAGTGTGGCTGGAGGCCCTTGCAGTGAAGACTGAGGTAAAGAAGTGATTGAGTACCTTAGCCTTTTCCACATCACTAGTGACTAATTCACCACTTTCCTTTCTGAGGGGGCCCACACCTTCCCTAGTCTTCTTCTTGCCATTAATATACCTATAGAAATTCTTAGTGTTCCCTTTAACCCCCTGGCTAGATTCAGTTCAAACTCTGCTTTGGCTTTCCTAACCAGGCCTCTTGCTGCTCAGGCAGCTTCCTTATATACCCCCTGTTCTATCTGTCCTTCCCTCCACTTCCTGTAGAGTTTCTTTTTAAGTGATAGTGTGTCCAGCAGCTCCTTGTTCATCCAGGCAGGCCTCCTAGCATTCCTTCCTGCTTTTCTCCTTATAGGTATACATAGCTCCTGGACACAGAGGAGGTGGTCCTTGAATACTGACCAGCTGTCCTGGGTCCCTCTTCCCTCCAGGGCTTTGTCCCAGGACACTTTGGCTAGCAGATCCCTGCAGCGATCGAAGTCTGCACGCCTAAAGTCTAGGGTCGTAAGCTTAGAATAGGTCCTCCTGATTGCCCTGAGGAGATTAAATTCAACTGCTTCATGGTCACTGCAGTCAAGGCCGTCTCTGAGCCTCACATTGGTTACCAGCCCTTCCCTGTTGGTGAGAACAAGGTCCAGCGTAGCACCTTTTCTTCTTGGTTCCTCTACCATTTGGAGGAGGAAGTTGTCTTCTATGCAGTCCAGGAACATCCTGGATTGCTGATGCCTTCCTGTGTTGTCCCTCCAACAGATGTCAGGGTGGTTGAAAACCCCATGAGGACCAGGGCTTGTGACCTGGAAGCCGCTTCTATTTGCCTGTGCAGAGCCTCATCTGCTTGGTTCTGCTGGTCAGGTGGCCTGTAGGAGACCCCCCCAGTAATATCTCCTTCCCTTGTCTTGCCTTTAATTCTAACCCATAAACTTTCAACCAACTCATCATGCCTCCCCAGGTGGAGTTCTGCTGATTCCAGCTGGTTGTTGACATAGAGGGCAACACCTCCTCCTCTCCTTCCCTGCCTATCCTTCCTAAAAAGCTTATACCCGTCTATCCCTACGTTCCAGTCGTGGGAGTCGTCCCACCAAGTTTTGGTGATGCCCACTATGTCATGGTGTCCCAGCATCACGGTGGCCCTTAACTCATCCTGTTTGTTGCCCAAGCTGCATGCATTTGCATAGAAGCACTTCAGCTGGGCTGGCCCTGTCGTCCTCCTGTGCCAACTCCCCTTGGTTTCCACAGGGTGTCCTGGCGTGTCATTTGTGTCTTGCCTCAGGGCAGCAAGCTGAGAGCCCCTACTGGCTCTCCATCCCTCCACCTCAGGTGAGCTGCCCCCCTGCTTGTCACAGGCCAGCAGGAGACCACCAACCCCTCCCCCTTCAAATCTAGTTTAAAGCCCTGTCTATGAGCCCTGCCAATTCCTGCCTCAGCATCCTTTTCCCCCTCTGGGACAAGTGTGTCCCATAAGCTGTTTTTACCTCTGCTGCCTTGAAAACCAAGCCATGATTGTAGAACCCAAATCCCTGCCGATGGCACCAGTCCCTGAGCCATGAATTGACCTGTTGGCTCTTCCACAATGTTCCCTCATCCATCACTGACGTTAGAGGGATAGCAGAGAGCACTACTTGAGATCCTGACCCCTTTAGCAGGTGCCCTAACGTTCTGAAATCTCTTTTAATTGACCGTGAGCCTCGCATTGTTGCATCGTCACTACCCACCTGAAAGACCAGCAGTGGGTAGTAGTCTGAAGGGCTCACAAGTTCGGGAATTTTGCCTACTATGTGCTTTACTTGGGCACCAGGGAGGCAGCAGATCTCCCTATGGAATGGGTCTGGTCTGCATATTGGGCCCTCTGCCCCCTTCAGTAGGGAGTCTCCTACAACGATGACCCTACGAGGTTTCCTTTCTGGACTAGTTTTGATAGCTGGCCTGAGGGAACCTGTCATTGGTGCAGCTTCTGTCTTCCTTGAGTCCTCATCCTCACCTATGACCTGCTCCTCCTGTAGAGCCTCATACCTATTCTGAACCTTCACTGTAGGCAGCGTGCTGCTCAAAGTAGCACGCTTGCTCCGTCTGCCCTTCTTCCGTCGGGCAGAGACCTGCTCCCATTGGCCCTGCTCATGTGGGTTACTGCAGGGAGGCTGAGAGGCTAGCTGATGGGAAGGTTTCAAACTCCCTGCTCCACTGAGAGTTACCCCCTGTTCTGGTTTGGTAGAAGTTAGATTGTGGGGATAGTCAGTGTTCCTTTCACTGTCTCTTATAGCTCTAAGCCTTTCTACCTCTTCTTTTAGTTCAGCCACTATGCTCATCAGATCGCTGATCTGCTCACAACTCACACAGGAGTTGTTCCTTCCATCCTCCATATCGAGTGCCAGGTCCCAGCACTCACTGCAGCCACCTACCTGAACACTTGCATGCTTGTGAGTGGCCTCTGTTTGGGTGCCAACAGTTCTTCTACTAGCCTTACTAGCTGTTCTTCTACTAGCCTTACTTCTAGTAGTAACCATATTGCAGTAGTCACCCTCTGAATCACCCTCTAAATCTCCCTCGCCACCCGGCTTTTTTTTTTTTTTTTTTTTTTTTTTTCCCGGTCAGTAAGGAGGCTGAGCCGAGCTCCTCGCTGCTGCCTGTCTGTTTGGTTTGGAGCCGAGCTCAGCCACTGCTCTCAGCCACGCGCTGGGGTATGTTTGGTTTGGAGCCGAGCTCCTCGCTGCTGCCTGCTCTCAGCCACGCGCTGGTTTGGTTTAGCTCCTCGCTGCTGTTTCAGCCACGCGCTGGGGTATGTTTGTTTGGAGCCGAGCTCCTCGCTGCTGCCTGCTCTCAGCCACGCGCTGGGTTATGTTTGGTTTGCCGCGGTTTCTACAGCAACCCCTCCCCTGCTACGTCACTGCCCTCAGGCACGTAGGCAACCCGAGCCTGCCGCCCCTCCTCCCCTCTCCAGGAGGTCCCGAGCCACCAGCCCCTTACCTCCCGAAAAGCAAGGAAAGCAAAGGGAAAAGCAATCTCTCCGAGCCGAGCTCCTCTCTGCTGCCTGCTCTCAGCCACGCGCTGGGGTATATCATGTATCATATGATATCATATATCATATGATATCATATATCATCATACATCAGCATGTTTGCTGATGACCCCAAGCTGTGTGGTGCAGTGGACACGCTGGAGGGAAGGGATGCCATCCAGAGGGACCTGGACAGGCTGGAGTGGTGGGCACAAGCCAACCTCATGAGCTTCTCAAGACCAAGTGCAGGGTCCTGCATCTGGGTCGAGGCAATCCCAGGCACAAATTCAGGCTGGGCAGGGACTGGCTGGAGAGCAGCCCTGAGGAGAGAGACTTGGGGGTGCTGCAGGACGAGAAGCTCAACAAGAGCTCTCAATGTGTGCTTGCAGCCCGGAAAGCCAATCAGATCCTGGGCTGCATCAGGAGAAGTGTGACCAGCAGGTCAAGGGAGGTGCTTCTCCCCCTCTACTCAGCTCTGGTGAGACCCCACCTGGAGTACTGCCTCCAGTTCTGGAGGCCCTATTACAGGAGGGATGTGGACGTGCTGGAGCGTGTCCAGAGAAGGGCCACGAGGATGATCAGAGGTCTGGATCACCTCTCCTATGAGGACAGACTGAAGGAGTTGGGACTGTTCAGTCTGGAGAAGAGAAGGCTGCGAGGTGACCTCATTGTGGCCTTCCAGTATCTGAAGGGGGCCTACAGGAAGGCTGGGGAGGGACTTCTCAGGATCTCAGGTAGTGATAGGACTAGGGGAAATGAAATGAAGCTGGAAATGGGGAGATTCAGGCTAGATGTGAGGAAGAAGTTCTTCACCATGAGAGTGGTGAAGGCCTGGAATGGGTTGTCCAGGGAGGTGGTTGAGGCCCAGTCCCTGGAGGTGTTTAAGCCCAGGCTGGACGAGGCTCTGGCCAGCCTGATCTAGTGTAGGGTGTCCCTGCCCATGGCAGGGGTTGGAACTAGATGATCCTTGTGGTCCCTTCCAACCCTGACTGATTCTATGATTCTATGATTCTATATAAGTTCAACTCGTGTTGTTACGGCGCGCCTCTAGCAAATTCGCTGTGTTGCCTTTATTTTATAATAAACTCGTTATAAATTTCAGCAGTGAGCTCGTTTCTCACAAGAGGGTCCAGAAAAGAGCCACAAAGATGATAAAGGCTGGAGCACCTCTTCTATGAAGAGAGTCTGAGGGAGACTCTGGGTTTGCTCAGCCTGTATAAGAGAAGGCTCTGGGGACACAAGTCTACAATGCTGGATGGGGTGCACCCAAGGGTCTTGAAAGACCTGTCAGAAGTGTTCACCAAGGTGCTTTCCATCATTTACCAGCAGAGCTGGCCAATCAACAAGGTCTCAGTTGACTGTACATCAGCAAATGTGATGCACCTCTATAAAAACATCTGGAAGGAAGGTTGAAGTAAACACAGACCTGTCAGCCTTAACTTTGTCAGGCAAGGTATATGAGATACCAGTTGCCTTATTGTCTCAAACAGGGAGTGACATGGCCTGATAATGTGATTGAAAACACTGCAACAGCAACAGTGAAACTTCAATGTGCACACTACACTCTGCAGAGCTCTTGAGGCACCAACAATGACTTGCAAGGGGGCATGGGAAAGGCAACTTCCAGGTGAACACATGTTAGCTGGGTGCCCAAAGGGCTCACAGCCCTCACAGCCGTCCCCACTACACTGCTCCTTCTGCTCTGCACCACTCCATGCTGCCCACATCACTGAGCGAGCTCTGCACCATCTATCTCCCCCAGATTCTGCTGCCACTCTGTTCTGCACTGCCTACGCAGCCTGGACAGTTCCCTCTGCCTGCACTACTCCACCAGCTCTGCACCACGTGCACTGCTCCCTTTCCTCCACTGCCTCAGAGGCCCCCACCCCTTTATAATTGTGCACCTGCTGCCAAGAACTTGGTAGTGGTCCTGTGATAATTTTATCAGCTGAATCCATGGAATAGAGTTATCTCTTATTTTCCCTCTTCACCAGTACAATCTAATAAAAATAAATTGTCATCTGTTTGGCATCAATTCATCTTTATTTACTACAAGGTAATTATTTGAATCTAAGCATGACCTCCCCTGAAGACCAAGATTGGTACAGAATAAATGGGTTGTGACAAAAGGTTATAGAGCAGATCATCTCGAGTGTCATCATGTGGCACGTACAGGACAACGGGGTCACCAAGCCCTGTCAGTATGTGTTTATAAGAGGCAGGTTATGCTTGACATGATCTCCTTCCATGACAATGGGACCCACTTAATGGATGAGGGAAAGATTGTGGAGTTTTTTGGGAGTTTTATTTTGTGGAGCTTTTTGGGTGAGGAAATCAGTCCCTCTATTGACGGAGAGGGGCACAGATTAGGGTCAATAGAGAAGTCAAGAGCCCAGCTGAAGTGCATGTACACCAGTGCACGCAGCATGGGCAATAAGCAAGAGGAGCTGGAAGTCCTGGTCCACCAGGCTGACTATGATATAGTCACCATCTCAGAAACATGGTGGGATGGCACGCATGATTGGAGTGCTACACTGGGGGTTACAGGCTCTTTAGGAGAGACAGGCGAGGGAGAAGAGGAGGAGGGGTGGCTCTGTATATTAGGGAGTCACTCTCTGCCACACAACTTGAGGTGGAAAATGAAGGGATTGAGAGCCTGTGGGTTAAAATCAGGGGGCAGACTAACAAATCTGACATCCTGGTTGGAGTCTGTTATAGACCACCCAACCAGGATGAGGAGCCAGACAAATTATTCTATAAGCAATTAGAGGCTGTCTCAAGATCATCAGATCTTGTCCTTGTGGGTGATTTTAACCTACCAGATATCTGCTGGGAACTTAACTCAGCAGAGAGGAGGCAGTCCAGAAGATTCCTGGAGCACATGGAGGACAACTTCCTGATGCAGCTGTTAAGTGAGCCTACCAGGGGTCAGGCTCTGCTTGACCTGCTGTTCTCCAATAGAGAAGGGCTGGTGGGAGACGTGACCGTGGGAGGCTGCCTGGGGTGCAGCGACCATGAGATGGTGAAGTTTTCAATATACAGGGAGATAGAGAGGAGCACCAACAGAACCTTCACCTTGGACTTCCAGAGGGTGAACTTCAGCCTGTTTAAGAAAATTATTTGCAAATTTCCCTGGGTATCAGCCCTCAAGAACCGAGGGGTCCAGAATGGTTTGACCTATTTCAAACAGGAGCTCTTGAAGGCACAGGAACTGGCGGTTCCCATCTGCCAAAAGATGAGCCAGTGGGGAAGGCGACCAGCCTGGATGAGCAAGCAGCTTCTGGAGGAACTAAGGGAAAAAAAGAGGCTATATCACCTTTGGCAGGAGGGGAAGGCTTCTCAAGGTATGTTTAAGGAAGTTGTTAGATTATGTAGGAAAAAAATTAGAGAGGCAAAAGCCCCGTTGGAACTGAGGCTGGCCACCTCTGTGAAGAACAATAAAAAGCATTTTTACAAATATGTTAATGCTAAAAAGAAGGGCAAGAAGAACATCCACTCCTTTTTGGACCTGGAGGGGACACAGTGACTGAAGAGGAGGAAAAGGCTGAGGTTCTGAACACCTTTTTTCCTCAAATTTTAACAGCAAGACAGGAGGAGTTCAGGACGAGAGGCCTCCTGATCTGGGTGATGGGGTCAGGCAGCAGCATAATGCCCCAGATATGAGGAATTAGTTTGGGACCTGCTGAGCCACTTGGACACTCACAAGTCCATGGGGCCATATGGGATCCATCCTAGGGTGCTGAGAGAGCTGGCAGATGAGCTGGCCAAGCTGCTCTCCATCATTTTCCTCCAGTCCTGGCTGACCAGTGAGGTCCCAGATGACTGAAAACTGGCCAGTGTGGTCCCCATCCACAAAAAGGGTCGGAGAGAGGATCAGGGAAACTCCAGGCCCGTCAGCCTGACCTCAGTGCCAGGGAAAATGATGGAGCAGATTATCCTGGCAGCAATAACTGCGCACCTGCAGGATGGCCAAGGGATCAGGTCCAGCCAACATGGATTTAGGAAGGGCAGGTCCTGTCTGAGCAACCTGATCTCCTTCTATGATCAGGTGACCTGTCTGGTGGATGTGGGGAGGCCAGTGGATGTGGCCTACCTGGACCTCAGCAAGGCCTTTGACACCATCCCCCACAGCAATCTGCTGGCTAAGCTGTCAGCTTGTGGCTTGGACCGCAACACTCTGCGCTGGGTTAGGAACTGGCTGGAAAGCCGGGCCCAGAGAGTCGTGGTCAATGGTGCCACCTCCAGCTGGAGGCCAGTCACCAGTGGCGTACCCCAGGGACCAGTGCTGGGCCCCATCCTCTTCAATGTCTTCACTGATGATCTGGATGAGGGGATTGAGACAGTCATCAACAAATTTGCAGATGACACCAAGTTGGGAGCAGATGTTGGTCAGTTAGAGGACAGAAGGGCTCTGCAGAGGGACCTTGATCAACTGGACAGATGGGTGGAATCCAATGGGATGGCATTCAACAAGTCCAAGTGCCGGGTGCTGCACTTTGGCCACAACAACCCCATGCAGAGCTGCAGGCTAGGGCCGGAGTGGCTGGAGAGCTTCCAAACAGAGAGGGACCTGGGAGTGCTGATCGACAGATGCTTAAACATGAGCCAGCAGTGTGCCCAGGTGGCCAAGAAGGCCAACGGCATCCTGGTCTGCATTAGGAATAGTGTGGACAGCAGGAGCAAGGAGGTCATTGTGCCCCTGTACTCTGCTTTGGTTAGGCCACACCTTGAGTCCTGTGTCCAATTCTGGGCCCCTCAGTTTAAGAAAGACATCGAGACACTTGAACGTGTCTAGAGAAGGGCAACAAGGCTGGTGAGAGGCCTTGAGCACAAGCCCTGTGAGAAGAGGCAGAGGAAGCTGGGGTTGTTTAGCCTGGAGAAGAGGAGGCTCAGGGGAGACCTCATTGATCCCTAGAACTACCTGAAGGGTAGTTGTAGCCAGGAAGGGGTTGGCCCCTTCTCTCCAGCAACCAGCACCAGAACAAGGGAACACAGTCTGTAGCTGCGCCAGGGGAAGTTTCGGCTCGAGGTGAGGAGAAAGTTCATCACCGAGAGATTGATTCACCATTGAAATGGGCTGCCTGGGGAGGTGGTTGAGTCTCTGTCCCTGGAGGTGTTCAGGAGGGGATTGGACGTGGCACTTGGTGCCATGTCTAGTCATTGGGTCTGTGGTGACAGGTTGGACTTGATGATCTTCAAGGTCTCTTCCAACCTTAGTGATAATGTGATATTTTGATCTACCTATACTTCAGTAAAATGTTTGGCATTGTTTCACACCATAGTCTCATAGAGAAACTAGATGCTTATTGTTTGTGTGTGCATGCTCTGCTGGGTGAAAAAATAGCTGGATGGTTAAAAAGTGTTATTGTGAATAAAACTATATCCAGCTAATTGATCACTGTGGTCGTTCCTCATGCTCAATACTGGGGTCAGTTCAGCAACACCAAGTGGAGTGGGAGAATTCATCTTGAGGGTAGGAATTCTTTACTGAGGGATATGGACAGGCTGAATTCATGGACCAGGACCAACTCCATGAGATTCAACAAGATTAAGTGCCAGATTCTGCAGTTGGGTTGCAGCAATCCTGTGCAACTTTACAGAATTCAGGAAGCTTGGCTGGAATGATACCTGTTGGAAAAACACCTGGGAACCTGATGATATGAGCTAGCAGTGTGCCCAAGGGGCCAAGAAAGCAAATACCACTGTAACTTGTATCAAAAATACTGTGGCCAACAGTACTCCTGTACTCAGTAGTGGTGAGGCTGTACCTCAAATTCTGTGTTCAGGTTTGTGTCCTTTACTTCAAGAAAGACATTGAAGTCCTAGAGGGAAACAAAGCTGGAGAGAGGTGTAGGGGACAAGGTTTCTGATAACTGGCTATGGAACTGGGGTTTGGTTAGCCTGTAGGATGCTGAAGGGAGACCTTCCCACTCTCTACAACCACCTGAAATGATGTTGTAGTGAGGTGGATGTCAGCGTCTTCTTCCAGTAATTTGGACCAAGTGGTATAATGAAAGTAAATGGACTCAGTTAGTGCCACGTATAAACTGGACATAGTCAATAATTCTTCACTGAAAATGTTTTTGAGTATTGGAACAGGCTGCCCAGGGCAGTGATTGAGTCATCAGCCCTGCATGTATTTCAAAAACTGTAGATACAACACTTGGTGACATGGTTTAGTGTTTAGTGGACTTTGTAGTGTTATCTTTATGGCTTGATTCAATGATCTGACTTGATCATGAAACGATATGGCTTGATCCAATGTAACTGATTTTATGACTCTGTGTTTATATATAGTCTAAGAAATAGACTAATTACAACATCTGGAGCAGTTTTTAAAAATTACACACAATGAGTTGTCCTAGTTTGGCTTCTTTTAATGACATGCCTATAAACATTCCATGGTCTGTACTGAGAAAATACTGCCCTGTTCACAGTTTGATAATTTAATTCAGTGGACAGACACACCACAGGAAAGGCTTAGTTGATTGAATTTGTCAGGTGATGACCATTGTTGAAGAGTGTCTTTCTATTTCACTGAAAATATCTTAGACTAATTTTGTAATTTGTAAAATTCACCTCAAACTTTTGTTATTTGTTCCCTAAACAAAGAATTTTAAAAGCAAGGTAATAAAAGCAAATATTTAGTTTACTGCTTAATTTCCTATTCTTGTTTGTTTGGGTGGATTGTTTATTTGTTTGGTTTTAGTTTGAAAACTATTATTTCCAATAGGTGCTCTCCTCTTCATCAATAGGGAAGGGCTGGTGGGTGATGTGGTGGTTGGAGGGTGTTTGGGGTCCGGTGATAATGAATTAATAGAATTTTCAGTACTCAGTCAATCTAAGAGGGGCAGCAAGAATACCTCCACTCTGGACTTCCGGAGGGCAGACTTCAGGTTACTCAAGGAACTAACTCAGAAGGTTCCTTGGGATACAGCCCTTAAAAACAAAGGGGTCCAGGAGAGCTGGACCTACTTCAAAAAAGAACTCTTGAAGGCGCAGGAACAGGCTGTGCCAGTGTGCTGGAAGATGAGCTGCTGGGGCAGACAGCCAGCCTGGATTGGTAATGAACTTCTAAAAGAACTAAGGAAGAAAAAAGGGTGTACCATCTTTGGAAGAAAGGGGAGGCAACCCATGGAATGTTTAAGGATGTTGCTAGGTCATGTAGGAAGAAAATTAGGGAGGCAAAAGCCCATTTGGAGCTTAGACTGGCTTCTGCTGTGAAGGACAACAAAAAGTCCTTCTATAAGTATATTAATAGCAAGAGGAGGGGCAAGGACTACCTCCACTCCCTAGTGGACACAGAGGGGAATGTTCCATTTCAGCGGGAAGCTCTCTCGGGATTGTGCCAATACCAGCAGCCTTGGAGGGCATCCGCTGCTCTCCTTTTCAGGCTATGGGAACTGCCAGGACCCCGGAGATTCCTAGACACACCACGAGGCTCAGAAGGGCCGTCTTTTCATGTGCCTGTGGCTCATGATGCCTGCGTCACCAGGGGCAAATTTTAAAAGGGACAGCAGTGGGTTGCAGGGCTTCCATTTCAGTGGGAAGCCCATCTTCTCTCGTCTTCTCTGATGCTCTCACTCAGTGGCAGCCAGCCGCACGTGCCACCGCACTTTTTCTAATTTTTTGTGTCCAGTAGGTGCTTTGGCCAGGGACAGGAAAAAAATCCTTAAAAAAATCAGTGTCGACCCAGACAGAGGTGGAACACAGGCAGGTAGATGTCCAGGTATCTGGCTTCAGAGAGTGCTGGAGCCTGGTTCTTGAGATGCAGGGTAGTGGGTGCAACTCTTGCATTAGGTGTGAGCAGATTGACTATCTGCTTAACCTGGTGGTCAGACTGAAGGACGAGGTTGCTAGACTTAGAGCTGTAAGAGAATGTAGAAAAGACATGAACCAGCGGAGGAAAGAGATGAACCAGAGGAGGAAAGAGATAAACCAGACTAAGCAGGCTCTGCAGGCTCTCCCAGCAGAGGCTGGTTATCCAAAAAGCAGAGGAGAATGGATGCAGGTTCCTCTCAAAAGACACAAAGTAAAACCTCCTTGTCTTCCCTCACTTTCCCTGCTGCCCTTGGAAAACAAGTATGGGGCACTGGAGATTGAGGGTGAGGTGATTCTGATGCCAGAGGACACACCATCTGGGGTTTTCCCGGAGGCTAAACAGCCTAAGGTTAAACAGCCTAAGGCAAAGCAGCCTAAGGTTAAACAACCTTCCCCTGACATCAGGACTTGCTCCCTTAAAAAAAAAGAAAAGGAGGGTAATTGTTATTGGTGATTCCCTCCTGAGGGGAACAGAGGGCCCCATATGTCGGCCAGACCCTTCTCATAGGGAAGTTTGTTGCCTTGCAGGAGCCCAAGTTAGAGATGTTACCAGAAGGCTGCCCAGTCTGGTACAGCCCTCTGACTACTATCCCTTACTAGTTATGCAGTTAGGGAATGATGATGTTGCAACCAGAACTCCCAGGGCTATAAAAAATGACTTCAGGTCTCTGGGAGATCTGACTGAGGGGTCAAATGCACAAATAAATTTTTGTTCGATACCGTTAGTTGCAGGAGGGAATACAATAAGGAACAGGTCAGCCGCTGTAGTCAACAAATGGCTTAGGGGCTGGTGCAGACGAAAGAATTTTGGGTTTTTTGATCTTGAAAAACTTTCTACTGCACCAGGTCAGCTGGTAACAGATGGAGTACATCTGTCCCAGAGGAGGGAAAGGCCACAGTACATGAGAATGGCCTGTCCCTCAAAGGTAAAAGATTCTGGGAAGGGAATTAGCAGGTCTTATTGACAGGGCTTTAAACTAGCTTCGAAGGGGGAAGGGGCTGAAACCAGTGCCCTCAGGCAGGAGTCTGGGGATGATAAGCTAGAGCCAGAGGTGAAACCAGCAGCCCAGCTGAAGTACATGTACACTAATGCATGAAGCATGGGTAACAAACAATAGGAGCTGCAAGCCCTGTTGCAGCAGGAAAGTTATGATGTAGTTACCATCACAGAGACATGGTGGGATGACTCACGTGACTGGAGTGCTGCAATTGACGGCTACAGGCTCTTCAGGAGAGACAGGCAAGGAAGAAGGGGTGGAGGGGCGGCCCTGTACATCAGGGAGGCACTAGATGCTATTGAGCTGGAGATCAGGGGTGATCAGGTTGAGCGCTTGTGGGGGAGATTTAGAGGGAAGATTGGCAGGGCAGACATCCTGGTTGAGTCTGTTATAGACCACCCAACCAGGATGAAGGTGACTTGCTGGAGCGGGTCCAGAGAAGGGCAGAGAAGGAACTGGCTGGAGGGAGTGGTGGAGAATGGTGCCACATCCAGCTGGTGGCCAGTCACTAGTGGTGTGCCCCAAGGATCAGTGCTGGGCCCCATGCTCTTCAACATCTTTATTGATGATCTGGATGAGGGCATTGAGTCCGTCATCAGTAAATTTGCAGAGGATGCCAAGCTGGGGTCAGGAGTTGATCTGCTGGAGGGTAGAGAGGGTTTGCAGAGGGACCTCAACAGGCTGGACAGATGGGCAGAATCTAACAGCATGAGATTTAACACATCCAAGTGCTGGGTTCTGCACATTGGCCACAGCAACCCCGTGGAGAGCTACAGACTGGAGTCAGAGTGGCTGGAGAGAGGCCAGGCAGAGAAGGACCTGGGGCTGCTGGTCGATGGGCTGGACACCCAGCGCACCAGAGGTGCATCCCGTATGGCAGCAGCAGGAGGCACTCAGCCCAAACTGCCACACCTGACACCCTAAAAAGTCCGTCACCAGCTTTCTTGTATGCCACCATAAGACACTGGAAGGCCACAATAAGATCTCCTCAGAGGCTTCTCTTTTTCAGACTGAACAGACCCATCTCCCTCAGTCTGTCCTCATAGGAGAGGTGCTCCAGCCCTCTAATCAGCCTCATGGTGCTTCTTGGGACATGTTCCAACACATCCAGATCCTTCCTGTAATAGGGCCTCCAGAGCTGGATGCAGTACTCCAGGTAGGGTCTCACCAGAGCAAAGTAGAGGGGGAGAATCACCTTCCTCAAACTACTGGCTATGCTTCACTTGATCTAATCATCCACAAGTTACTGAAAGATTGTCACCAAGTCTGTCAGGCTTTGAATAAAGTCCAGAAATAAGGAACAGAATTTTTGTGGTTCTGATGTGTTATATGAAGTTCAGTTCATTATCACAATTACAAAGACTACATTTTTCCCCAGTTGCCTATTGTGTAAATAACTCTAAACCCCATGGGGTTGAAATGTCTTGGCCTGTTTCATGTTCAGTGTTCATTTTCATGCCAATTATTTCTTATTTGCATTATCTACACTTATAATCTGCCCATTCCTCCCACTTAACATATCCTTTGAACTTTTCAAATGCCTTCTGTTTCTCCTTATTATCTTTGCTTAACCAAATCCTTGTCTCTGTCATCCTATTTTTGATACTTTTTCCTGGGATTAATATAGTTGATATCCATCTTTCTTATCTATCAATTAGATACAGAACTTCTTTTACTTTTTCTTTTTTTTTTTTTCTTTCTTCATTGCAGCTGATATTTCACTTCCTGCAAATTATTCCATATATCAAATTCTCCAAACCAGTCTTAAACAAAAAAGGGGTGGGGGTTGGGGGGGAAGTTACATTAACTTCTGAGATTCTATTTTCACATATACCTGGAGGAATATTTAATATCTGAAATATATCTGTCTAAAGCAGACCTTGGTGGCTCAACTATTTCTGTTGTGTATGTCATACTTGCGACTTGTTATCAGAGACAAGTCTAGAATAGCTTCTGATTGCACTTGCTGCTAAATACAGTTGATAAAGGAGTTGTACAGAGCTAATGACCACACCATTCCTCTCTGATCCTCTAGGTATAGTCCCTCCATTAGCAAAACTACCAAGATTTATAGTCAATGAATATTTATCTGGGGGAATAGGAAGCTGGAGATGGAGAAGGAAATGAATAGGCGTATAGAATGAAATGATTCATGGTTTATTTTTTCTGCATCCTTTTCAGAAATCTAGATTACATCAGTGACATACATAATCACAGCATCACAGTATCACCAAGGTTGGAAGAGACCTCGAAGATCATCAAGTCAAACCCGTCACCACAGACCTCATGACTAGACCATGGCACCAACTGCCACGTCCAATCCTCTCCTGAGCACCTCCAGGGACCTCCAATTTGAAAAGAACAGAGAACAGTTTTAGAGGGTACAGGAAAAGGCTAAGATGATTAGGAGACTTGAACACCTTTTTCATGAAGACAGGCTGAGGATCTTGGGGCTTCTTAGCCTAGAGAAGAGAAGACTGAGGGGGGATCTTATGAATACTTCTAAATACTTCAAGGCCAGTCTTTTCTCAGTGGTCCCCATTGACAGGACAAGAGGTAGTGGGCAAAAACCCAAATATAAAGGTTTCTATATAAACATGAGGAGTGTTGTAGGGTGAGAAAGTTACACACACACACACACAAAAGATTCCACAGCTAGACTCAGCCGGAGAAGTAGATGAAAGCTATATTTACAAGCAGAAATGGAATGCAATGAATATGTACAAAAATATACAATAATTACAATATATACAGAAATATACAGCAATGTATGTAATATAGGAGACCTTTTTCCACCCCCTGCAGCCAGGGGGGTTTGGCCTGTTCCCCCTTCTCCCTCCCTACCTCCCCTTTTTTCCCAAAAAGGGTTAGAGAGAGAGAAAGGAAGGTAATTAAGGAGAAAATTCTGTTAGCTCAAAGTGAATGCAAGAGTTAGTTTTCTTATCTGGTTAGCTCTGTTAATCCAAGGTCACTCTGCTCTGCAGCAGTTGCTTCAGTGAGAGAGAAGACAGACCAGCTCACAGGACAGAGAAGAACAGACTGATTCCAAACAGACTGAACCCAAAACTCAAAGTTGCATTATACCTATCCACCAATGAAATTAGTTTAGCACATCTTTGTTTTTAAATACATTCAGCCAGAGTGTTCAGAAAGTGTCCATTTCTTAAAGGCACAGCCTAAACCGGTCACAAGGAGAAAGTTTTTTACCTTGAGGATGGCAGAGCACTGGAGCAGGCTTCCCAGACAGGTGGTAGAGTCTCCATCTCTAAAGCAATTCAAAATCCGCCAGGATGCCATCCTGTACAACCTGATCTAGATGACCCTGCTCTGGCAGAAGGGTTGGACTAGATGATTTCCAGAGGTGCCTTCCAACCCCTATCATTCTGTGATTCTGAGAATGCTATTGAGGAGTTTTGTGAAACACAGTGGTTCATCACAATACTTATGCACTTGTCTCCTCCCTGAAGAAATGTATCCCATTCTTCTGTTCGTAAATGCACTTCATTGTGTACCAGAAAGGAAAAGAGTATCACAGTATCACAGTATCACAGTATCGCCAAGGTTGGAAGAGACCTTGAAGATCATCAAGTCCAACCTGTCACCACAGACCCCATGACTAGACCATGGCACTAAGTGCTGCATCCAGTCCCCTCTGTGGTGGGGTAAGAAGGTTCCCCCCCACAGACAAAAGAATCCACAGCTAACTCAGACGGAGAAGCAGATGAAAGCTGTATTTTACAAGCAGAAATGGAATGCAATGAATATGTACAAAACCATACAATATTTACAATATATACAGAAATACACAGCAATGTATGTAATATAGGAGACCTTTCCCCAACCGCCCTGCGGCCAGGGGGGTTCGGCCTGTCCCTTCCTTCTCCCTCCCTACCTCCCCTTTTTCCCAAAAGGGTTAGAGAGAGAAAGAAAGGAAGGTAATTAAAAGGGTAAAACTCTGGTAAGCTCAAAGCGAATGCAAGAGTTAGTTTTCTTATCTGGTTAGCAAAGTCGTCCCTGCGTAGCAAGCTGCTGCTTCAGAGAGAGAAAACAGTCCAGCTCACAGGACAGAGAGAAGAAAAAAACTGCCTGCCCAGACTGACAGACTAAGCTAAAAGTTACAGCTGGATTCTACCAATGAAATTGGTTTAATATATCTTTGTTTTCTGTTATAATCCCAAAACATTCAGCCAGAGTGTTCAGAAAGTGTCCATTTCTTAAAGGCGCAGCCTAAACCGGTCACACCCTCTTGAACACCTCCAGGGACGGCAACTCCACCACCTCCCCAGGCAGCTGATTCCAATGGCGAATGACTCTCTCGAAGAACTTTCTCCTCACCTCGAGCCTAAACTTCCTCTGGTGCAGCTTGAGACTGTGTTCCCTTGTTCTGGTGCTGGTTGCTAGGGAGAAGAGGCCAACCCCTTCCTGGCTACAACCACCTTTCAGGTAGTTGTAGAGGGCAATGAGGTCTCCCCTGAGCCTCCTCAGTGGGAGGCCTCCAGGCCAGTGGATGTGGTCTACCTGGACTTCAGCAAGGCCTTTGACACCGTCCCCCACAGCAAACTGCTGGCTAAGCTGTCAGCTCGTGGCTTGGACAGCAACACTCTGTGCTAGGTTAGGAACTGGCTGGAAAGCTGGGCCCAGAGAGTCGTGGTCAATGGTGCCACCTCCAGCTGGAGGCCAGTCACCAGTGGCGTACCCCAGGGATCAGTGCTGGGCCCCATCCTCCTCAGTGTCTTCACTGACGATCTGGATGAGGGGATTGAGACAGTCATCAGCAAATTTGCAGATGACACCAAGTTGGGAGCAGATGTTGGTCAGTTAGAGGACAGAAGGGCTCTGCAGAGGGACCTCAACTGACTGGACAGATGGGCAGAGTCCAATGGGATGGCATTCAACAAGTCCAAGTGCCGGATGCTGCACTTTGGCCGCAACAACCCCATGCAGAGTTACAGGCTGGGGTCAGATCGGCTGGAGAGCTGCCAAACAGAGAGGGACCTGGGAGTGCAGGAGCAGGGAGGTCATTGTACCCCTGTACTCTGCTTTGGTTAGGCCACACCTTGAGTCCTGTGTCCAGTTCTGGGCCCCTCAGATTAAGAAGGACATTGAAACACTTGAACATGTCCAGAGAAGGGCAACAAGGCTGGTGAGAGGCCTTGAGCACAAGCCCTATGAGGAGAGGTTGAGGGAGCTGGGGCTGTTTAGCCTGGAGAAGAGATGGCTCAGGGGCGACCTCATTGCTCTCTACAACTACCTGAAAGGTGGTTGTAGCCAGGAAGGGGTTGGCCTCTTCTTCAGCAACCAGCAACCAGCAACCAGCACCAGAACAAGGGGACACAGTCTCAAGCTGCACCAGGGGAGGTTTGGGCTCAAGGTGAGGAGAAAGTTCTTCACCGAGAGAGTTGTTTGCCATTGGCATGGGCTGCCTGGGGAGGTGGTGGAGTCACCGTCCCTGGAGGTGTTCAAGAGGAGATTGGATGCAGCACTTGGTGCCATGGTCTAGTGATGGGGTCTGTGGTGACAGGTTGGACTTGATGATCTTCAAGGTCTCTTCCAACCTTAATGATACTGTGATACTGTGATAAAGAAAAAAAAAATTATTATGAGGCTGATGGAACAGGGTAACAAGCTGCCCAGGACAACAGTCTGCCCTTCTCTGGAAATTTTTAAGACCTGCCTGGATGTGTTCCTGTGTCACCTTGTATAGGTGATCCTGCCCTGGCAGGAGCATTGGACTAGGCAATCTTTCAAGATCCCCTCCATCCCCTAATGTTTTGTGATTCTGTAAATGTGTGTGAAAGTGTGTGTATTTATGAATCCCAGCAGAACCATGATAATTTTGTTGAAAAAGGAAATGGTTTAAGAATTATTTTTTATCTTATGTAGAATAAAAAAAAAAAGCAAGGTTATTTGGTACTGAGAGGCAAATATATATATATATATATATATATATATATATATATATATATATATATATATGAATATATATATATGAATCTATGTGTAAAATATGCCTGTCTTATGACTTCTTTTATATGAATGACTTTACAAACCTAAAAAGTTGCAGTTGCTACAGTTACACTGAGTGTCTTGGAAGACTTTGTATTATATTAACCAGGCTTGAAGGAGTGTTAGTTAAATCACGCTTAACTAAATTATTCCTCCAGTTTCAATCAGGTCTATACAATTTGTTTTTGTTACTCAACTTGCAGTTCATTAGACAAGGAACATTGATTAATTTTTAACCCATTCTGTTAAGAAATTAGATTAAACCACTCTATCTGAGGCTAAAGAAATGGTGCCAACTAGAAAAGAACTTATTTTTTACTTCCAGGCAGTGGCATGAATGATAAGCCATGTTTGCTCCATACTCAAAGACCAGTCACAGAAGTAGCATGTGCTTATACTGGCCATGGATCTAAAAAAAAATGACTGAGGAATGCAATTCTGTCTTCCAGAAACAAAACTCTCATACAAATAGCACTGTCCTGGGGAGCAATAACACTAACTAGAAAGCAGTTCCACTAAAAACTATTTCCTGAGTGTTTACTCACAAATTAAATAATGAAAAATCTAGTTCCTTGTACAATTCTTTTCTCACAATGATCTGCAATGTCATGATCTCATAAAACTGAGTATAAACAAGGCATAACACTAGGCATTCTTGTTTTCAGAATAGAATTACCAAGGTTGGAAGAGACCTCGAAGATCATCGAGTCCAACCTGTAACCACAACCTCACAACTAGACCATGGTACCAAGTGCCACATCCAGTCCACTCTTGAACGCCTCCAGGGACGGAGACTCAACCACCTCCCCGGGCAGCCCATTCCAATGACGAATCACTCTCTCGGTGAAGAACTTTCTCCTCACCTCGAGCCTAAACTTCCCCTGGTGCAGCTTGAGACTGTGTCCTCTTGTTCTGGTGTTGGTTGCTAGGGAGAAGAGGCCAACCCCTTCCTGGCTACAACCACCCTTCATGTAGTTGTAGAGAGCAATGAGGTCGCCCCTGAGCCTCCTCTTCTCCAGGCTAAACAGCCCCAGCTCCCTCAGCCTCTCCTCATAGGGCTTGTGCTCAAGGCCTCTCACCAGCCTTGTTGCCCTTCTCTGGACACATTCAAGTGTCTCCATGTCCTTCTTAAACGGAGGGGCCCAGAACTGGACACAGTACTCAATGTGCGGCCTAACCAAAGCAGAGTACAGGGGCACAATGACCTCCCTGCTCCTGCTGGTCATATTCTTCCTAATGCAGGCCAGGATGCCGTTGGCCCTCTTGGCCACCTGGGCACACTGTAGACTCATGTTCAGCTTCCCATCAACCAGCACTCCCAGGTCCCTCTCTGCCTGGCCGCTCTCCAGCCACTCTGACCCCAGCCTGTAGCGCTGCCTGGGGTTGTTGTGGCCAATGTGCAGAACCCAGCACTTGGATGTGTTCAGTCTCATGCCATTGGACTCTGCCCATCTGTCCAGCCTGTCGAGGTCCCTCTGCAAAGCCTCTCTGCCCTCCAGTAGATCAACTCCTGCCCCCAGCTTGGTGTCATCCGCAAATTTACTGATGATGGACTCAGTGCCCTCATCCAGATCATCAATAAAGATGTTGAAGAGCATGGGGCCCAGCACTGATCCTTGGGGCACACCACTAGTGACTGGCCGCCAGCTGGATGTGGCACCATTCACCACCACTCTCTGGGCTCGGCCCTTCAGCCAGTTCCTAACCCAACGCAGTGTGATCCTGTCCAAGCCATGGGCTGCCAGATTGGCCAGGAGTTTGCTGTGGGGGACGGTGTCAAAGGCCTTGCTGAGGTCCAGGTAGACCACATCCACAGGCCTCCCCACACCCACCAGGCGGGTCACCTGATCATAGAAGGAGATCAGGTTGGTCAGGCAGGACCTGCCCCTCCTAAATCCATGCTGGCTAGGCCTGAGCCCCTGGCCATCCTATAAGTGCTGTGTGATCGCACTCGAGATGACCTGCTCTATAATCTTGCCTGGCGCTGAGGTCAGGCTGACAGGCCTATAATTCCCTGGCTCTTCCAACTGGCCCTTCTTGTGGATGGGCACCATGCTGGCCAGCTTCCAGTCTTCTGGGACCTCTCCAGTGAGCCAGGACTGCTGAGAAATGATGGAGAGCGGCCTGGACAGCTCATCTGCCAGCTCCCTCAGCACCCTAGGATGGATCCCATCCGGTCCCATGGACTTGTGGGGGTCCAAGCAGCTGAGAAGATCTCTAACTGCCCCATCCAGGAACAGGGGAAAACTATGCTGCTCCCTGGCTCCTTCTGCCAGCTCTGCAGGCCAGCTGTCTGGAAGACGTTCTGTCCTGCTAGTAAAAATTGAGGCAAAGAAGGTGTTAAGCACCTCTGCCTTTTCCTCATCCTTTGTTACAATGTTCCCCTCCATGCCCACCAAGGAGTGGAGCTTGTCCTTGCCCTTCCTCTTGCTATTAATATATTTATAGAAGGACTTTTTGTTGTCCTTCACAGCAGAGGCCAGTCTGAGCTCCAAATGTGCTTTTGCCTCCCTAATTTTCTTCCTACAAGAACCTAGCAACACCCCTAAACATTCCATGGGTTGCCTCCCCTTTTTTCCAAAGATAATACACCCTCTTTTTTCCCATTAGTTCCTTTAGAAGTTCATTACCCATCCAGGCTGGCCGTCTGCCCCGGTGGCTCATCTTCCGGCACACTGGCACAGCCTGTTCCTCCTCAGTGGCGAATGATGTTTAAATGTGAAGGACTTTCAGTCTAATGCAACTTGAGATTTCTGCACAAAGGCATTTCAGAATTTTTAACAACAGATTTTAGACATGTGGCATCCATTGGTTCAATAAAAATAACAAACTATGTTTTTTAATTGTGTTTTTTTTAAGTCAGTTGTTTCTTTCAATTGTCTTCCCTCATTCAGTGAGTTTCTTTGCATACATATATCATATTATCATTGACACCGTATTTATAATGGCATAAATATGCACAGAAACATTCATATGCATAACTCAAATTGCTCTGTTATTTTGCCTTTTATTTTTATTTTTGCTATGGGTGGACTATAAAATTCTAATTAAACTAATCAATATAAAATTGAAAGTAACAAAACAAAGCAAAAACTGAACAAACGCAAATGGCAACCAACCAAAAAAAAAAATCCCACAACCAACCAAAACCCCAAAATTCCCCACAAAGCACAGACAGAAGACCCCAACAAAGTCTTTCTTCCCATTATTCATGCAATGTTCTGTGCCTTTGACCCACCCTTGGCAAAAAAGCAAAACAATACAGAACCAAACAAAACAACAAAACATAAAAACAAAGCACCATCTTACTATGCCAATACCAATCAGCTTAACAACAAAATAAATAAATATTTATTATAAGTATCTCTCCCCCAAAACAGAAAATCATAATGTATGAGTCTGGGGCTCTGATAGAGCATTTAGAATTCACATAATGTTCCATCTGCTGATAAACCTCCATTGGAACTGATTCTGATGCAACATATCTGAACCCCCTAGAGGCAGCTGAGGCACATTAAGATGTCATTAATGTCCATTTTATATGTCTAAGCTCTTCCTCTGAGTTTAGCTTCCTTTGTAAAATGCTACTGGGGTGCTATTTCCATCCAGATGTCACAAAATATATCTGTATTTGTTTATGGTATTTAATAATATCTTCCTACTGGGTAGAATAGTTTTAGAATGCAGTATATTGTTTTACAACAAAAATGGTAGCTGCCGTATGAATATGCAATGTTTTAATGCAGCAAAATTAAAGGGAAAACCAAAGGGAAAAAATGCCAATGAAAAGAATGAAACAAACCAATAACATAATTGTTAAATTTTTAAAATAAAAATTAGAATGAGAAAAAATTAGGCCCTGATCCAACATAAATTGGATTATTTATATGCTTAAATTAAGCATGTGCTTAAACTGAGAACAAATACTTTGCTACCTGGGGATTTCGTGACTATCTATTATAAGAAATATCTTGGAAAACGTGAGGACACAGTAGGCTAGTACTCTGAACCAAAACAGGTTGCTATTTAATCTGGTTTTGTTTCTTCTTCAGGTGTGAAGGCTTTTCTGAGTTGCTTTTCCATGTACACTTGTACCATCTCACTCTCTTCTGAACCTGTGGGCCTTGCCTTTTGTTCTCGTCATGCAGTCAGGCTGGGAAATGAAGTGCAGAATGCAACATTGCAATTTGGTTTTTGTGACAGTAGAAATGTTAGTTTCAGGAACTTCAAGCAGCCACGTATAATTTAATAGAGGATTTCCAAAGCACCATGCTGTCTTTGACCACAGATGAGGCACTGCTCAGCAAAAAGATAAAAGATCAGGTGCATTTATTTTCATTCTTTTTCTATAAAAGGGGGTTACAAAATTACAAGATGAGACTAAAGTTGAAGCAGAGTGAAATAATTAATGTATTCTTATTTTGCTTTGAGCCTTTAAGTTTTTTCTGCATTTCTCAGTAGTTGCATGAACCAAGAGCTTTATCTTTAACACTATGCAGTAACAGAACTGATTCCTATTCCAACATTAGCTTATAAAGGTCTTTAACTGAAGCATAAGATACTATAAAGCTTATGGCACAATTGTGAAATTTGTCAATACTCTGATGTCCTGCTAAAATCAAGGGAAGCCTTGTCAGGAACTTGTCTGAACTCCCAGCAACAAACTGGACTTGATCGTGCAAATAAGGTATGAGCAAATTACTCTTCCATGACCTAAAGTGAATTGCCCATATTTGCCACTGATTCTCCTGACAGCTTTGGGAAAACAGTATGACTCACCTTACCAATTTGTTAATTGCAGGTATCACTGCATGCCTAGCTTTCAAAAGGGTTTTGAAAATCATGTTAGAAAAACCCTAGAAAGCCATCCTTGAGCTCCAGACTAGAAGGATTAGATTTTGCCATATGTGGTTGTATGACTTGTGCAGTAATAGTTCTAATATTATCTCATAGGAGACATTACATACCAGCTGATCTCATCATGGCTTAAGGGAAGCCTTGGTGCTTGAGATTTTGCCATGAATTTCAATTCCCTGTGCCATTCTGACACAAACAGAGAAGGATGATGCATGAAAAAAAAAAAACACAATACAAAACAAACCCCAAAAAAACCCTTTCTCCTTCACTTTACAGTTGCCAAATATGAACACTGAAATAAAGTAGATGTGTAGCCATATTAGATTCTTTCCAAAATGAGGTGCACAGAAATTGAGAAGTGCCCATCACACAGTATGAATATGCAAGTAGTCATTATAAAAAACATTCTTCCAAATGTGGCATCAAAGCTTTGGAGGTCTGATGAAGATGATTTCATGCCATCTGCCACCTGCTTCTGAAGGATAATGGCTGGCTTGTGGTACAAGGCTTGTTCTAAATATTATAATAGTGTCTTCTTTCTTAAATTATGTGGCTAAAATGAGCCTGTCTTTGTTTTATTTCAATTGACACCAGATGCAGAGACTTGAATTTGGGTTTTCTGTTTTGCAAACATGGGGTTGGCAAAGAGAAAGGACAAATGATAGGAAAAGTATATCAGATAACAGAAGAAACACTTGTGATAAGCTTTCACTTGAATTTAATCTCAAACACCAGAAAGCAGGACCTGACATCACCTCTGACTGCCATTAAAGGAACAAAAATCATTTTGTTTTGTGATCTTTTGCTATTTCTAATGCTACTAATAATATCGATCATTATAGAATAATGATCATATAGAATCCCAGGCCTAAAATATATTTTCTGAATCAGACTAGCACACTAGACAAGATTACAAATAGTGATATCATACCTTATTGCAACATTAACTGCAAAGTAATCAACTTGTTTTAAGTGTTGGGTTTTTTTTAACTGAACATTTTAACTATCATTTACATTATATTGCAAAAAAAGACTGTTTCATTTCACAGGAGGCTGTTTGAACCCTATTACCACAGTAAAGCATGAAGGATTTGGTAACGTCTAGCTTGCAAAGGAAATCTGAAAGGACAGTTTGATACTCAGCATGGTTTGTTCATCTTTCTTTAACAAACATGATATGGACACCTCTGATTAATAACAATGTAAACTGACTCTTAGATTAGAAAAATGCATATGGGAAAAATGGATGTGACTAGATCTTTGGGCTGTCAATGCATATTGCTGGCTTATGTCCAACACCTCATCAAACAGCACCCATCAACAACTAATCCTGATTCACCTGTTACAGAAAAGACATGAAGAGCACATCTAGTTGAGTGGCGTCACATCTATAACTAAGGCAATATTTTGCCTGTGAGACCTTTTGAAGTTGTTGTGAAGAGGTTGTTAAATTTATTAATATGGAATATGAATTATGAAAATATTCTATTAATTATAAAATTATTAATAACTGATGAATCAACAACTTATATACATGTTTTAGTGCACGTTCATGAAATACATTCCATAAGTGGTTTAGTATTATGATTAGAACTTAATTAAACTATCTACAGACTATTTCTATATTTTATATAATGAAGGATGCAGTTCCGCCGCTTGGCCACTAGCTGGCGATGCGGCAGGACGCGGATGGCTTCTGGCTGTATACAGCAATATTATATCTTTCTACGCATCAGTGATTACTCTGCTACATGCAGTTACTTTGAACTGAGTGCTAGTGGATGGAAAGCACGTGGAAGATACTCTGTAGCTGTTGCTTGTAGCAAGGTGGGGGGTCCGACAGACTTCTGTCACTGGACCAGTTCCTAGTTGAGTTGGACGGCGGCGTTGGGTTACTGTCTTCTCTCTCCACAGCAGTGGAGAGAGAATACTGGAACCTGGGCTTATCCTGGAAGCAGGTTCCCTTCAGGACTCGGTCAGTTCCCTCCAGACAATAGGGATAGGTCCTGGTTGGGTTCGGCCCCATGAGCCGGCCCTGGGAGTTGGCTCACATGGCAGGGCGGGGCAACGGTTGCCAATAGGCGGGCTCAGAGGTTCCCTGTTGGACAATGACAGCAAACAATAGCTATGGGGTCGGCCCAGTGGCGGCGAGTCTCAGGGCTGATGTAAACAGCCTCTGAGAGAGAATGCGGCTGCGCTGAGCTGCAGCTTCTCAGTTACGGGGCTTAAAGAAACAGCAGGATGCTTGGAATGGTCCCGGGTTCAGTGCAGTATGGGCACGAGCAGTGCTTTAGTCTTCCTTGTGGTTTACAGGGCTCAGAGTGGCACATGTGGCAGCTCCTCTCCCACTATAGCAGGGCTAGGCATATAAGGACTCAAGTCTCTTTCAAGTCCCTTCTCCCCGACAGCTGGATTTTACCCTCACAGGCTCGTCCAGTCCTCTGGTAGCACGGTGAGCTCTCCCAGTCGGTACAACTGCCTGTAATGATGCTGGCTTCTTGGGCTCAGCGAAGGTCCTCCCTCTGGGGTGATCCTCACGATCAGAGTGCTTCTCATGATGCAGAGGCTTTCAGTATGCATGCATGTATGATAGAAGCTAACAACAACAAGCTCAATGGCAGAGGCTGTGGCTCAAGAGTTGTTCTCTCAAGCAAGTACAGAGACAAAGTGAAAGAGGGCACAACTTGTTTACCAACAGGGGTAATATAGATTCCTCGAGGCTGGGTTTGACCAATGGGCACTCTTATAAACAACTGGCTTCAGCCTATAGAAAGTGTGAAGCTAGAATTATGCCCATACTTGGTAATTGCACAAGCACTGCATGTGCTGAGTGCGTGCTGGTCTGGCTAATGCCTTGGCTTTTGTCTTCCTCCTGAAGGAGGGGAAACCTGTCCACATGCTGGGACAGGATCTAGTATCTGAGCAGAATGTGCCTCCACCACGGAAGTTGCCTGTGGTCTTTGGAAGCATGAAATAAAGCAATGCTATGGTAAAGGGAAATTTGTTTCCTCCTGGCCAATGGAGTATCCAGAAGATGACTTTGGATTAGATAATACATTTTTTTCAGAAAACTTAATTAAGGCAAGAAAAAATGCACTATAAAAGGTTTTATTGTGCCACAGTGGTAGAGGACTATATGCAGAGTGGAACATTGCTGATTTATTTCTTTAGGAAAATTATTTCAACAACATTATTCTTTTCATGCAGAGGACATGAGGTTGCATCTAGTGGCATGTACCAGGTCAGCTGACAGAGTGCACAAACCTCTGTGGTAGCTTGGGCCAAGTATGAGGCCTTGCAGGTTGAGGGCAATGCAGATGAGAAGGCAGAAAAGGAACCACCTAAGGAGATGCCTAAAACAAATCAGTACCCACCAACCATTTGGACTAGTGCCATAAAGAAAAAGAGGGGGTAATTGTTGTTGGTGACTCTCTCCTGAGTGGAACAGAAGGTCCTATATGCTGTCCTGACCCATCTCACAGGGACGTCTGTTGCCTACCTGGGGCCTGGGTAAAGGACATCACCAGGAGACTACCCAAGACCCCAAGCTAATCCAGTCCTCTGACTATTTTTGTCTTGAGAGCCGACCGGGACCAGCATTTGGGACCACTCCGCTTGAACAGTGATCTTTCTGCCTGGCTTTTCCCTTTCTTTTCGGGGCTTTGCAGGTTGGGAGGGCCTCTGGTTGGCAGTGAGGTCTGGCAGGATCGTCCTCTCGCGAGCCTGCTCGGGATTGGGTGCATGACGTGAGCCACAGGAGGTTTAAATTCCGTCAGAGCTGTGGGCCACTGTGCAGCCATTGTGGCTGCAGAGCCTTCCTGCTGCTTGCATGAAAAAATAAAACAACACACCTATTTTTTTCAATCAAACCCTGAACCATGGTTGTCACTCAGACGAAGGTTAGAACAACAGTATCTACCCAGACAGAGCTGCTGCATCAGCATGCAGGAGTCCAGGCTGCCAGCTGCAGAGAATGCTTGAGCCTGGAACTTGCAATGGAGGGGGAAGGAGAGAACACCTGTGTCAGGTGTGACCAGGTGAACTTTCTCCTCAGTCTGGTGGCGGAGCTGAAGGATGAAGTGGCCGAGCTGAAAGATGAGGTATCTAGGCTCAGAACAATAAGGGAAAGCGAAAGGGAGTTAGATATGTGGGATAAGGCTCTGCAGATTTCCCCTGCTGAGGGAAGAGGCCCTGGAAACAGGGAGGCATGGATACAGGTTCCTGCCAGGGGTGGCAAGAGGAATACATCACAGCCCTCTCCTCCTCTTCCACTGCCCTTGCATAATAAGTATGAGGCCCTGCCAAGGGCAGTGGGGATGAGAGGGCAGAGGAGCAGCCATCTGGTGGGGAGCCTAAGGCCAAGCAGGCCCCACCAACTATAACAACCAGGTCCACAAGGAGAAACAGAAGGGTTATAGATGTTTGGGACTCTCTCCTGGGGGATACTGAGGGACCCGTATGTTGTCCCAACCCATCCCACAGGGAGGTCTGCTCCCTACCCGGGACGCGGGTAAGTGGCATCACAAAGAGACTCCCAAAAGTGATCCAGCCCACAGACTAGTCCATGGGACCCGACAGGATACACCCACGGGTACTGGGAGAACTGGCAGATGAGGTTGCTAAACCCCTCTCTATTCTATTCCAAAAGTCATGGTAGACTGGGGAAGTCCCCACAGACTGGGAAAAGGGAAATATTACTCCCATTTTCAAAAAGGGTAAGAAGGAGGAACCAGGGAACTACAGGCCAGTCAGTCTGTGGTAGGGTGAGAAAGTTCCCCACACACACACAAAACATAAAACCACAGCTAAACTCAGTTGGAGAAGCAGATGAAAGCTATATTTACAAGCAGAAATGGAATGCAATGAATGTGTACAAAAATATACAATATTTACAATATATACAGAAGTATACAGCAATGTATGTAATATAGGAGACCTTTTTCCCCCCTTAAACCAGGGGGTTCCCCCTGCACCCCCCTCCTCCCTACCTACCTCCCCTTTTTTCCCAAAAAGGGTTAGAGAGAGAGAGAAAGGCAATTAAGGAAAAAATTCTGTTAGCTCAAAGTGAATGCAAGAGTTAGTTTTCTTGTCTGGTTAGCTCTGTTAATCCAAGGTCGCTCTGTTCCGCAGTGGTTGCTTCAGTGAGAGAGAAGACAGACCAGCCCACAGGACAGAGAAGAACAAACTGACTCCAAACAAACTGAATCCAAAACTCAAAGTTGCATTATACCTCTCCACCAATGAAATTAGTTTAGCACATCTTTATTTTCAATACATTCAGCCAGAGTGTTCAGAAAGTGTCCATTTCTTAAAGGCACAGCCTAAACCAGTCACAACCCACCCCTGCTAAACAATTTCATTGGCTGTTCATACTGTCCATCCAATCTAAAACAATATCTACAATTTGTAAGTAAAGTTCATAGTCCATTCTGGCTATGCTCAGATGTAGATGATTCAGAAGTCCAAGAAACAAGAAAAATGGAAAACAGTTTGTCTCTTCGCAGTCAAAGCGAAGAAAAGGGAAAACAGGGAAACAGGGAAACAGGGACTCTCAGTTGACTCAGGGCTCTCAGGGTTCGTGCACTGTAGATTCCTCACGGATTCTTCCTTTGGGCGCGTTGTAGCTGTACAACATTCTGAAATTAAACTCTTTCAGCTAAAGTTAAGTTTCTTTGTGTAATACACTGAATTTCTCCATTCTCTTGCATTACCCAATAAGTGTGACCAGGACCTTCAGCTGAAACCACCCCTCAGACAGGTTTAGCCTCTCCTGAGGGAGAAAATACCCAAACAGTTGTACCTAACAGATTCTTTTCTCTAACAACAGGAACTCTATCACCTTCTATTTTCTGTAGCACATCTGAATATGCAGGTCCAGCTCGGTTCACTGAACCTCTACTATTTACCAGCCAGGTTGCTTGTGCTAAATGTTTTTCCCAGTTTTTCAAAGATCCACCCCCATGGCTTTAAGAGTGGTCTTCAACAAACCATTGTAGCGTTCAATCTTCCCTGCAGCTGGTGCATAGTAGGGAATGTGGAATATCCACTCAATGCCGTGCTCTGGCCCAGCTCTTTACAAGGTTGTTTTTGAATTGAGCTCCGTTGTCTGACTCAATCCTCTCTGGAGTTCCGTGTCTCCAAAGGATTTGTCTCTCCAGACCAAGAATGGTGTTGCATGCAGTTGCATGTGGAACTGGATAAGTTTCCAGCCATCCAGTGTTTGCCTCTACCATAGTAAGTACATATTGTTTACCAGAATGAGAACGTGGTAGAGTGATGTAATCAACTTGCCAAGCTTCACCATACTTGTACTTGGACCATCTGTCACCATACCATAAGGGCTTAAGTTGCTTTGCTTGCTTAATGGCAGCACAAATGTCACAGTCATGGATGACTTGTGTGATAGCATCCATGGAAATCCATTCCTGCTGGCCTGTGACAAACAGAGGGGCAGCTCACCTGAGGCAGAGGGATGGAGAGCTGATAAGGGCTCTCAACTTGCTGCCCTGAGGCAAGCCACGAATGATGCACCAGGACACCCTGTGGAAACTAAAGGGAGTTGGCACAAGAGGATGACAGGGCCAGCCCAGCTGAAGTGCTTCTATGAAAATGCATGCAGCTTGGGCAACAAACAAGATGAGTTAAGGGCCACCGTGCTGTTGGGACGCCATGACATAGTGGGCATCACCGAAAATTGGTGGGACGACTCCCATGACTGGAATGTAGGGATAGACGGGTATAAGCTTTTTAGGAAGGATAGGCAGGGAAGGAGAGGAGGAGATGTTGCCCTCTATGTCAACAACCAGCTGGAATCAGCAGAACTCCACCTGGGGAGGCATGATGAGTTGGTTGAAAGTTTATGAGTTAGAATTAAAGGCAAGACAGGGGAAGGAGATATTACTGTGGGGGTCTCCTACAGGCCACCTGACCAGCAGAACCAAGCAGATGAGACCCTCCACAGGCAAATAGAAGCGGCTTCCAGGTCACAAGCCCTGGTCCTCATGGGCGATTTCAACCACCCTGACATCTGTTGGAGGGACAACACAGCAAGGCATCAGCAATCCAGGATGTTCCTGGACTGCATAGAAGACAACTTCCTCCTCCAAATGGTAGAGCAACCAACAAGAAAAGGTGCTACGCTGGACCTTGTTCTCACCAACAGGGAAGGGCTGGTAACCAATGTGAGGCTCAGAGACGGCCTTGGCTGCAGTGACCATGGAGCAGTTGAATTTAATCTCCTCAGGGCAATCAGGAGGACCTATTCTAAGCTTACGACCCTAGATTTTAGGCGTGCAGACTTCGATCGCTGCAGGGATCTGCTAGCCAAAGTGTCGTGGGATGAAGCCCTGGAGGGAAGAGGGATCCAGGACAGCTGGTCAGTATTCAAGGACCACCTCCTCTGTGTCCAGGAGCTATGTATACCTACAAGGAGAAAAGCAGGAAGGAATGCTAGGAGGCCTGCCTGGATGAACAAGGAGCTACTGGACACACTATCACTTAAAAAGAAACTCTACTAGCAGTGGAGGGAAGGACAGCTAGAAAAGGGGATATGTAAGGAAGCTGCCCAAGCAGCAAGAGACCGGGTTAGGAAAGCCAAAGCAGAGTTTGAATTGAATCTAGCCAGGGGGGTTAAAGGGAACACTAAGAATTTCTATAGGTATATTAATGGCAAGAAGAAGACTAGGGAAGGTGTGGGCCCCCTCAGAAAGGAAAGTGGTGAATTAGTCACAAGTGATGTGGAAAAGGCTGAGGTACTCAATCACTTCTTTACTTCAGTCTTCACTGCAAGGGCCTCCAGCCACACTCCTGGTGTGATGGCAGACGATACCAGGGACGGGGAGGAAGAACTGCCCATCATAAGTGAAGCTCAGGTTCGTGATCACCTGAAGAACCTGAAAGTGTTCAAGTCCATGGGACCCGACGGGATACATCCACGGGTGCTGAGAGAACTGGCAGATGAGGTTGCCAAGCCCCTCTCTATTATATTCCAGAAGTCATGGCAGACTGGGGAAGTCCCCACAGACTGGAAAAGGGGAAACATTACTCCCATTTTCAAAAAGGGCAAGAGCGAGGAACCAGGGAACTACAGGCCAGTCAGTCTCACCTCTGTGCCCGGAAAGATCATGGAGCAGATCCTCCTGGAGGCACTACTGTCTCAGAAGAATAGGGAAGAGGTGATAGGGAACAGTCAGCATGGCTTTGCCAAGGGCAAATCCTGCCTGACAAACCTGGTGGCCTTCTATGATCAGGTGACAGCATTAATAGATGAGGGGTGAGCAACTGATGTCGTTTACCTGGACTTGAGCAAAGCCTTCGACACTGTCCCGCACCACTTACTGGTCTTCAAGCTGGTGACACATGGGTTTGATGGATGGACCACTAGATGGATAAAGAAGTGGCTTGATGGCCGCACCTAAAGAGTAGCTGTCAACGGGTCCATGTCCCAGTGGAGGCCAGGGACAAGTGGAGTCCCTCAGGGATCAGTCCTGGGACCAGGCTTGTTCAACATCTTTGCAGGTGACATGGACAGTGGCATCGAGTGCACCCTCAGCATGTTTGCTGATGACCCCAAGCTGTGTAGTGCAGTGGACACGCTGGAGGGAAGGGATGCCATCCAGAGGGACCTGGACAGGCTGGAGAGGTGGGCACAAGCCAACTTCATGAGCTTCAACAAGACCACGTGCAAGGTCCTGCATCTGGGTCGAGGCAATCCCAGGCACAAATCCAGGCTGGGCAGTGACTGGCTGGAGAGCAGCCCTGAGGAGAGAGACTTGGGGGTGCTGGTGGACAAGAAGCTCAACATGAGCTCCCAATGTGCACTTGCAGCCCGGAAAGCCAATCAGATCCTGGGCTGCAGCAGGAGAAGTGTGACCAGCAGGTCAAGGGAGGTGCTTCTCCCCCTCTACTCAGCTCTGGTGAGACCCCACCTGGAGTACTGTGTCCAGTTCTGGAGCCCCTATTACAGGAGGAATGTGGACGTGCTGGAGCGTGTCCAGAGAAGGGCCACGAGGATGATCAGAGGGCTGGAGCACCTCTCCTATGAGGACAGACTGAAGGAGTTGGGGCTGTTCAGTCTGGAGAAGAGAAGGCTCCGAGGTGACCTCATTGTGGCTTTCCAGTATCTGAAGAGGGCCTACAGGAAGGCTGGAGAGGGACTTCTCAGGCTATCAGGTAGTGATAGGACTAGGGGGAATGGAATGAAGCTGGAAATAGGGAGATTCAGGCTAGATGTGAGGAAGAAGTTCTTTACCATGAGAGTGGTGAAGCCCTGGAGTGGGTTATCCAGGGAGGTGGTTGAGTCCCCGTCCCTGGAGCTGTTTAAGACCAGGCTAGATGAGGCTCTGGCCAGCCTGATCTAGTGTGGGGTGTCCCTGCCCACGGCAGGAGGGTTGGAATTGGTTGATCCTTGTGGTCCCTTCCATCCCTGACTGATTCTATGATTCTATGATTCTATGATTCTATGTTACTGGTGATGAATGCAGACTGGGCTCCCTCCTCATCCACAAATTCGCACTCCCTTCTGGGACTGTTTGGCATCATTATTTCTTTCTGTCAGTTGCTTGGTTCTCAGGCAATGCTCACTGAGATGAACTTCGTACTGCTTACCTGGCAATCCTGTATATATTATCTGCATTTCACTGAAGTCTAACCAAACCAAACCAAACCAAAACAACAAAACACAAAAAGAAAAGGAAAAAAAAAAACACTATTCATTGAGCTCTCTTTGTTCACTTCTCCTTCTCTGTGCATAGTAACTTAGACGAGTCCAGTTCCTAATGACTGACAACATGATTCACATCACATCACAACATGACCACTGCAGGACACCACTGCTACCCCATTTTTCCTCAGCCATTCTACAAAGAGCAGAGCAAGAGGCACTTACTGATATGAAAGGCCAGTTGTCTCAGCTGGGAGTGAAGATAATGGAGGTAAACATCCCTGAAGGAAAAACAGCACTTCTGTTTGTAGATGGTCTCAGCATGTTCTTCTCAGCACTTGTATCTCTGCAGTATTATCACACTGCCTAGCAGACAAAATGTCATCTTTGCACATGGCCGTGAATGCAGGAAGTTGACTTAATCATGCACTCTCTAAGCATTCATATTTTTGGTTTTTATCTGTATTTTTTGTTTTTCAGGGAAAGATTTCAGAATTGCCATCCATCTGAGCCTTTGTGTCTATAGTTAAAGAAAGGTATGCCTTCTTTGCTCATGTAATTTCCAGATGGACTTTAAAATGGATTAAAAAACTAAAAGGCATTCACTGCCACAGAAGGGAAATTGTGATTTCTGTTTAATTGAGATTTGTTTTCAGGGCTGGTAGGGGAGAGAGGGGAAGAATGCTTTATTGAAGTCTTTATTATTATTTTTCTGTGTCATAGAATTTTAATTTTATACCTTTTTATACCAATGATATTGTTTTTGCTTGTGATGGACTTTTTTTCTCCCAATCTTTCATTTTCATATTTCCTAGTGATGGAAAAACTAAGGTGGTTAAACAGGTAGAATGAAAAGTTCTTATCCACATTTTATTCTTAGTGTTAGACAGTCATTATTTTTCATTAAATTGGTTTCTCTGGACAGTATTTTAACATTTGTCTTGCATCAATAATGTTGAGTTGCATTAATAAGGGCATCACAAGCAGATCAGGCCACACCTTGACTCTCCACCGTATAAGAAGGAAGAGGACAAGGCTGGAAAGGGTCCAGAGAAGGGCCACATCAGAGGACTGGAGGACTTTTCATATGAACGAAGGCTGAGAGAGTTGGGTTTGTTCAGCCTTGAAAAGAGAAGGCCTAGGGCAGACCTCATAACAATGTACAAGTAGATAATGGGCAGCTATCATGGGAAAGGAGCCTCCCTTATTACAAAGAGTCACATGGTAAATACAAGGTGTAATGGATACAAGTTGCTACTGGGGAGATTAAGACTGGATGCCAGAACTTTTTTTTTCACCCTTTGAACTATTGGACCTTGGAATAAACTCCCAACACTGGATTCCCCTACATTAGACAGTTTCAAGGCTCAGCTTGACAGACTGCTGGGCCATCTCGTTTAAACTATATTCTTACCCTGAAAGGTTGGACTAGATGATCTTCGAGGTCCCTTCCTGCCTGGTATTCTATGAATCTATGAATCTATGAAATGTCTATGGATCTGTCACAAGCCCACTGGTAGGTTGCATCTCTGCCTTGATGTCCTGATGAATCGTGAGCCCACCGAGCTAAGAATATCTCACCTCGGTGTTTCCAGTCGAGATCAACATCAGAGTCCATGTCTACTTGAGAAACTCTTCCAGCTAAATCTGCCTGATGGTTGTGTTGCTGTTCCTCAGTAGCTTTGCTCTTAGGAATGTGAGCATCAATGTGTCTCACCTTCACTGGAATTCTCTCAATTCGATCAGCAATGTCCTGCCATAGGTCAGCTGCCCAAATGGGCTTTCCTTTTCTCTGCCAACCATTCTTTTTCCAGTTCTTTAGCCAACCCCACAGAGCGTTGGCTACCATCCATGAGTCGGTGTAGAGATAAAGCTTTGGCCATCTCTCATGTTCAGCTACGTCGAGAGCTAGCTGGACAGCTTTTACCTCTGCAAATTGACTGGATTCTCCTTCTCCATCCTTTGCCTCTGCAACTCGGCGTGTTGGACTCCACACTGCAGACTTCCACCTTCGCTTGTTCCCGACAAGACAACAGGAACTGTCTGTGAACAAAGCATATTTCTTTTCATCATCAGATAGGTCATTGTAAGGAGGAGCTTCCTCAGCACGAGTTACTCTCTCCTCTGGAGAGAGTTTAGTACAGTTGGTACCTTCAGGCCAACTTGAGATCACCTCCACCAGACCAGGTCTTTCAAGATTTCCCATTCAAGCTCTCTGTGTCATCAAAGCCATCCACTTAGACCAGGTGGAATTTGTGGCATGATGTGGTGTGGAACCTTTGCCTTTGAACATCAATTCAAAACTGGTAATCTGGGAGATAAAAGAAGTTGTGATTTAGTTCCAATCACTTCAGAAGCTGCTTTCACTCTTTCATAGGCAGCTAGAATCTCTTTCTCTGTTGGAGTATAATTAGCCTCTGAACCTCTGTAACCTCGACTCCAGAAACCAAGAGGTTGTCCACGTGTCTCACCTGGAGTTCTTTGCCATGAGCACCAGGTTGGACCATTGTCACTTGCAGCCATGTACAAAATGTTCTTAATGTCTGGACCATCTTGGACAGGTCCCAGACCCATTGCTTGAACTACCTCTTGCTTTATCTGGTCAAACGTAGCTTGTTGTTCAGGTCCCCAGTGGAAACTGTTTCTCTTTCGAGTCACATCATACAGAGGTTTCACAATCTGACTGTAACCAGGAATGTGCAGTCTCCAAAACCCCACTCTCCCCAAGAAACCTAGAGTTTCTTGCTTGTTCATGGGATTTGCCATGGTAGAGACTCTATTTACCACATCCACTGGAATGTGTCGGCGTCCATCCTGCCACCACACTCCCAGAAAATGAATCTCTCTGGTAGGTCCTTTCACCTTGTCTCGTTTGATGGTGAAACCTGCATTCAGAAGAATGTCAATGATTTTGTTACCTTTCTCGAAGACTTCTTCAGCAGTTTTACCCCAGACGATGATGTCATCGATGAACTGGATGTGTTCTGGAGCACCACCTTTCTCCAGAGCATCATGGATCACTGCATGACAGATGCTTGAGCTGTGGATCCAGCCCATTGGCAACCTGTTGAAAGTGTACTGGATTCCTCTCCAGGTGAAAGCAAACTGAGGCCTGCATTCCTCTGCTGTGGGAATAGAGAAGAAGGCATTAGCAATGTCTATGGTAGCATACCATTTGGCCTCTTTGGATTCCAGCTCATACTGCAGTTCCATCATGTGTGGTACTGCTGCACTCATAGGTGGAGTTACTTCATTCAGGGCTCGGTAGTCGACTGTCAGACGCCAGTCTCCATTCGGCTTTCGCACAGGCCACACTGGACTGTTGAAAGGTGAATGAGTTTTGCTGATGACTTTCTGACTCTCCAACTGACGAATCAGATTCTGAATGGGCAACAAAGAGTCACGGTTGGTTCTGTATTGTCTGTGATGCACAGTCTGAGAAGCAACCGGCAATTTAATGTCCTGAATCTTGTGTTGTCCCACAACTGCAGATTCATCAGAAAGCTCAGGTCTAACAGACAGCTTCAGCTTTTGTCCATCAGTTTCTACAGATGCTACTCCAAAAGCCCATTTGTAACCTCTAGGGTCTTTGAAACGCCCTTCTCTCAGAAAATCAATTCCCAGAATACAAGGTGCATCAGGTCCGGTCACAACTGTATGCTTTCTCCACTGTTTACCAGTTAAACTTATATCAACCTCCACCTTAGTTAACTCTTGAGATCCACCAGTGACTCCCAGAATAGTTATAGCTTCTGATCCCTGATAATTTGATGGCATTATGGTGCACTGAGCCCTTGTGTCAGCCAAGGCCCTGTACTTCTGAAATTGTGAAGTGCCAGGCCACTGCATGTACACATCCCAATAGATTCTGTTATCTCTGTTATCCCTCTCCTCCCCCTGGCGGGAGGCAGGGCACCTAGTTATGGGGAACATGCCCACATGTGCAATGAGGACAGTGTGCAGTGTTAGAACTGGAGCCACTGTTGGAGCTATTAGAGTTGTCCTGGGAAACTGTGGAAGTAACAGCTACCCTTCTGGTATTGCTACCTCGGGTTCTGCCATTTTGCAGTTCCCTCAGTCTCCTGAAAAGATTAGCAGTTGGTTGACCATCCCATCTGTTCATGTTCTCACCAAACTGATCACGCAGAGTTATCCAAATACTCGTACATGATTGCCTTGGTGGTCTGTTTTGGTTAGATCTGTTTTGGAATGACCTGTTTTGGAATGACATCCTTGGAGGACGTCTATTCCTCACAGAGGAAACCTGTATCCATCTGGAGGAAGAATTGGAATTACCTCTTTGTGTCAATTGGGATATGGTATTTTAAAATTCATCCTTCAGCTCTTTCATGCAATTCTTTATTTTTCCAGAGTTTCAATGGCTGAAACCAAAGAAACACGTGTCATGCTATCCTCCAATTGTCTCATCTGATCAGTGAATTGGCCAACTGTAGGAGAAGCTCCACCATAATTTCTTGCAACAATTCTGCTTGCCAGAATATTTGCATAATTAGGAGGAGCAAGTTTGATGAGCTTTTTAGCAAGACCAGTTCCTACAGGAATTTCATCAGGATTCAGAGTCTCATGACCACCATAGAGTACCTCTCTGACAGCAAATTCTTTCAGATGCTTGATTCCCTCATCTATGGTAGTCCAGGGTTTAGGATTCCATGGAAGATCATCTCGGGAAGGATACCTCATGAGAGTTGCCATTAGAAGGCGTATCCACAGACTGACCTTACCGAGAGTCCTGCCTAGATGTCTATCTATTCCATTATCCTTTGAGAGAGTTCCTAGTTGAGCTGCTGACTTGTCTCCAACTACTAGAGCTGGTGCACCTGTATCATAACATCTACAAGCCAAGCTAGAATTGGCTCCTTATCTGCTCTGATGTAATCTTTATGCACATCACTCAATTCTTCACGTGGTGATGAACAGCTGTCAATGTCATCTGTCTCCTCCTCTGCCTCCTCTTCCTGAAGTTCTTGCCCCAGTAATCTTACTGTCACTCTCCTACGAATCTGTTTAAGGTCAGGAATACCACCTCTAGTTGTTCTCCTATCAGCAATTTGCCCTGCATCTCCATCCAGTGATGATCTTAATAGCTCAGCTATATCTTTGAGACAAACCTTTTCCTCCATCTCAGCAGGGTCTCTTTGAGCAGAAGTTCCCTCACCAGGACCATCTCCTGGATCAGCTTTGCTCTTTCCACTTCTTGTATTTAGAACAGCTACCTGCTTAACTGGAGCTGTGTTTGAATTTACAGCTGCCTTAATAGAAGCTAACAGGTTTTGAGACAAATCAGCTGCTGTGGAGGGCACTTCCAGTCCTGCTGAAGAAGAAGGAGGAAATGGCTTTGCCTCATTAATGGCTGCTGAGGACGTGGGAGCCGCCATGTTAGGAACTGCCACTGCCGCTGCAGCTGTCTGATTGCCAGAACCACCAACAGCACCATTCAGAGTGGCCTTTCCGATGGACTTTTTAGCTTTATCTTTAACTGGTACAGATTCTCCATTCTCCTCATCACTAGATATTTCTGGGGTAGAATTAGAGTCGTGCTTTCTCCTTTTTGATCTACGCCTAATTACAAAGCAGGCCTAAGACACCTTCCTCTCCCGGTACAGCATATATAACAAGAACACATTACTTATCACCAACAGCAGGTTTGCACACATCAAATAAATCACCTTTGGATGCCAGCCATCACTTAAAACAACCCTTTCGCCTACCGGGATCATAAACTCCTTTATCTCTATGTGCAGAGTGGTGGAGGTCACATTCCTGTATCTATTAAGACAAAAGAATCCCAAGCACCGGTCGTAGAGAAGCTGAGTCTTATACTTAAACCATAAATATAATTTATACATCATTATCTGCCTAAACAATCGCAAATCAATCCCAGGAAGCACTTGTAGACCATTACCGAACAAACTGAAAAGACCAAGCGCTCTAAAATCCAAAACACTTTCATGTCTGCAACTCCGACTGGAGCAGACAATAAATCAAGCAACTTTTAGCCCTGCTCCTGGACAGCAATTATCCACAAGCCCCACGTTGGGCGCTGATTAAAATATGTGGTAGGGTGAGAAAGTTCCTCCCCACACACAAATGACAAAACCACAGCTAAACTCAGTCGGAGAAACAGATGAAAGCTATATTTACAAGCAGAAATGGAATGCAATGAATATGTACAAAAATATACAATATTCACAACATATACAGAAATATACAGCAATGTATGTAATATAGGAGACCTATTCCACCCCCTGCAGCCAGGGGGTTCCCCCTGCACCCCCTCCTCCCTACCTACCTCCCCTTTTTTCCCAAAAAGGGTTAGAGAGAGAGAGAAAGGCAATTAAGGAAAAAATTCTGTTAGCTCAAAGCAAATGCAAGAGTTAGTTTTCTTGTCTGGTTAGCTCTGTTAATCCAAGGTCACTCTGTTCCGCAGTGGTTGCTTCAGTGAGAGAGAAGACAGACCAGCCCACAGGACAGAGAAGAACAAACTGACTCCAAACAGACTGAACCCAAAACTCAAAGTTGCATTATACCTCTCCACCAATGAAATTAGTTTAGCACATCTTTGTTTTCAATACATTCAGCCAGAGTGTTCAGAAAGTGTCCATTTCTTAAAGGCACAGCCTAAACTGGTCACACAGTCTCATCTCTGTGCCCGGAAAGATCATGGAGAAGATCCTCCTGGAGGCACTACTGACTCAGAAGAATAGTGAGGAGGTGATAGGGAACAGTCAGCATGGCTTTGCCAAGGGCAAATCCTGCCTGACAAACCTGCTGGCCTTCTATGAGCAGGTCACAACATTAATAGATGAGGGGTGAACAACTGTTGTCGTTTACCTGGACTTGAGCAAAGCCTTTGACACTGTCCCATGCCACATCCTGGTCTCCAAACTGGTGGCACATGGGTTTGCTGGGTGGACCACTAGATGGATAAAGAAGTGGCTTGATGGCCGCACCCAAAGAGTGGCTGTCAATGGGTCCATGTCCCAGTGGAGGCCAGGGACAAGCGGAGTCCCTCAGGGATCAGTCCTGGGACCAGGCTTGTTCAACATCTTTGTGGGTGACATGGACAGTGGCATCGAGTGCACCCTCAGCAAGTTTGCTGATGACACCAAGCTGTGTGGTGCAGTGGACACCCTGGAGGGAAGGGATGCCATCCAGAGGGACCTGGACAGGCTGGAGAGGTGGGCACAAGCCAACTTCATGAGCTTCAACAAGACCAAGTGCAGGGTCCTGCATCTGGGTCGAGGCAATCCCAGGCACAAATATAGGCTGGGCAGTGACTGGCTGGAGAGCAGCCCTGAGGAGAGAGACTTGGGGGTGCTGGTGGACGAGAAGCTCAACAGGAGCTCTCAATGTGCGCTTGCAGCCCGGAAAGCCAATCAGATCCTGGGCTGCATCAGGAGAAGTGTGACCAGCAGGTCAAGGGAGGTGCTTCTCCCCCTCTACTCAGCTCTGGTGAGACCCCACCTGGAGTACTGCATCCAGTTCTGGAGCCCCTATTACAGGAGAGATGTGGACGTGCTGGAGCGTGTCCAGAGAAGGGCCACGAGGATGATCAGAGGGCTGGAGCACCTCTCCTATGAGGACAGACTGAAGGAGTTGGGGCTGTTCAGTCTGGAGAAGAGAAGGCTCCGAGGTGACCTCATTGTGGCTTTCCAGTATCTGAAGGGGGCCTACAGGAAGGCTGGGGAGGGACTTCTCAGGATCTCAGGTAGTGATAGGACTAGGGGGAATGGAATGAAGCTGGAAATGGGGAGATTCAGGCTGGATGTGAGGAAGAAGTTCTTTACCATGAGAGTGGTGAAGCCCTGGAATGGGTTATCCAGGGAGGTGGTTGAGTCCCCGTCCCTGGAGGTGTTTAAGACCAGGCTGGACGAGGCTCTGGCCAGCGTGATCTAGTGTAGGGTGTCCCTGCCCATGGCAGGGGGGTTGGAACTAGATGATCCTTGTGGTCCCTTCCAACCCTGACTGATTCTATGATTCTATGATTCTATGATCATACTATAACAAAACTGGTGACAGGTCTCAAGCACAAGTTTGGCCTGTGAGGAGAGGCTGAGGGAGCTGGGGTTGTTTAGCCTGGAAAAGAGAAGGCTTAGGGAGACCTTATTGCTGTCTACAACTGCCCAAAGGGAGATTGTTGCCAGGTGGATGTTGGTCTCTTCTCCCAGGCAACCAGCAAGAGAACAAGAGGACACACCCTCATGCTGCACCAGGGGAAGTTTAGGCTTGAGGTGAGGAGAAAGTTCTTTACAGAAACAGTGATCAGCCATGGGATTGTGCTGCTTAGGGACATGGTGGAGTCACTGTCCCTGGAGGTTTTCAACAAAGGATTGGACATGGCACTTGAAGCCATGGCTTAGTTAGTCATTAGGTGTTGGTTGACAGGTTGGACTTGATGATCTCTGAGTTTTTTTCCAACCTTATTGATTCTATGATTCTCTTCTATTATTCTATAGTACAAATAGAACATTGTTTGCACTCAAACACAGTAGACAAGCACAACTACCTTTCTTCTCCTATTCTCTGTCAGGGTGCACTGAATGGGGCTTCTCTGTGAAGTGGGAGAAATTGAAAGTGACACAGCACAGGCAGTGACCTCACCAGCAAGACAGTCATGTGGGGTCCTTATATGGTGAGTAGATAGGAGAACTTGTATGAATTAACTGGGATGAATTGGATCCAGGGTCTCCTTGTATATGGTATCAGGATGAAAAAAGAGATGGAGGTAGAGACAAGGCTTGGAGACAAGCCATGCCAGATACCTAAGAGGTTTATGCAGGAGATGAACAACCCATAGTGCAGGTCTAAAGCCCACTCAGTAGGCAGAGTTGGAGAACACCATCCTAAAGTATTGGGACCAGATATTGTGTCCATGTCCAAACTGAAACAGGACTTTTATTCCATGGCAGTAGGTGAACAGGGCTTTTGAGTGACATTGTTCCAGGTTGTTCAGAACCACTCATCTCCTTGGAGTCCTGACACTTCCTCTTTAGGACTAATGTTATATTTGTGCAGCAGGGACCCAAGATATTTCCAAAGGCCACTTGGTTTGCAGCCAGGTGGCAGTGACAATGCCACCACCTTATGACGCTCTTGGTCTGACCGGGAAAACCTATGGGACAGTCCATGGGTCCTTTCTAATTTCTGGATCTAAGGTTCCTTCTCTTGGAAACCAGGATGTGGAGAGTGTTCTCAGCATTTTAGGACCTCTGTTGCTTTAGAGACTTTATGGCTAGGCTAAGGTGAAGGCTTATGTGTTAGAAATTGTAGACTGACTCCACAATAAATTAGTGTCTTTTTTGACTTTGAACAATCATTTTCTTTCTTTTCTCTTTAAAAAGCAATGAGAAAGCAATGAAAACCCCAGCGCGTGGCTGAGAGATCAGGCAGCAGTGAGGAGCTCGGCTCTGAGAGCTTGCTTTTGCCTTTGCTTTCCTTGCTTTTCGGGAGGTAAGGGGCTGGTGGCTCGGGACCTCCTGGAGAGGGGAGGAGGGGCAGCAGGCTCGGGTTGCCTACCTGCCTGAGGGCAGTGACTTAGCAGGGGGAGGGGTTGCCGTAGAAACCACGGCAAACCAAACAAACCCCAGCGGGTGGCTGAGAGATCAGGCTGCGGTGAGGAGCTGAGCTCGGCCTCTTTACTGACCGGGGGGCGCGGGGGGGGGGGGGAAACAAAAAAACAAAAACAAAGAAAACGGGTGGCGAGAGTGATTAAGAGGGTGTTTACTGCAACATGGTTACTACTAGAAGTAAGGCTAGTAGAAGAACAGTTGGCACCCAAACAGAGGCCACTCACAAGCATGCAGGTGTTCAGGTAGGTGGCTGCAGTGAGTGCTGGGACCTGGCACTCGATATGGAGGATGGAAGGAACAACTCCTGTGTGAGTTGTGAGCAGATCAGCAATCTGATGAGCATGGTGGCTGAACTAAAAGAAGAGGTAGAAAGGCTTAGAGCTATAAGAGACAGCAAAAGGAACACTGACTATTCCCAAAATCTAACTTCTACCACACCAGAACGGGGGTAACTTTTAGTGGAGAAGGGAGTTTGATACCTACCCATCAGCTAGCCTCTCAGCCTCCCTGCAGTAACCCACATGAGCAGGGCCAATGGGAGCAGGTCTCTGCCCGACGGAAGAAGGGCAGACGGAGCAAGCGTGCTACTTTGAGCAGCACGCTGCCTACAGTGCAGGTTCAGAATAGGTATGAGGCTCTGCAGGAGGAGCAGGTCATAGGTGAGGATGAGGACTCAAGGAAGACAGAACCTGCACCAATGACAGGTTCCCTCAGGCCAGCTATCAAAACTAGTCCAGAAAGGACACCTCGTAGGGTCATCATTGTAGGAGACTCCCTACTGAAGGGAGCAGACGGCCCAATATGCAGACCAGACCCATTCCATAGGGAGATCTGCTGCCTCCCTGGTGCCCAAGTAAAGGACAGAGTAGGCAAAATTCCCAAACTTGTGAGCCCTTCAGACTACTACCCACTGCTGGTCTTTCAGGTGGGTAGTGACGATGCAACAATGCGAGGCTCATGGTCAATTAAAAGAGATTTCAGAACGTTAGGGCACCTGCTAAAGGGATCAGGATCCCAAGTAGTGTTCTCTGCTATCCCTCTAACGTCAGTGATGGATGAGGGAACATTGTGGAAGAGCCAACAGGTCAATTCATGGCTCCGGGGCTGGTGCCATCGACAGGGATTTGGGTTCTACAATCATGGTTTGGTTTTCAAGGCAGCAGAGCTAAAAACAGCTTATGGGACACACTTGTCCCAGAGGGGGAAAAGGATCCTGGGGCAGGAATTGGCAGGGCTTATAGACAGGGCTTTAAACTAGATTTGAAGGGGGAGGGTTGGTGGTCTCCTGCTGGCCTGTGACAAGCGGAGGGGCAGCTCACCTGAGGCAGAGGGATGGAGAGCTGGTAAGGGCTCTCAGCTTGCTGCCCTGAGGCAAGCCACGAATGATGCACCAGGACACCCTGTGGAAACCAAGGGGAGTTGGCACAGGAGGACGACAGGGCCAGCCCAGCTGAAGTGCTTCTATGCAAATGCACGCAGCTTGGGCAACAAACAAGATGAGTTAAGGGCCACCGTGCTGTTGGGATGCCATGACATAGTGGGCATCACCGAAACTTGGTGGGACGACTCCCACGACTGGAACGTAGGGATAGACGGGTATAAGCTTTTTAGGAAGGATAGGCAGGGAAGGAGAGGAGGAGGTTTTGCCCTCTATGTCAACAACCAGCTGGAATCAGCAGAACTCCACCTGGGGAGGCATGATGAATTGGTTGAGAGTTTATGGGTTAGAATTAAAGGCAAGACAAGGGAAGGAGATATTACTGTGGGGGTCTCCTACAGGCCACCTGACCAGCAGAACCAAGCAGATGAGACCCTCCACAGGCAAATAGAAGCGGCTTCCAGGTCACAAGCCCTGGTCCTCATGGGCGATTTCAACCACCCTGACATCTGTTGGAGGGACAACACAGGAAGGCATCAGCAATCCAGGATGTTCCTGGACTGCATAGAAGACAACTTTCTCCTCCAAATGGTAGAGGAACTACAGGCCAGTCAGTCTCACCTCTGTGCCCGGAAAGATCATGGAGCAGATCCTCCTGGAGGCACTAATGACTCAGAAGAAGAGTGAAGAGGTGATTTGGAACAGTCAGCATTGTTTTGCCAAGAGCAAATCCTGCCTGACAAACCTGGTGGCCTTCTATGAGCAGGTGACAGCATTAATAGATGAGGGGTGAGCAAGTGATGTTGTTTACCTGGACTTGAGCAAAGCCTTCAACACTGTCCTGCACCACCTCCTGGTCTCCAAGCTGGTGACACATGGGTTTGATGGATGGACCACTAGATGGATAAAGAACTGGCTTGATGGCCGCACCCAAAGAGTAGCTGTCAACGGGTCCATGTCCCAATGGAGGCCAGTGACAAGCGGAGTCCCTCAGGGATCAGTCCTGGGACCAGGCTTGTTCAACATCTTTGTGGGTGACATGGACAGTGGCATTGAGTGCACCCTCAGCAAGTTTGCTGATGACACCAAGCTGTGTAGTGCAGTGGACACCCTGGAGGGAAGGGATGCCATCCAGAGGGACCTTGACAGGCTAGAGAGGTGGGCACAAGCCAACTTCATGAGCTTCAACAAGACCAAGTGCAGGGTCCTGCATCTGGGTCGAGGCAATCCCAGGCACAAATGCAGGCTGGGCAGGGACTGGCTGGAGAGCAGCCCTGAGGAGAGAGACTTGGCGGTGCTGGTGGACGAGAAGCTCAACATGAGCTCTCAATGTGCCCTTGCAGCCTGGAAAGCCAATCAGATCCTGGGCTGCATCAGGAGAAGTGTGACCAGCAGGTCAAGAGAGGTGATTCTCCCCCTCTACTCAGCTCGGGTGAGTCCCCACCTGGAGTACTGCCTCCAGTTCTGGAGCCCCTATTACAAGGAGGGATGTGGACGTGCTGGAGTGTGTCCAGAGAAGGGCCCCAAGGATGATCAGAGGGCTGGAGCACCTCTCCTATGAGGACAGACTGAAGGAGTTGGGGCTATTCAGTCTGGAGAAGAGAAGGCTCCGAGGTGACCTCATTGTGGGCTTCCAGTTATCTGAAAGGGGCCTACAAGAAGGCTGGGGAGGGACTTCTCAGGATCTCAGGTAGTGATAGGACTAGGGGGAATGGAATGAAGCTGGAGACAGGGAGATTCAGGCTAGATGTGAGGAAGAAGTTCTTCAGCATGAGAGTGGTGAAGCTGTGGAATGGGTTATCCAGGGAGGTGGTTGAGTCCCCGTCCCTGGAGGTGTTTAAGACCAGGCTGGACGAGGCTCTGGCCAGCGTGATCTAGTGTAGGGTGTCCCTGCCCATGGCAGGGGGGTTGGAATTGGATAATCCTTGTGGTCCCTTCCAACCCTGACTGATTCTATGATTCTATGATTCTAAAGACTGTGTTGAAGTAGCTGATATAGGTTAAACTCGCATCAAAATCAGTGTAGTGCAATGTAGGGCATCACAGAGATGTCACTCACTGAATATCCTGTTCTATGCATTAACATGAGAGGTGGAAAGTATCATGAGTGAAGGAAAGGAAGAAGTGAGATTATTTTGTCATGTGTTCCTGCCCTCCTTTTCTTTTTCTTTTTTTTTTTTAAAGGAGATAAAAAAGACAAGTCAAACACTGCAGAAAATAACTGTGTAATTCTATTATATGTACTGTATACAGAGACTAATCATTAACATGGCAGACTTCATGGAATCTAAGAAAGAGAAAATTACACTATATTTTAACACTGTGCTTGCAGAGTTTCTTGTCATGTTTACAATCAATGAGCAGCTATTGAACTCAAGACTTTTTTCCCTCTGACTAGCAGTCTGCCATAGTGGGGCATATTATTATGGGGTGTTCAAGTGAATTTAAAGTAAGAAGCATTTCTCTTAAATGATTACAATTTTCTGGCTCTTCGGTCCCTAGCAAATGTCTTTTTGCATTCAACTAATATTTACACATTTTTCTGTGTGGCTATTTTTGTATTATTTTTACTATTTTTACTTTCAAAGTTAAGTGTTTTCTGGAGTGGCTTTAACTATAGAAAAAGATTATCCAGATGTATACAAATTATCTTCTGCATAAGTTCAATGTCACTTGTAAATAAGGCAGAGGGGGTGTTTTCCTCCTAGCTGCTACTAAAGCGCTATAAATCTCAAAAGCTCAACATAAATACCCAGTCTAAACTTTGTGTACAAGTCTCATATTTTCAGGGTAATAAAGGTATATTTTCTCATTTAGCCAGAGTAAAAACTGTAAAGGAAGCCTCCAGCCTTCCTCTGGAATAAGAGTTAGTAAGGATATTAAATTTGTATAGCGTGAGATAAATAATCATATATATATGTGTGTGTGTATATATATATATACACACACAATACAATACAATATATCAGGTTGAAAGAGACCTTCAAGATCATCGCATCCAACCCACCAACCAATCCAACCCACCTAAACAACTAAACCATGAAGCCAAGCCCCCCATCAAGTCTCTTCCTGAACACCTCCAGTGAAGGTGACTCCACCACCTCCACAGGCAGCCGATTCCAATGGACAATCACTTTCTCTTTTTCACTTTCTGTATAGAACTTCTTCCTAACATCCAGCCTAAACCTGCCCTGGTGCAGCCTGAGACTGTGTCCTCTTGTTCTGGTGCTGGCTGCCTGGGAGAAGAGACCAACCTCTGCCTGGCTACAACCTCCCTTCAGGTAGTTGTAGAGAGCAATAAGGTCACCCCTGAGTCTCCTCTTCTCCAGGCTAAGCAACCCCAGCTCTCTCAGCCTCTCTTCATAGGGCTTGTGTTCCAAACCCTCAACAACTTTGTTGCCCTCCTCTGGACACATTCCAGAAAGACAACATCCTTCCTAAACTGAGGGGCCCAGAACTGGACACAGTACTCAAGGTGTGGCCTAACCAGTGCAGTGGACAGGGGCAGAATGACCTCCTTGCTCCTGCTGGCCACACTGTTCCTGATGCAAACCACGATGCCATTGGCCTTCTTGGCTGCCTGGCTACACTGTAGGCTCATGTTCAGCCTACCATCAACCAGTACCCCCAGGTCCCTCTCTGCCTGGCCACTCTCCAGCCACTCTGACCCCAGCCTGTAGCACTGCATGGGGTTGTGCAGAACCTGGCACTTGGATGTGTTAAATTTCATGCTGTTGGATTCTGACCATCTGTCCAGCCTGTTGAGGTCCCTCTGCAGAGCCTCTCTACCCTCCAGCAGATCAACACCTGCCCCCAGCTTATATATATATATATATATATATATATATATATATATATATATATATTCTATGAGCAGGTGACCCGCCTGGTGGATGTGGGGAGGCCTGTGGATGTAGTCTACCTGGACCTCAGCAAAGCCTTTGACACCGTCCCCCACAGCAAACTCCTGGCCAAGCTATCAGCCCATGGCTTGGACAGGAACACACTGCGTTGGGTTAGGAACTGGCTGGAGGGCCGAGCCCAGAGAGTGGTGGTGAATGGTGCCACATCCAGCTGGCGGCCAGTTACTAGTGGTGTGCCCCAAGAATGAGTGCTGGGCCCCATGCTCTTCAACATCTTTATTGATGATCTGGATGAGGGGATTGAGACAGTCATCAGTAAATTTATGGATGTATTGGTTGATGCGTTGGATGCGATGATCTTGAAGGTCTCTTTCAACCTGGTGTATTGTATTATTGTATTATTATATACACACATACACACATGCACATATATTTATCCTATTGCTATTTCTACAGCAGAATGGCTACCTAGATCTAATTAATGTCAGAGGCTTAGGCACCAACTGAGAAACTTGAAAGTGCAAAATATCAGCATATCATGGCAATGGGAAAGGCAGAGGAGAATAAAAGGGAAGGGAAGATGTGTTCTTTAAGACACAGAGGTAGAGAGAGTTAGGGTTTCCAATTAGTAAATATTGCCATTTTAATAGTTTTATTTTCCAAATTTGCACAAAATGAGGTGAAAAAAAAACCCAAACAACCCCCCCCCAAACAAGCAAACAACCAACCCCCCCCTAAACAATCAAACAAAAATAAAGAAACAAAAACACACAAATGAAAAAAAAAACACACAAACACACCAAACTTCTAACCAAAATCCCAACCCAAAACTCACCCTGGATGAAAATTAATTTCATTTGCTTGAGAAGAAAATATACAGTTTTGTGGAAAGGTATTTGTGGCGTTCCACAGACATGGCCACACTAGACACATCATATAAACAAAAGGAGTAGTAGGTAATGGCAAACTTTTGGTCACAATGTGCCTTAAAGCTGAGCACAACTCAGTTCTGCTGCAGTAAGACATTCACATCTTGGTTTATTTTCTCACACCTTAATAATTTTCATTTCTACATTCAAAAAATCCTGCTTTCTTGCCCTCTTCCCTCTCCCCACCTGATAAGATTATTGGGCAGTTCATAGATGTAGCACTTTTTCTGTGTTAAAGTCTCTTTTTGGAAGAATCACATTTTCTTAGTGGATATGTGCCTGAACTAAAAGAAATATATCTTTGTTTCTTCTTTCTTCCATCCATAGTCTTGTCCTTGGACTTTTCATCCTTCAGGGTAAGCTGAATGGAATATGCTTATTTGCCTGGGATATATCTACTGAATTTAAAGACATTAAATATAACAAAATGGGGGGCTGGGGGGTGGTATTAATAGTGTTTTTTTAGTGTAAGACTTGAAATGTGATATTCACCAAAAGGAAGAACAAACAAACAAAAATTCATCCAAAGGCTGTTTAATTTTTACCGTAAAAAATAGCAGGTTTGTCTTCAAATTAAATACTGCCTTGGTGAATTCAGTGGCAAAATTGTTATTGGTTTCAAAGGAATCAAGGTTTCACCTCTCATCTAAGAATGTGAGCTCCTTTGCTATTGTAAATCAGTGTCCCCCTCCTGACTTGAAATCAATAACACTCTTGTGATTCACACTCCCTCTATATGCTTCTATACTCACCACCTGCTACATGAATCATTTTTGCTGGGACAATTAAGTCCTTCCAAGAGGGAGCACTCTGACTGATAAAGAAATGATTCATGACACACTCATATGTTTCTCATTCCAGCACTGGTAGAAAAGTGCTCAAGAGAAACAAACTCTTGATTTTCCAGATGGAGGAGTATGTTCTTGGGTCTTTTAATTTGCTGGAGGGAAGGACATATTTAGGAAAGAAGTGGATATCAGGGTATCACACTATCACAGTATCACAAAGGTTGGAAGAGACATTGAAGATCATCAAGTCCAACCTGTCACCACAGACCCCACGACTAGACCATGGCACCAAGTGCCATGTCCAGTCCCCTCTTGAACACCTCCAGGGACGGTGACTCCACCACCTCCCTGGGCAGCTGATTCCAATGGCAAATGACTCTCTCGGTGAAGAACTATCTCCTCACCTCGAGCCCAAACCTCCCCTGGTGCAGCTTGAGACTGTGCCCCCTTGTTCTGGTGCTGGTTGCTAGGGAGAAGAGGCCAACCCCTTCCTGGCTACAACCACCTTTCAGGTAGTTGTAGAGAGCAATGAGGTCTCCCCTGAGCCTCCTCTTCTCCAGGCTAAACAACCCCAGCTCCCTCAGCCTCTCCTCATAGGACTTGTGCTCAAGGCCTCTCACCAGCCTTGTTGTCCTTCTCTGGACACGTTCAAGTGTCTTGATGACCTTCTTAAACTGAGGCACCCAGAACTGGACACAGTACTCAAGGTGCGGCCTAACCAAAGCAGAGTACAGGGGCACAATGACCTCCCTGCTCCTGCTGGCCACACTCTTCCTAATGCAAACCAGGATGCCGTTGGCCTTCTTGGCCACCTGGGCACACTGCAGGCTCATGTTCAGGCGGCTGTCGATCAGCACCCCCAGGTCCCTCTCTGTTTGGAAGCTCTCCAGCCACTCCGACCCTAGCCTGTAGCTCTGCATGGGGTTGTTGTGGCCAAAGTGCAGCACCTGGCACTTGGACTTGTTGAATGCCATCCCATTGGATTCCACCCATCTGTCCAGTTGATCAAGGTCCCTCTGCAGGGCCCTCCCACTCCCTAACTGACCAACATCTGCTCCCAACTTGGTGTCATCTGCAAATTTGCTGAAGACTGTCTCAATCCCTTCATCCAGATCATCAGTGAAGACATTGAAGAGGATGGGGCCCAGCACTGGTCCCTGGGGTACGCCACTGGTGACTGGCCTCCAGCTGGAGGTGGCACCATTCACCACCACTCTCTGGGCCCGGCTTTCCAGCCAGTTCCTAACCCAGCGCAGAGTGTTGCTGTCCAAGCCACAAGCTGACAGCTTAGCCAACAGTTTGCTGTGGGGGACGGTGTCAAAGGCCTTGCTGTGGTCCAGGTAGGCCACATCCACTGGCCTCCCCACATCCACCAGGTGGGTCACCTGATCATAGAAGGAGATCAGGTTGAAGAGGTAGGACCTGCCCTTCCTAAATCCATATTGGCTGGACCTGAGCCCTTGGCCATCCTGCAGGTGCACATTTATTGCCGCCAGGATAATCTTCTCCATCATTTTCCCTGGCACTGAGGTCAGGCTGACTGGCCTGGAGTTTCTGGGTTCCTCCATCTGACCCTTCCTGTGGATGGGGACCACACTGGCCAGTTTCCAGTCATCTGGGACCTCACCGGTCAGCCAGGACTGGAGGAAAATGATGGAGAGTGGCTTGGCCAGCTCATCTGCCAGCTCTCTCAGGACCCTAGGATGGATCCCATATGGCCCCATGGACTTGTGAGTGTCCAAGTGGCTCAGCAGGTCCCGAACTAATTCCTCATGGATATCCAGGGCATTACACTGCTCCCTGACCCCATCACCCAGCTCAGGAGGCCACTTGTCCTGAAGTCCTCCTGCCTTGCTATTAAAAATTGAGGCAAAAAAGGTATTCAGGACCTCAGCGTTTTCCTCATCTTTAGTCACTGTGTTCCTCTCCAGGTCCAATAAGGAGAGCAGGGTCTTCTTGCCCTTCTTTTTAGCGTTAACATATTTGTAAAAATGCTTTTTGTTATCCTTCACAGAGGTGGCCAGCTTCAGTTCCAGCTGGGCCCTTGCCTCTCTAATTTACTTTTTTCCTACATAATCTAGCAACTTCCTTAAACATACCTTGAGAAGCCTTCCCCTCCTTCCAAAGGTGATACAGCCTCTTTGCTTCCCTTAGTTTTCTACCTTAGGGTAGAGAGGTAGCAGAGAGAAGACAGACCATGAGGATGAATTAGGGCTTCAGGAGCTAAACTAGGAGATATCTGAAGGCACACACTGACAGTATTCAACAGCAGAGTCCAGAAAGAAACCAGAAGCAGCAAGAAGACCAGGCAACATCTGGATTGCTGGCAATATCTCTTTTTCATGTTGTAGAGAACTGTGACCGGTTTAGGCTGTGCCTTTAAGAAATGGACACTTTCTGAACACTCTGGCTGAATGTTTTTGATATTTGAATGAAAACAAAGATATGCTAAACTGATTTCATTGGTAGAATCCAACTGTAAATTTTAGCTTAGTCTGTTCAGTCTGTTCTTCTCTTTGTCCTGTGAGCTGGCCTGTTTCTCTCTCTGAAGCAACAGCTTGCTGGGTAGGAATGACCTTGGATTGACAGAGCTAACCAGACAAGTAAACTAACTCTTGCATTCTCTTTGAGCTTAACAGAATTTATTTTCTCCTTAATTACCTTTCTCTCTCTCTCCAACCCTTTTGGGAAAAATGGGAGGTAGGGAGGGAGAAGAGGGGAGCAGGCTGAACCCCCTGGCTGCAGGGTGGGGGTTGGGGAAAGGTCTCCTGTATTACATACATTGCTGTATATTTCTGTATATATTGTATATTTTTGTACATATTCATTGCATTCCATTTCTGCTTGTGAATATAGCTTTCATCTGCTTCTCTGGCTGAGTTAGCTGTGGATTCTTTTCTCTGTGTGTGTGGGGAACTTTCCCACCCTACCACAAGAACATATGCAGGTCATGCAGCCATTTTCTTAGTATAGATATTTTATTTCAGACTATAATTTATTTTGTGTCCAACTCACCAGGATGCCTTCTAGATATAGAATTGATCTTTACATCGTTTAGTTGACTTCTTAACAGTAGCTGGCTCAACTAAGCTGCGCTGTGTTATCTTGACATAATTTGTCTTCCTTACAAGATATTCATAAGCCCTTAACTAACAAAGAGAAATCCCTGGTTGGGAATAATGATCACAATTATGATTCTCAGTAGGGGGAATAATGTTTACATTCTGATAAGACTGGACTTCTGGGAGAGCATCCAAGTTGTAGCTTGAGACAGGTTAAGAGTGCACCAAGACGTTCCAAGTCATCTGTTTAAATGTTTGAAGCTGAAGTCCATGTTTAAACTTCTAAATAAGCAGCCTAATCTTCAGCAATGACTTGATGGGTAGGCTGAACCTTTCCAAGGAAGTATATTTATTCAGGCATTCAAATTCAAGTTGAAAAGACTAATTCAGGGCTATCAGAGTAGAAAAAATGAACATCCACGATTCAAAAGAAAAAAAAAAGAAAAGAAAAAAAAAGAGAGAGATAGAAGAGTCTAGGTTGATGTTTGTAAGTGATACTGAAACCACAGGATACAAAGTCTTACCAAAAAGACTCATCTTACGAGTACAGAGACCACGAGCAGGAAAGTTAACAGCCTGTACTTCATCTTGCCAATTAATGGAGAGGCACTTTTAGCAGCAGAAGTATTTTTCTTAGAGTTGGGCACTGTTGAGACAAGTGAATGTTTAAACAGATCCTCAATATAACTGCAAATGTTGCCAATTCTCCCTGTAGAACTAGATTTACTTGTACTATTACCTTTTTCCCCAACTACTAGCAGGACTGAACGTCTTCCAGACAGCTGGCCTGCAGAGCTGGTAGAAGGAGGCAGGGAGCACCATAGTTGTCCTCTGTTCCAGGATGGGGTATTTAGAGATCTTCTCAGCCGCTTGGACCCCCACGGGTCCATGGGACCGGATGGGATCCATCCTAGGGTGCTGAGGGAGCTGGCAGATGAGCTGGCCAGGCCGCTCTCCATCATTTTTCAGCAGTCCTGGCTCACTGGAGAGGTCCCAGAAGACTGGAAGCTGGCCAACGTGGTGCCCATCCACAAGAAGGGCCAGTTGGAAGAGCCAGGGAATTATAGGCCTGTCATCCTGACCTCAGTGCCAGGCAACATTATGGAACGGGTCATCTTGAGTGCAATCACACAGCACTTACAGGATGGCCAGGGGATCAGGCCTAGCCAGCATGGATTTAGGAGGGGCAGGTCCTGCCTGACCAACCTGATCTCCTTCTAGGATCAGGTGACCCTTCTGGTGGATGTGAGGAGGCCTGTGGATGTGGTCTACCTGGACCTCAGCAAGGCCTTTGACACAGTCCCCCACAGCAAACTCCTGGCCAAGCTGGCAGCCCATGGCTTGGACAGGATCACACTGTGTTGGGTTAGGAACTGGCTGTACGACCAAGCCCAGAGAGTAATGGTGAATGGTGCCACATCCAGCTGGCAGCCAGTTACTAGTGGTGTGCCCCAAGGATCAGTGCTGGGCCCCATGCTCTTCAACATTTTTATTGATGATCTGGATGAGGGCATTGAGTCCATCATCAGTAAATTTGCGGATGACACCAAGCTGGGGGCAGGAGTTGATCTACTGGAGGGCAGAGAGGCTTTGCAGAGGGACCTCGACAGGCTGGACAGATGGGCAGGATCCAACGGCATGAGATTTAACACATCCAAGTGCCGGGTTCTGCACATTGGCCACAGCAACTCCATGCAGTTCTACAGGCTGGGTCAGAGTGGCTGGAGAGCGGCCAGGCAGAGAGGGACCTGGGGGTGCTGGTTGATGGGAGGCTGAACATAAGCCTGCAGTGTGCCCAGGCAGCCAAGGGGGCCAATGGCATCCTGGCCTGCATCAGGAACAGTGTGGCCAGCAGGAGCAGGAAGGTCATTCTGCCCCTGTCCACTGCACTGGTTAGGCCACACCTTGAGTACTGTGTCCAGTTCTGGGCCTCTCAGTTTAGGAAGGATGTTGTCTTGCTGGAGTGTGTCCAGAGAAGGGCAACGAACTTGTTGACGGGTTTGGAACACAAGCCCTATGAAGAGAGACTGAGGGAGCTGGGGTTGCTTAGCCTGGAGAAGAGGAGACTGAGGGGTGACCTTCTTGCTCTCTACAACTACCTGAAGGGAGGTTGTAGCCAGGCAGAGGTTGGTCTCTTCTTCTAGGCAGCCAGCACCAGAACAAGAGGACACAGTCTCAAGCTGTGCCAGGGCAGGTTTAGACTGGACATTAGGAGGAAGTTCTATACAGAGAGAGTGATTCCCCATTGGAATGGGCTGCCTGGGGAGGTGGTGGGATCACCATTGTTGGAGGTGTTCAGGAGGAGACTTGATGAGGTGCTTGGTGACATGATCTAGTTCAGAGGAGGGCAACAAAGCTGGTGAGGGGTTTGGAACACAAGCCCTATGAGGAAAGGCTGAGGGAGCTGGGGTTGCTTAGCCTGGAGAGGAGGAGACTGAGGGGTGACCTTATTGCTCTCTACAACTACCTGAAAGGAGGTTGTAGCCAGGCAGAGGTTGGCCTCTTCTCCCAGGCAGCCAGCACTAGAACAAGAGGACACAGTCTCAGGCTGCGCCAGGGCAGGTTTAGGCTGGATGTTAGGAAGAAGTTCTACACAGAGAGAGTGATTGCCCATTGGAATCGGCTACCTGTGGAGGTGGTGGAGTCACCTTCATTGGAGGTGTTCAGGAGAAGACTTGATGGGGTGCTTGGCTGTATGGTCTAGTTGTTGGGTGTGTTGGATTGATTGATGGGTTGGACGCGATGGTCTTGAAGGTCTCTTCCAACCTGGTTTATTATTATTATTATTATTACTGTAGTGCCAGAGATCCAAACTAGGAATGGGATCTGAACTCTGACTCTGAAAATGTACTGATCCTACCAGATGAGATAACAATTTATACAGTCAGAAGAGACAAGTGAATGCTGTCAGTCCTATTACACAAGTAGGGAACTCATTAAACATCATGCCCCAGATAATTCACTTAGGGTTAAAACTATGGGTTGAACCTACATCTCCTCTATCCCAGACGAGTGCATTAGCCACTGTGTTTAATAAGGCCAGAAAGGGCACGTTGAAGCAGGAAATAAAAGGAGTCAAGGAAGAAAGCAGAAAAGATGTTAATGTAGCAATGGTTTTGCATATATGTGAAAAAGGAGAGCAAGGGTCATTGTGCAGAAACATAAAAAAAAAAAAAAAAAGATTGGAAAGTAACTCAGGAAATAATTCTGCAAAAAGATAGAGCAATTAGCCTTTTCTTATTTTCTTTCTTTGCATTACTCCTCTAAACTTTATTGATTTCTTTTAACTGTGTAGGCACAATGTGTTATTTATTTTTTTGTTATAACACTCACCATGTCTTCAAATTCCAATTGACTGGGCCTTTTCTTTAATCATCCAATTTATATAGCACCTGTAAAACTCAAGGGAGATGTACGTAATGCTAAGAAAATAAAGCAACAAAGAAACAAACCAAATAAATATAGGCAGAGCTGTGCTTGTTCCCGTGTTGGAGGCTTTTGATTATGCCTAACTACTGTGATCAACACTTCAGGAATTTTAAAACCATGTATATTGGGTAAAATGTAAATAGTTGGTTGTTTGTTTTTTGTTTGGTTGGTTGTGTTTGTTGTTGTTTCTTTTTTTATTATTACTATTAGTAACAATATTATTACTATTATTAATAATATTATTACTATTATTGATATGTTTTATTGAAAAAACAGCTCCCTGGGCAGTCCATTGCAGTGTCTAATTACCCTTTCCATGAGGAAGTGCTTCCTAAAATCCAACCTAAACCTCCCCTGGTGCAGCTTCAGGCTACGCTCTCTTGCTCTGTCACTAGCTGCCTGGGAGATGAGAGTGATCCCCACCTTACCATAACTTCACTTCAGGCATTTGTAGAGTGTGATAAGGTCCCCCCTGAATCTCCTCTCCAGGCTAAGCAACCCCAGCTCCCTCAGCCTCTCCTCATAAGGCTTTCCTTCAAGTCTCTTCTCCAGTCTCATTGCTTTCCTCTGGACCCACTCCAGCACCTCATTTTCCTTCCTGAAGTGAGTGGCCCAGAACTGCACACAATGCTTGAGATGAGGCCTCACCAGTGCTTAGTACAGGGGCAGAATTGCATCCCTAGTCCTGTTGGCCACATTATTCCTGATACAAGCCAAGATCTCATTGGCCTTCCATGCCACCTGGGCACACTGCTAGCTTATATTCAGCTGGTTGTCAGTACTCCCAAGTCCCTCTCTGCCAGATTGCTCTCTGTGGTGGGTTAAAATTTCCCCACACACGAATTTTTCCAGACCAGCTCATCTGGAAGCAAATGAAAGCTGTATTTGCAAGCAAAACTACATTTTACAAAGAAATGCAATGAATATGTCTAAAATTTACAGTATTTGCAGGTATTTACAATTAATAAACAACACAAGAAGCCCCTGGTCAATGACCAGGGGAAGCTATTGGCTTCTCCTTCCCTGCCTTCCCTACTGCCCCCTGTACAAAAGGGAGAAGAGAAAGCAGAGAAGTTAATCCCAGTGGCAACAAAAGCAGTGCAACCAAGGTCAGGTAGAAGCAAGTTAGTATTTCTCCCAGAGCAAAGAAGAGAGAAGAGAGAGAAATTGTTTTGGTACAACTAGTTTTGGTCCCTTAGGACTGCCAATGGGATTGTTTAGAATTATCTTTACTTTCCTTTTCACACCCAATAGTGATTTGTTTACATTTTTACTACATTCTGTTCAAGACCTGTGAAAAATTTAAAGGCATAGCCTAAAATTACCACAATCCACCCTTTCTAAAAATTCCATTAGTTACTAATACTATCCATCTAATCTAAAACAATATCTACAATAACGAGTAAATAAAGTTCATAGTTCATTCCATAGAATCAATAAGGTTGGAAAAGACCTTGGAAATCATCAAGTCCAACCTACCGCCTAACACCTCATGCCTAATTAAACTGTATCCTCAAATGACATTTCCAACCCTTTTTTGAATGCCTCCAGGAACGGTGACTCCACCACCTCCCTGGGCAGCCCATTCCAATGGCCAATTAATTCTTTCTGTGAAGAATTTTCTCCTCACCTCAAGCCTAAACTTCCCTTGGTGCAGCTTGAGACTGTGTCCTTTCAATCAGTCACAGATTGCCTGGGAGAAGAGGCCAACCCCCACGTGGCTACAACCTCCCTTCAGGTAGTTGTAGACAGCAATAACGTCTCCCCTGAGCCTCTTCTTCTCCAGGCTAAACAACCCCAGCTCCCTCAGCCTCCCATCATAGGGCTTGTGTTCGAGACTTCTCACCAGCCTTGTTACCCTTCTCTGGACACATTCAAGTGTCTCAATATCCTTCTTAAATTGAGGGGCCAGAACTGGACACTGACTATCTCAGATGTAGATGATTCCAAAGTTCAAAACCCAGGAAATAAGAAAACAGTTTGTCCCTTCACAGATGAGACAAAGAAAAGGAAAAGGGACTCTCAGTTGATTCAGGGCTCTCAGGGTTTATGCACTGTAGATTCCTCATGGATTCTTCTTTTGGGCGTGTTGTTGCATCTGTACAACACTCTGAATTTAAACTCTCTCAGCTAAAGGAAGGTTTCTTTGTGGAATACACTGAATTTCACCGTTCTCTTGTATTACCCAGTAGGAGTGACCAGGACCTTTGGCAGAACCACCCCTTGGAAAGGTTTGGCCTCTCCTGAAAAAGAAAATTCCCTAATATACTATTTTCTCTAATAACAAGGACTCTATCTCCTTCTACCTTTCACAGCAAATCTGATTGTGCAGGTCCAGCTCAATTTCCAGAACCTCTATTATTTACCAACCAGGTTGCTTGCGCTAGATGTTTCTCCCAGTTTTTCAAAGATCCACCCCCCATGGCTTTCAGAGTGGTTTTTAGCAAACCATTGTAGTGTTCAAACTTTTCTACAGCTGGTGCATAGTAGGGAATGTAGGGAAAGAGCTCTCAAAGCCATGCCCTTTGGCCCAGTTTTTCACAAGATTGTTTTTGAAATGAGCTCCATTGCCTGACTCAATTCTCTCTGGAGTTCCATGTCTCCACAGGCTTTGTCTCTCCAGACCAAGAATTGTGTTGCATGCAGTTACATGTGGAACCGGATACGTTTCTAGCCATCCAGTGCTTGCTTCTACCATAGTAGGCACATATCGTTTACCTGATTGTGAAGAAGGTAGAGTGATGTAATCCATCTGCCATGCTTCACCATACTTGTACTTGGACCACCAGTCACCATGCCACGAGGGCTTAATTTGCTTTGCCTGCTTAATAGCAGCACAAATGTCACAGTCATGGATGACTTGTGTGATAGCATCCATGGAAATGTCTATGGATCTGTCATGAGCCCACTGGTTGGTTGCATCTCTGCCTTGATGTCCTGATGCATCATAATTCCACCGAGCTAGACAGAGTTCACCTCAGTGTTTCCAGTCAAGATCAAGATCAGAGTTTGCATCTACTTGAGGAACTCTTGCAACTAGATCTGTCTGATGGTTGTGTTGCTGTTCCTCAGTAGCTTTGCTCTTAGGGATGTGAGCGTCAATGTGTCTCACTTTCACTGGAATTTTCTTGATGAGGGCAGCAATGTCTGGTCACAGATCAGCAGCATGAATAGGCTTTCCTTTCCTCTGCCAGCCATTCTTCTTCCAGTCCTTCATCCAACCCCACAAAGTGTTGGCTACCAACCATGAATCAGTACAGAGATAAAGCTTTGGCCATCTCTCTTGTTCAGCAATGTCAAGAGCTAGCTGGACAGCTTTTACATCTGCAAACTGGCTGGATTCACCTTCTCCATCTTTTGCTTCTGCAACACTGCAGACTTCCATGCCCAGAGTTCCATCACCAGAAAAATCACTGTAAGGTAGAGCCTTCTCAGCATGAGTTACTCTCTCCTCTGGAGGTTTTGTGCAGTCAATGCCTTCTGGCCACCTTTTGATCACTTCCACTAGATCAGGTCTCTCAAGATTTCCCTTTTGGATTCTGTGTTATCAGAGCCATCCACTTAGACCGTGTGGCATCTGTTGCATGATGTGGTGAAGAATCTTTACCACTGAACATCCAATTCTAAGCTGGCAATCTGGGAACTAAAAGAAGTTGTGACTCAGTTCCAATTACTTCAGAAACCTCTTTTACTCCTTCATAAGCAGCTAGTATCTCTTTTTCTGTTGGAGTATAATTTCCCTCTGAGCCTTTGCATCCACAACTCCAGAAACCAAGTGGACATCCACATGTCTCACCGGGATCTCTCTGCCTGATATCTGCTGGGAACTTAACACAGGAGAGAGGAAGCAGTCTAGAAGGTTTTTAGAGTGTATGGAAGACAGCTTTTTATCCCAGCTGCTGTGTTAGCATAACAGGGGTTAGGCTTTGCTTGACCTTCTTTTTACAATACAATACAATACAATACAATACAATACAATACAATACAATACAATACAATACAATACACCAGGTTGAAAGAGACCTTCAAGATCATCACGTCCAACCCATCAACCAATCCAACCCACCTAAACAACTAAACCATGCAGCCAAGCACCCCATCAAGTCTCCTCCTGAACACCTCCAATGAAGGTGACAAACAGAGAACAGCTGGTGGGAGATGTGGTGGTTGGAGGCTGTCTGGGGTCCAGTTACCATCAAATAATTGAGTTTTCAATATGCAGTCAAGCTAAGAGGGGCAGCAACAAAACCTCTACTCTGGACTTCTGGGGGACAGACTTCAGGTTACTCAAGGAACTAACTCAGAAGGTACCTTGGGAAACAGCCCTTAAAAACAAAGAGGGTGAGGATGGCTGCACCTTCTTCAAGAAAGAATTCTTGAAGGCACAGGAACAGGCTTTGCCAATGTGCTGGAAGATGAATTGCTGGGGTAGATGGCCGGCCTGGATGGGCAATGAACTTCTGGGTGAATTAAGGGACAAAAAGAGTGTGTATCATCTTTGGCAAGAAGGAGAGGTAACCCATGAAATGTTTAAGGATGTTGCTAGGTTATTATAGCAGTTTGGGCTGGGTGCCCTCTGCTGTGTTTATACAAGGTGTACTTCCTGTGTCCAAAAGTCCAGCTCAGAGGGGTGGACACAGGAAAACAGGTATTTACATCCGATAATTCCCTGCACCATTATAAGATCCAGCGCGGGGTTTGGCACTTTCTCTTTCTTCCCTCGCCGGCACCTGGTAACTGGGAGAGATGTCTCCCGGCTATTCTATCCAAGTCATCAATAAAATGCTGAATAGAAATGAGTCCAGCACTGATCCCTGGGAGATGCCACTGCTCAGCAGACACTAACTGTATGCTGCACCATTCACAATCACTCTCTGCACCTGGTCATCCAGGCAGTTTTTAATCCAGTGAAGGGTGCACTAGAACAGAGGTGATAAATTACCTATGCATACAGGTGCTTGAATTTCATAGAATCATAGAATTGTTAGGGTTGGAAGAGACCTCAAGGATCATCTTGTTCCAACTGCCCTGCCCTAGGCAGGGACACCTCACACTAGATCAGGTTGCCTGGCCTTAAAAACATCCAGAGATGGGGCTTCTACCACCACTATGGGCAACCTGTTCCAGTGTCTCACCACCCTCATGGTGAAGAACTTCTTCCCAACTTCCAGTCTGAATCTACCCATTTCTACTTCTGTTTCATTCCTGCTAGTCCTGTGATTACTTGACATCTTAAAAGGTCCCTCCCCAACTTTCTTTTAGGCCCCCTTCAGATGTTAGATGGCCACAATAAGGTTTCCTCAGAGCGTTTTCTTCTCCAGACTGAATAGTCCCAACTCTCTTAGTCTGTTCCCATAGGAGAGATGCTCCAGCCCTCTAATCATCCTTGTGGCCCTTTGTTGCAGTTTGGGCTGGGTGCCCCCTGCTTCCTGTGTCCAGAGGTCCAGCCCAGTGGGTGGACACAGGAAATTGGGTATTTCTACCAGAATTCTCTGCACCACTATAAGATCCAGTGCGAGGTCTAAGCACCTCCTCTTTCTTCCTCGCCGTCGCCCGGTAATGGGGGAGTTGTTGTCTCCCGGCCATGGGCCTGGCTAGGCCCAAGGCCACGGGGGGATGGGCAGTCTCAGATCTGGCCAGCTGAGACTAGCCTAGCAGTGGGGAGGGGGGAAGAAGGAGCCCTGGGGGTCTTGGATGTACCCCCAGGTGGGGATGGGATTATCTTGGGATTGTTTGGGATTTCTTTTGTCACTCTGCTTTTGGCTTTCTGTAAAGATTCACTGCTTTTCCTTTAAACTTTCCATCACTTTTGCAATCCATTTTGTTTTGAGTTGTTTTATTCTGCCCGTGGTGGGGAGGGTTTGGAGGGGGGCTGCCTTAACCCATCACATTATTGGTAGCAGAGGATGGTTTGGGTGGGGAGAGGGGTCTGCCCTCAACCCCTTTGCATTCCTGGTGAGCTAGGCAGGAGTAGGAGTTTGTTATTGTGACCACTTTGCAGATCGGATTGCAAAACGGAGAGTTTAAACTCAGTTCTGGGCGTCGGTTTGGGTTTTGGAAGTTGGGGGTCAAGTTTTGTTGTTGGGGCGATTCTGTGAATTCTTGTGGATTGCAGGGGGACACCTGGTGTGTGGCCAATGGAACGGAGCCCCCTCCTGCTCTTCCATGCAGGGGTGGTTCCTGACCATCGGAATTGGGGTACCGCTTAAGAACGCGGGACCTGCCCTTCCTCCACCCTTTGCTCTCTGCGGGCGGTAGAAGCGGCGGGGAGTGAAGCGGGGGAGGGGCAGCGGCGAGCAGATCAGGATCGGGCCCGTTTTCGCTGCGGGAAAGAGCCAGCTGTGGCGAGCGGGCGAGCTCAGCTCCCGAAACTCAGGAGGGAGAACGGGGACCCCAGCTGCAAAGCTGTTCTCAAGGGCTCTGGGAACGCATTTATGGCTTTCGCTGGAGGAGCCGTTTGAATGCCCAAGGGGTGGAGGCGATTTTGATTCTGTACCGCGGCGATAGAGGCGGCCGGAGCCCTGCTGTATACTCGGGCTGCGGCGGCGGTGGCCTTGGCCGTGCGCTCGGAGTAGCGACGGCGGCGCCCGGCCGGCTGCACGGGCTGCGGTGGCGGCGGGCCTGGCCGTGCCCTCGGAGCGCCGGCCCGGCCCCGGCCCCCAGCCGTGCGCTCGGGCTGTAGTGGGGCTGGTCCTAGTCTCTTCCCTGATTACTTTTCGGACCAGTTCTGAAAAATAGCGCCGAGCACCTGGCTCCACCTCCCTTCTTCTCAGTAGGTTGTGGTGCAGACCCTCCCCCTTCCGGGGGGGGAGTTGTGTAGCTGAATGCTTGTCACGGCTTGGTACGCGAACGCCCAGAGGGGGGCGGTGTACTGTGACATGCATTTGTGTAGCCTTGGGCCGCGGCTGGAAGCGGTCAGCACTGGGCTTGGGATAGGTCCGTGCAGGGTTGAGGAAGGCTCAGTGTGCTATTTTCCTGGAGGGGCGGAGAAGGAGTTAGAGCCAGATTGTTCTGACTGGCTTGCCCCAGGGGTGGAAATATGCCACTGAGTAAATGGAGATGGAAATAGAAGCTGGTTGAGAAGTTGTGAGGTTTTTCCAGGTGACCAGGATGTCCACCGGATCCATGAAGAACTTGCACTGCAGAAGAGTGAACTCTGCATCGCTGGGTGGTTCCATTAGATGAGAGAAGAAGAACTGGAATGGACTGACACTTGACCCTGAATGAGAGACTGTTTGGGTGGACGCCCAGATGAAGATATGGACTTCGCCGGACATGTCATCGGAAGAGTTCTGATTTGATGATATGTTTGGGGTGCAGAGATTATGGTATGAAATAAGGGGTGGCATGTTGCAGTTTGGGCTGGGTGCCCCCTGCTTCCTGTGTCCAGAGGTCCAGCCCAGTGGGTGGACACAGAAAATTGGGTATTTCTACCAGAATTCTCTGCACCACTATAAGATCCAGTGCGAGGTCTAAGCACCTCCTCTTTCTTCCTCGCCGTCGCCCGGTAATGGGGGAGTTGTTGTCTCCCGGCCATGGGCCTGGCTAGGCCCAAGGCCACGGGGGGATGGGCAGTCTCAGATCTGGCCAGCTGAGACTAGCCTAGCAGTGGGGAGGGGGGAAGAAGGAGCCCTGGGGGTCTTGGATGTACCCCCAGGTGGGGATGGGATTATCTTGGGATTGTTTGGGATTTCTTTTGTCACTCTGCTTTTGGCTTTCTGTAAAGATTCACTGCTTTTCCTTTAAACTTTCCATCACTTTTGCAATCCATTTTGTTTTGAGTTGTTTTATTCTGCCCGTGGTGGGGAGGGTTTGGAGGGGGGCTGCCTTAACCCATCACACCCTTCTCTGGACATGCTCAAGCATGTCCAGATGCTTCCTTTCATAGGGGCTACAGAACTGGATGCAGTACTCCACATGGGGTCACACCAGAGTGGAGTAGAGAGGAGGAATCACCTCTCTCTCTGCTGTCTATGCTTCTCTTCATTCATCCTAGGATGTGGTTGGCTTTCTGGGCTTCAAGTGCACACTGCTAGCTCATGTTGAGTTGTGACAGTTTTAGGCTGTGCCTTTAAGAAAGGACAGCTACAGAATACCCTAGCTGAATGTTTTGGTGTAAAAAGGAAACCAAAGATAATTCTAAATGAATTTCAGTGGTAGATCAGTAGGAATGTAACTTTAAGGATTTAGTCTGAGTTCAGTCTGTTCAGCTTTCTCTCTTCTGTTCTTGGCGGTGCTGATGTTGGACTTATGAGGTAAGAGGCTAACTTTTTTTTTTTTCCTTAACAACTGCTTTGAACTAACAAATTTTCCCTTAATATCCATGTTCTCTCTTTAATCCTTTATGGGAAAAGGGGAGGAAGGGGGAAAAGGGGGTTTGGGGGGAATCTGGAGGGGGAATTGTCCTCCAGAAGGAGTTTCTGTGTTATGTTCTTTCCCGTATATTTTTGTATATACTGTAAATACTGTGTATTTTGTATATATTCATTGCATTTAATTCTGCTTGTAAAATACAGCCTTTTTCCATTCACTTCTCTGACTGAGTTAGCTGTGGTTGTGTGGTGGGAGGGTTGAACTTTCTCACTATCACTGAGCTTCTTATCCACCAGCACCCCAAAGTCCTTTTCTTCAGGGCTGCTCTCAAGCCATTCACTGCCCAGCCTATATTGGTGTTTGGGATTGCCCTGACCTAGAGGCAGGACCTTGACTTGGTCTTGTTGAACTTCATGAAGTTGGCTTGTGTCCACCTCTCCAGCCTGTCAAGGTCCCTCTGGATGGTATCCTTTCCTTGCATTGTGTCTGCTGCACCACACAGCTTGGTGTTGGCAAACCTGCTGAGGGTGCACTCAATGCCACTGTCCATGTCACCAACAAAGATGTTAAACAAGCCTGGTCCCAGTACTGACCCCTGAGGGACTCCACTTGTCGCTGGTCTCCACTTGGATGTGGACTCATTGACAGCCACCCTTTGGGTTCAGCCCTGCAATTCAAAGGCAGTTCTATTCAGCTGACCATGGCTCCCAAAAAGGTATTGCAAAATGGAGGACAAAATCTTTAAATTATGGAAAATGACAAATGTGTTCTGCCTCATATTTTCCTCAGACCCACCCACCACCACCCCCGTAGATAAACTGACTGCTTCTTTTATTTGTTTTGTTCTGTTTCTTCTTATAAATTAAAATTAAACAAACCAATAAACATTACTGAGTCCTTAAAGCAAGTTTCAGACAAAACATTTTCAATAATTGTTGAGCCCATATATCCATTGAAGGGAGCGACTCTTCATTCTCCACTGTAGTTATGCAGTCTGATGACTCCTGCATCTTTTTCTAAGCCCTCAGTACAGAGCAGTTCCTAGCTATAACCTTTCTGGAGGAAGGAATGTGAGACCCGCTACCAAGAGCACCAGGTCACAGGTATGACTTTATATACCATGTCACCTCTCAGTTTAACTTGAGATCCACATCTCAAGGGATGAACCACCAGAGCTCCCCCAGCACTTCTGGAAATGTCTCCCATTGCCCTTGTTAAGATCGGTAGAATGAGCTTATAGGTGTCCTTTCCTTCATTCTTGCAATTTTGGAAGTGACTATTTTTCCCATTTTAATATATTTTGCATCTCTACATGTCAGCTGTGACATGCAGTATTACTGGTCCCTGGTTTATGATGGTAGAACCGTGTAACTGTGTATGCAAGATGTTTTCAGGTTTGTTTTGTTAATTTCTTCCCCCATACTTAGCTGAAACAGAGGCTACCATTAATAATAATATGATTCTTGTTTCTTGCTGATGGATAAAATTGTGGTTCAGAAAGACATAAGAATAAATAAATAAATTACTTTTTCATAAACCAGGTTACAATTTATCTTGGATGGAAACATTTGATTTTTTAGTCTATTGAAGATCTGAAAGACATTTAAACACATTTATGAAGAAAAGAACCATATCATATCTGAGCTATGATCAGAATCAAATGTCCATATATGAGGATAGGAATAGGACTGGCATATAAAGAAATATGGAAATGACAAGTATATAAGAACAGGAGAAGCACACAGGAGAAGCATATGTGCCCCCAGAGGCACTCTCAGCTTCTAAGAGTTTGCTGATCAACTGTGCTGAGGCAGAAACATGTATTGGATTCAATAAGACTAATTACCAGTCATGCTCTTGGGTCATAACAACCCTATGCAATGCTACAGCGTTTGGGAAGAGTGGCTGGGAAGCCAAATGTTGGATAAAGACCTGGGGGTGCTGGTTGGCAGTACACAAGGTGTGATCTAACCAGTACTGAGTACAGGGGCAGAACGTCTTCTCTGCTCCTGCTGGCCACACTATTCCTGATACAGGCCAGGATGCCATTGGCCGCCTTGGCCACTGGGGAACATTGCTGCTTCATGTTCAGCCTACTGTCAACCAGTACCCCCACATCCCTTTCTGCCTGACCCCTCTCCAGCCACTCTGTCCCCAGACTGTAGCACTGCCTGGGGTTGTTGTGGTCAATGTGTAGAACCTGGCATTTAGATGTGTTAAATCTCATGCCACTGGAAATTGCTGCCTTCATCTCTGAAGAGATCATCCAGACTTAGCTATTTTAGGATTTCTAACCATCTTTACAATTCTTAAAGTTAAAATGGAGCCTTCTTTAGGGAATAAAGATATCTCCAAATCCCTCTCCAGCAGAGACTCAAAAGCAGTTTAGTTGATAAGTTCTACAGCTCTTGGAGCTACCTCAATATGCCTGCTACAGAATACCCTCTCCTAATGGCTGCACAGGCTGCTCACAGGGCACTTCTTTGGGTTGGTTGCATCAGGAGGTTGAACCCATCACCCAGTGGCCGCTTTTCCTAGAGGTACAGATGCAGCCAACTGAAATTCTTTTGCCTACTCTCCATCTCAGAGAAGCAAATTTTGCAGTATATTTGAAGCCAGTTTGGTGCCTACAGAATGATTTCCATCAACAGGAGTTGCCAGGCTGTAGGTGAGTGAATAGCCATCCTGTGCCAATTTTCCCTGTATCATAAGAAATCACCTCTTGTTTACTTGACAGAGCTACAAGTGTAAGCAGCTGTACATTTCAGTTCATACAAGATGTTGCAAACGTAAAACAGCAGCCATGCATATTACGCTTTCAGGGCTCTACAGGTTCACTGCCTCTTTTGATCAGAAAACAGAGCACTGAGAGTGGAAGATGCCTTTGCTCAGCTGAAATGCTGTGCACACGTGCAGGCAGGGAAGTGATGGTCTGCTGAGTTTTCCAGTGGTTGTGTTGCTCCAGAGCCAGGGAATTAGTTGGTGGTCAGCAGTGATGCTACTGCCACAGAGTCACCTGTCAAATTGTCACTGCAGGAATAATGGTGAGTGGATGCCCTGGTGATTAGTGCATGGTTAATACCTAGTGGATACAAGCAAACAGAGTCTGAGCTCACAGCCAGGTTTACCCCCTACATAACAGCACTTAGTTCAGAGAAATCAGCCATGATTGGCACCACAGAATAAGAATCTGAAGGGTGGGAAACAAAATGTTGCATTGCCAGTGCTGAATTATCAACTCTTTTACAAGTGAAATGAAGTTCTTCGTGAATAATAGCAGTCCTCACTGGATAGATACTAGATGCTGATGATTAACTAAGGGTCTCCTATGTCTAACCATAGCAGACACAAAAATGTATCTACTGACTTATTAAGGTTTTGCTGTTTTAAGTGTCAGATTAATAGCAAGCAGACAAGAGGGATCTTGGTAGGAAGAAGGGGTAATTTGCAATATCTGTTTATATGCATATGTGCTGGTGAAAAGTAATGGAAAAGAAGCCTCAGAAAAAATGTATCCTTTGATTCAAAATACTTGTAGGTCAAAATAAAGGCAAAATCAGCAAGACTTATAATAAAAACTCTAAGAAATGTGTGCATCTCTGAGCAAATATATCATTATTTTTAATTATAACAACAGTGAATAAAAGGTGTCCATCAAGACCGAGACCTTTCCACCGTGGGTATTCAGCAATAAATGCTTTGAAATCAATGCCTGGAGCCAGTGATCATTGTTCTTATTGTGTCCACATCACTTTTGATACTTAGCAAATTACTTCCTCACCTGGTGATTACAATCAAACTTGTTTGTCAGATATTCACCTTTATGAAACTTTTTTTTTTCTTTCAAAATGATCATTGAAAACTGTGAAAATCAATTGACTTCCACAGATGTCAATAGAGTATCACTAGTTTACACCAACCAATTATCTCACTGTCAGTTGTTATGAAATCCCAGGTGCAAATCACTGCAGGAAGAAAAATCCAGACACAATCACATAAACCTATAGTGAGCTCATAAAGATCCTCTGTCTATGAAGTCTCATCTTTGCAAATGTTAACCATTGCACTATGGAAATTGAAGTATGAACAGAAAAGAAAACAAACACCATACCTTCTTGCTCTCATTCATGGTATCTTTATGTTGTATAGAAGAGTCCAGAACACTTCACTGTTTTTCTTCTGTCTTTTTTTCAAAATTATTTCTTTCATTTCCTAGTCCTTTTTACAATTTTTGCCTCTATAATGGCATTCTGGGTGATCCACCAGTGCCCTTCTAAACCTCACCTTGCCTCATTCTGGCCAAGTCCTGTTAATCATACCCAGTCTAATAATAGTAGTGTTAATAACACCTTCTGATACAATATCCTCCTCCACAGGCCTTATGTGCTCTTTGGATGGCTAATGTCTTGTTAAAACTTTTTTACTTATTAATTTTGTCTGTGACAGAGCTTGATTAGCTTCTAAATTACCCTGTTCCTATTTTTAGTGGACTATGCCCCTACCCTTCACACATAGTTTAATCCCAAAGTATTAATTCGTCTCTATATAATGCTGACTTGTCTTTCTTTGGGTATCCTAAATCTTTCTGTTTTCGTTTGAGGGCCGTCTACTTTTGTTTTAAGTCTTATTACCTTTCTCATTACTTTTACTGCTCTCTGTTCTCCATTGACAGGCACAATTGCTTTGCAATAGCCACTGGTAGTACTGGAGAGGTGAAGGGTCAGGTTCATTCTTTGAAAGAACTCACCTCATGTCCCCCTTATATTAGCAAATGCAATAATGCACTCAGTTGAGAGAGGGAAAGAGAGGAGGTTTTTATGTCCCTAATCATTTTAGGGTAAGTTGTGAACTCAATTATCCTCAGAAGCTTGAGTCCAAAGAAGGATCTCTTTGCTACCACTTCACCTCACATTGTTGTTAGACATGCTGTCTTCCAAGAGAGGGAGTGGGTCAAAGTGGGCAGTAAGGAAAGCTCAGAGACAGACATTTAGCCAAATGCTCTAACAGTGAGGAACAGGCTGTAAGAAGTCAAATACTGTTCAAGCTTTCTTGTCCTGAAGGTAATCACAAATTGGCCATGGAGAAAAGGCATTCAGAACCTTTAATAATTTGCAGAGCATCATTCTGATATAAATTTATACTTATGGTATAATGTTTTGGCTGCTTAAAATATATCAGGTCAAACAGACAGGCTGGAAAGCTGGGCAGGGAGAAATTGAATGAAATTCAACATGGGCAAGTGTAGAGTCTTGCACCTGGGAAACAACAACCCCATGTATCAGTATTGGTTGAGGACTGACCTATTAGAGAGCAGTGAAGAGGAAAAGGACCTGGGGGTCCTAGTAGATGGAAGGATGACCATGAACCAGCAATTTGCTTTTGTGGCCAAGAAGGCCAATGCCATTCTAGGGTGTATTAGAAGGGATATGGCTAGTAGGTCCAGATTGATTCTCCTTCTGCTCATCTATGCCCTAGTGAGGCTGCATCTGGGATGTTGTGTCCAGTTCTGTGCCACTCAGTTCAAGAAGGACAAGGAACTGCTTGAAAGCCACAAACATGATAAAGGGAGTGGAATATCTCCCTTATGAGGAGAGACTGAGTGAGCTAGGGCTCTAGCTTGGAGAAGATGAGACTGAGGCTAACCTTATTAATGAGGAGGATGGAGCCAGGCTCTTCTCAGTGATGCCCAATGACAGGACAAGGATCAATGAGTTGAAGTTGAGGCATAGGAAGTTCCATGTAAACATGAGACCTTTTCCCACTGTGAGGGTGATGGAACAGTGGAACAGGCTGTCCAGGGTAGTTGTGGAGTCTCCTTCTCTGGAGATATTCAAAACCTGACTGGATGCATTCCTGTGTCATCTGCTCTAGGTAATCCTGCTCTGGCAGAGGGGTTGGACTAGATGATCTTTCAAGGTCCGTTCCAACTACTAATGCTCTGTGATTTAGTGAAAGAACCTTTCTCTGTGCATTTCATGCAATGCAATTTGTATGGTTTAAATGATTAAAAAAATAATGAGACTATTAAATGAGATGGAGTACAGAAAAATGGAAGGGAAAAAGGGAAAAGGAATAAAAACTGGAAGGGGAAGAAGGAGGGGAAGAGGAAGGGGAAGAGAAGAGGACAGGATACATAGGATAGTATGGACCTCCTTTCTGTGCCTTAAATCCCATGGAACTCTGTCAAATCAGTAAATGGGACTGGTCACAGTTCTTGAGCCAGCATTGATAATGGGTCTGGAAGCTTATTGGGTTTAATATCAGATTTGTCCAGTCTCTGGCAGAGCATAAATGGAAGTCTGACCACTTGGCCTATGCTGCCAAATTCCTTCCTCCTCCAAAAGCCTGCAAATAAATAAATATAGGACACACTTGTTGGATTTGCCTCTGGAGTTCATTCTTTCCAGAAATTTATCAGACATCAAGCTGAGCTACATTTGAAATTTAGTGTAGCATGGATCTTGTAATTTTTAAGTCTTACTAGTACAGCTGCAGGATGTCTCAGCAAGTCCTGCCAAGTCACCACAAATCCATCAGTAAATCTTTCCTCTCATCTAACACACTTGGGAAGAGATGTTTAAAAATTTTAAACAGTTCAGTTTTTGACTGATGCTCAATGATTCAGATTTGTTTATACTGGCAAAAAAAAAAAACCAAACAACAAAAATGGCAAGCAAGCAAGCAAGCAAGCAAAAAAGTATCAGAGTTGTAATGCATAACATTTCAATGCCAAATGTTTCTGTGAACACCTAATAAAGCATATAATGTTAATAATTAGGAATATCTCATTTTACATTTCCACCTCCAACAGGAACTACAACTACCTGAAAGGTTGTTATGGAGAGGCTGGTCTCTTCTCACAGGCAATTAGTGTGTCAGTCAGGGTTGGAAGGGACCACAAGGATCATGTAGTTCCAACATCCCTGCCATGGGCAGGGACAGCCCACACTAGATCAGGCTGGCCAGAGCCTCATCCAGCCTGGGCTTAAACACCTCCAGGGACGGGGCCTCAACCACCTCCCTGGACAACCCATTCCACGGCTTCACCACTCTCATGGTAAAGAACTTCCTCCTCATGTCCAGCCTGAATCTCCCCACCTCCAGCTTCATCCCATTCCCCCTAGTCCTATCACTACCTGTTGTCCTGAGAAGTCCCTCCCCAGCCTTCTTGTAGGCCCCCTTCAGATACTGGAAGGCCAGAACAAGGTCGCCTCGCAGCCTTCTCTTCTCCAGACTGAACAGCCCCAACTCCTTCAGTCTGTCCTCCTAGGAGAGGTGCTCCAGCCCTCCGATCATCTTTGTGGCCCTTCTCTAGACACATTCCAGCATGTCCATATCCCTCTTGTAATTAGTGATAGAACAAACAGGAACAGCCTCAAGCTGCAACTGGGTAGGTTTAGAGTGGACATTAGGAAAATTTTTTTTCACAGAAGGAGTGGTCAGGCATTAGAATGGGCTGCCAATGGAGGTGGTTGAGTTGGCAACCCTGGATATGTTTAAAGGTCATTTTACACGTGGTGCTTGAAGATACAGTTTAGGAGTGAACACCACCATAAAAAGGAAACAACTTCATAGAGCACAGAAAGGAAAATGTCTTTGATTAAGAGTACTTGGGCTTTCATATTCTGTTTTAGCAGCCTACATGTGTTGTTCCCATGCTGGTTACTTTAGCAGCAGCTGTCTCATGTCTACCCAGCTTGACAAAGTAATAGTAACATATGCCCAAATCTTATTGCAGTGCATGATTAACTGTAGCAGGAGGCATCTGGTTGGTCATAACCATATTCTTCATCCTTTTCTCCTGTCTACATCTCAGACTATATGAAAGACTTCATTTCACCTTCAAAGAGAGTGTCTGATGCAGAGCGGCTCCCAAATGTTTCTAAAGAGTAAAATTCTTAGGAAGACTTGCTGTATACCCTAAATATATATATCCAGCTGGTGTTATAGCCTTTCCATCACAGAATCACAGAACGGCAGGGGTTGAAAGGGACCTCTGGAGGTCAACTAGCCCCACCTCCCATGGCAGAACAAATTCACATAGAAAAGGTTTCACAGGATGATGTTGTAGTGGTTTGAGCCTTAACTGGAGTTTAAGAGATCAGATGGTAGGAAACCGAGAATTCCTTTCCCCTCCTCCCTGCTTTTCCCTGATAAGGAAAAGGAGAGAAAGCAAAAAAAAAAAAAAAAAAAAAAAAAAAAAAAAAAAAGAAAAAAGTGTAGGGGGAAAGAGAAGGAGGTAAATCTACCAAAAATAACCTGGAGTCAGTTTGTAAGTAGGAGACGTAAATTTTTTAACAACATATATATATAGCAGTAACAGGGAGGATTTACAAGGGTAAGGAATAAGGATGAATAGGAAAATATACAAAACCAAATCTCGATGGCCTTGTATCTCCCTCAATGTATGTGGATTTCAGTCCTTTAGAGAAGCGTGGATACAGCAGGGAGAAGACCAGACCTCACCACGTGGCAGAAACAGGAGGCTGGTTATGGCTGTTGGTTCTTTTGAACAGGCAAGGAAGGAGCAAAAAAAGAGCAAATGGTCACAGAGTCTTCCTTTTTATAGGCTTGCTGGAAAGGAAAGGGGAGTGGAATAGACCACCTTTGACCCAGGGGACCGCTCCTTCTGGGAGGAGGAAATTAAGTCCCTCTCTGTTCACCTGGATGATGTTTCTTTTGTCCCCTGGGGAATCAGGGCTCTTGCAGCCCTCCCCCAGGATGGGTGTAACCCAGTACAGATGTCCAGGCATGTTTTGAATGATTCCAGAGACATAGATTCCACCCCCATTTTGGGAAGCTTGTTTCAGCACTCTACCACTTTGAGTTAAAGAATTTCTTTCTCACTTTGAGATGGAACTTTCCATATTCCCGTTTGTGCCCATTACCTCTTTTCCTGTCACTAGGCACCACTGAAAAAGACCCCTGTCCCCATCCTCCTGATGCCCACCCTTTAAATATTTATAGCATTGATAAGATCCCTTCTCAGTTTTCATGCTAAAAATCCTCCAGTCCCTCAACTTTTCTTCATAATAGAGATGTTCTAGAGTCCTCATCATCTTCATAACTCTTTGTTATGAATTCCCTTTCCTACTTGGACTGAGGAACCCAGAACTGGACACAGTTCTCCAGATGAGGCCTCAACACGCCAGAGTTGAATGGGAGGAGAACCTCTCTTGACACGCTCTTCTTAGTGGACTCCTGGATGTCACTGTCCCTCTTGGCCATAAGGGCACATTGCTGGCTCACAGCATTCCTGTTGTGCATCATGGCTGCCACGTCTTTTCCCAAGAGCTGCTTTCCATCAGGTGAGCCCCTAACCTGTACTGATGTGGTAATCCTTCCCTCGGTGCAAAACTCTACACTTGCCCTTGCTGAATTTCATAACCCTTTTCCCAACTCTCCAACTTGTCCAGATCATGATGCACAACAGCACAGTCTTCTGGTGTGTCATCCACTCCTCCCAGTGTTGTGCCACCCACAAAGCTTCCTTTCCTTTTATCCAAGTCATTGAACAGTACTGGATCTAATACTGACTCCTGTGGGACACTACTCATTGCGGTCTTCCAAAGGCTCTGTGACACTGATCAGAACACTCTGAGCTATATCTTTCAGTCAGTTTTTAAGTCACCCCACTGCCCCTTCATCAACCTACACATCCTATGGTGGGTGACAAAAACATTGATGAAGTTAGAATAGAATAGAATAGAATAGAATAGAATAGAATAGAATAGAATAGAATAGAATAGAATAGAATAGAATAGAATAGAATAGAATAGAATAGAATAGAATAGAATAGAATAGAACAGCCAGGTTAGAAAAGACCTTCAAGATCATTAAATCCAACCTATCAGCCAACAGTGTCTTATCAATTAAACCATGGCACCAGGTGCCTCATGCAGAGTCTTCCTAAACACCTCCAGTGATGGTGGTTCCACCACCTCCCTGGGCAGCCCATTCCAATGTCAAATCACTCTTTCTGTGAATAACTTCTTCCTATTATCCAGCCTAAACCACCCCTGGCACAGCTTGAGACTGTGTCCTCTTGTTCTGGTGCTGGTTGCCTGGGAGAAGAGACCAATCTCTGCCTGGCTACAATCTCCCTTCAGGTAGTTGTTGTCTCGATCCGGAGAGGGAAAGAGATTCAGGTTTTTAATTAATATTCCCATGTTGTGAAATTAGGGGCACAAACGAGGCCAAAATATCAACAGCTAGACTATTTATTACATAACTACAGTGGATGGACATAAATAAAGTGGAGGGATCAGAAGGAGAGAGAGAGAATAGGGAGAAAAAGAAGAGAGGGAGAAGAGGGAAAGAATTATATTACCACACCCCTCACCCCCCGAGACAGTTTGAGTCTGTGGAGGAAAGGTGCTGCAGGAGATGTCAGGTCTGTAGAGGAAGGGTGCTGAGGCTTTGGCTGTAGAAGGGAGGAGGTCCTCTGGGCAGCTTCTTCAGCTCCATGAGTTGCAGCAGGTGGAACTTAGAGCACGGAGAAAGGGTTTTCAGAGTCCAGGATCCATTATGTTGGCCCCGTGATGTTTCCAGGGTGTGCTGCCGTCTGCTTTCTTCTGCATCTTGCTTCTCCAATTTTCTCCTCCAACAAGCCAGTAGTTGCTCCGTTCTTTTATACAGTTTTTTAGCCCTTAGGCAAGTGTCCAGGTGTTGTTCCCCGGGATATCGTTCTGGGAAATCATCTTTAGGTCCAGGTATTGTTCCCCAGGAAATCTTTCTGTGTACTCAGGTGAGTTTGGGCAGCCACTGGATGGAGGGGGAAGGCCTCCGCCTCCTCCTGCTCCATCTAGCTACCCACACACTCTTCACACATCAGGAACCATTGTCCTTTCCTGGAGTATCTGATGGCTGGAAATGATCTTGTCCTGAAGGTGTTAATGCTGGGCCCTTGGGCCGTTGTTGTAGGCCAGCTGCAGTCCCGTGAGCAATGTTATCTTTGCACCTTCCAAGAGTCCTTCCAGTGGCTCTGCCCAACGTACATCAGCTATTGTCTGGACAAGCAGCAAGTGATTTTATCTTTGTTGAGTCACACCAGGAAAGACAAGCTTTAGTCTCTCACAGTTGTAGACAGCAATAATGTCTCCCCTGAGCCTCCTCTTCTCCAGGCTAAACAACCCCAGCTCCCTCAGCCTCTCCTCACAGGGCTTGTGCTCCAAACCTCTCAACAGCTATGTTGCCCTTCTCTGGACATGTACCAGCAACTCATCATCTTTCCTAAACAGAGGGCCCAGAACTGGACACAGTACTCAAGGTGTGGCCTAACCAGTGTTGAGTCCAGGGGCAGAATGACTTCCCTGCTCCTGCTGGTCACACTGTTCCTGACACAGGCCACTGGCCTTCTTGGCCACCTGGGCCGGCTGCTGCCTCATGTTCAGCCAGCTCCCAACCAGTACCCCCAGGTCCTTTTCTGCCTGGCCGCTCTCCAGCCACTCTGACCCCAGCCTGTAGCACTGCATGCAGTTGTTGAGGCCAATGTGTAGAACCTGGCACTTAGATATGTTAAATCTCATGCCATTGGACTCTACCCTCTAACAGATCAATGCCTGCCCCCAGCTTGGTGTCATCTGTAAATTTACTGATGGACAAAATCCCCTTGTCCAGAAGTGTTTCTTGCTATTTTTCACATCCTTTGCCAGATTTAGTTCCAAGAGCCTTACATTACATTGTAGTGTCCCTACCTGTTCTAGCAGCATTCCTATATTTGTCTGAGGTTCTCAGTCCCTTTTTCCACATACTATGGACTTTGTTCTTCCATTTGAGTTTTTCCAGAAACTCATTGCTCATCCATGAAGATCTCTTGCCTCCCGTGTTTGATTTCTTATTAATCAATATGCACCAGTCTTGAGCTTGAGGAGGTAACGCTTGAATATTAATGAGATCTCTTCGTCACCCCTATCTTCCACAGTGCAAATCCATTCTTTGAAGGAGATTTCTGACGAGGTTCAAAGTTTGTTCTTGTGCAGTCAATAGTTGTAATTCCACTTATTGTTCTGCTACTTCTTCCCATGATCCTGAACTCCTCCATTGCATGGTCATTTGCAGTCAAGACTGCCTCCAACCTTCACAGCCCCAACTAGACCTTTTCTCTTCCATTAACACAAGGTCCAGCAGCATACATCTCTTCATAGGGTCCTCTACCACATGTGTGTCACTGAAGAGCCAAACGGCCCCAGCACAAACCCAGACAAACATTGAGATGTCTAGACATGTTCTCTCTTTCTCCTCTCCTTCCTGCAGAAAGCCAGGTTAATGTAGGAAAAGGAACAAAGGGGACAGGACCATGCATGTCTGGTAAACAGCCCTATATCTATGGTAAAGGCATGTGTTCTGGCCACAGCTTGGCAGAACCCCTTCTTATTGGGTGGCTGTGTACTGTTTTCAGTTGTCCTATTGGCCAAATCGATCTTGGGCAAGATTTACATACAGGCTGAATTCTAGTTGCCTGTGCCTTGCTCAGGCCTTGCTCAAGCATTGTCTGCTTGAACCTGCTTGGACCTTGTCTGGTGTGAAGTTGCCTTGAGTTGCATAGCCTGGAGTTGGCTGGTCCAGCACCTGGGATAAAACCATGAACATACACACTGCAAGCTATGAGAGAAGCCATGAGCTTAAGAGTCAGAGCCAAGCCTGCTTCTCCTTGCGACCAGGATTTTGCTATGCCTCAGTTTCCCCGGGACAATGCAAACATTTGTCACAGAAAAGCATCATTAACAGCCCACCATCTGCGGAAGCCAGGCCAGCCATTGATGACCACGTGGCATTCCTACTGGGAAGCTGCCATGCCTGGCACATGAGAGCACCCCAAAGTGTCTAATACACAGCAACAGCACTCTCTACTTGGGTACAACCAGTTGTGAGTAATTAATTCACTGCCTCTTTGACATAATGGTTCTTGTCAAGACTTCCCCCACACTGTGGATGAGCACCATTTTGCTCTCAGAATGTTCTCTTTCTGTTATATTCCTCCCGATTTGGATAAAATAGTTAAATTTTTATAGTTGCCAAAATACTTTACATTCCCATTGTAAATATATTCTAACTGTACTTTGAACCTTTTGGCACATTTTGACAATTTTCATATTAATAAATTGTTATAAATATTTTGATTAATATTGCCATATCATTTATAAATAAAGGAAATACTACATCCTTTCAACAATATGTCAAAATGTTTTTATAAGTTCACTACAGGAAACTCTCATACTGTTTGTGCTTTGCTATGTTCTCTTTCCAGCAAGTATCAGGGTGGTTGAAATCCTCTATGATAATCAGGGCATGTGATCATGCTGCTAATTTAAGCGCTGTGTAGAAAGTCTCACTGATTTCCTGTTTCTGATCATTCTCCATCCTTTCTGCAACACCTAGATATGAACAGGGATGTTATTTTTTATCCATTAGGGAGCTCTTCATCAGAACAGAAAAAAGGGCAACTCCTTACGTCCATTTAAACAGTTCATATCAGAACTAGTGCCCTGAAAAATGAATGAGGTTGCCTTCAAGTGATGAGCAAAAGCAAACGAGATAACCTTTAGTCACCACCTCTTCCCCTCTATGTCACTCATACAGTTCTCTCATAGAGGTTGCCTGTTTGGTTGACCTTCCTTCCTCTGGAGCCATGTAAAATAAAACTGTTCCTAAACTTGAGGCAGAATATGCTAAAATGCCTTCATCTGCACTAAATGCATTGGTCATTTGCATTAATGCTACAGTAATTGCTTTATTGAATATGCTGGCAGAATATGCTCATTGCACATATATTGAAGATATGGGGTTGATGGCTTGACCTTTCAGCTTCTTACTGGAATGTAACTCCAGCATGCAGAAGAAAGCAGAGTTCCTCTTCTAAGAGGTGCATAATCAGTATCTAAAACGAGTCCCTTGTAGCATTTTGCTTAACAACAAACTTAATGGAAAGGCTCCTTGTAACACAAAGGAAGATGAGCCACAAATTCTACAACTTTGATAATCAAATCATTATTTTTGTAGCCTTAAGGGGTATCTGCTCACAGCAGAATTCAACATATAGTTTAATTTACTTATCTGATCTTTCTCTGCACATGAATAGCTTATATTTTCTGCCCTATTTCAAATTTTATTGCATAGTTCAAATGTCATTATAAAGCATGCGTATGGCAGTTTGTTTGGGTTTTTTTTTGTACTGATGATTTTGACAACTGACTTAAAGAAGGTTTTATTTCCTTATTCTTCTTGTCCCTTTCCCATCCCAGCTAGTCAAGCTGCAGCTGAAAAGGATTTATTTTTGATGATCTTAAGTCCATGCCAATATGGTTATTATAAGTGTTTTAAATTCAAAACTCTTATTTTTAAAATATTTTTTATTGTTGTGCTTTTATTAATCCCTAGGTCTTATGAGTGTCTCTTGTCTGTATATCTTAAAACAAAGGAGACTGGAAACACTATTCTTACTTGACATGCTGGTAAACCAAGTTACAGAGAAGTTAAAGGCCACATGTGAAAATAACCCACATAAACCAATGTTGAAATGAATACTAGCTCTTATCTTTCCTATACAGTCTTTTTTCCTTGCAGGAAGTGAACTAAAATATCACAGTTATTAATTAAAAAAAAAAAAAAAAACAACTTTATTTATTTTCTCTTCTTTTCCATGCTTTTCCATGCAAATATGTGTTTTAAGAAGTTTTGAGAAAGTATGAAGGCAAGCAAAAAATTGTGATTCGATCAGTGCTTCTCATTATTATAGATTCTGCAATGGACAGACCTGCTAGCTAATGTTTCATGCTCCAGAGAATCAGATTTTCAGCTGTTCTCAGGTAAGGAATGTAAAGAAATTGCACTAAATAAATCCCAAATATAAATGTGATTAAGTGTGATAGCATAGGCAACAACAACTTGATAATGTAAAGCTCATAATGAGACACACATATATGGTCTTATCACCCCAAACTGTTCTACCTACCTGATTCAAGGAAAAAATAACCCACATCAACAAGTAAAGAAACTTTTTGACCATCTCAGCACTCTCTTGCTCATTACACCGACCTGTCAGAAATGACAGCGTGGCTGAGCCCAGGTATACCATGTTGACAAGGTGCTGTCTTTGCTTTTCTGCAATAATGTCAGCTTTAAGGCACAGTGTACTTTAGGAAGCTCATTTCCATGATTTGGCCAAAAAGCGTAATTTGATTTATTGGTGCAGTGAGCAGTATCTTAGCTTTATTTAAATTAGGAGTATTTTTCATAACTACTGTTCTTGGAAAATTAGCTTAAAAGAGCAAAATTTCTTGTTTTGTTTGTTTATTTTTGTGTGTTTGATTTGGTTTTGTTAAGAGGTTGTTTACTGAACAATCATCTGAAGATTCCTTTATAGTGTCTAAAACAACAATAACGTTATCCCTGATATCTGACATATTTCAGAAATAACCGAAAGACAACCAAATAAAATTACACTCATCAGTCCATTATAATTAAGAAGATATAAACATAATCTAAAAGGAAATTGTACCTGTGACCGGTTCAGGCTGTGCCTTTAAGAGAAGGACACTTTCTGAACACTCTAGCCGAATGTTTTGGTATATGAATGAAAACAACGATATGCTAATCCAATTTCATTGGTGGAACCCGGCTGTAGATTCTTGTTTAGTCTTTCAGTCGGGGGAGCAGTCAGTCGTCTTCTTCTTCCCGCTGTGCTGTGAGCTGGCTCGTTTCTCTCTACGATTCTTGCTAACCAGATAAAAAAACTAACTTTTTGCATTCGCTTTGAGCTTTAACAAAGTTTTCCCCTTTTAATTACCTTCCTTTCTCTCGCTCTCTAACCCTTTTGGGAAAAAGGGGAGGTAGGGATGGTGAAGGGAGGGGCAGGCCAAACCCCCTGGCGGCAGGGGGGTTGGGGAAAGGTTTCCTGTATTACATACATTGCTGTATATTTCTGTATATATTGTAAATATTGTATGTTTTTGTACATATTCACTGCATTCCATATCTGCTTGTAAAATACAGCTTTCATCTGCTTCTCCGGCTGAGTTATCTGTGGAATTCTTTTGTGTGGGGGGAACCTTCCTACTCCACCACAGTACCTTATAAAACCAGGACCACAGCTCCACTCACAGAACTACAACTACAGAATTTTAGGGAAACTGAATTGAATTATGACAGATCCCCTTGAAAACTGGAAGGGGAATATGTTATATTTTGAACAGATGTAATGGGAGATGGAAATGACAACTAAGTGGTTATAGGCTTTAACACTGGTTATGTGTGAAGCCAAGGCATACCCATCTACAGCCATATGAGGCCTTTGAAGGCAGTCAGTCAGTATGATCCTGGAGTGAGAGGAGCACATGGGGCTTAGGAGTCATATTTACTTGCTGCAAGAATGTGGCCCTGGAAGGACTTCTAGTGATCACAATCACCTTGATTAAATTTTCATAGATAAAAATTTGTGTTTAGTAGTTCTTAATTACCACATTTTATTATGTTACATGAATATATTTCCCCTTAAAATTGGGTTAGGTGTTGCATCAAACACCATTCCTATGACAGAGTGTCCGCATGCCTAGTCAGGAACAGATACAGGTATATATTACCCTAATACAAGCCTAACATCTACAAGGTGTGGTCTACCTGGACCTCAGCAAGGCCTTTGACACCATCCCCCACAGCAAACTGCTGGCTAAGCTGTCAGCTCGTGGCTTGGGCAGCAACACTCTGCGCTGTGTTGGGAACTGGCTGGAGGGCCGGGCCCAGAGAGTGGTGGTCAATGGTGCCACCTCCAGCTGGAGGCCAGTCACCAGTGGCATCCCCCAGGGATCAGTGCTGGGCCCCATCCTCTTCAATGTCTTCACTGATGATCTGGATGAGGGGATTGAGACAGTCATCAGCAAATTTGCAGATGACACCAAGTTGGGAGCACGTGTTGGTCACTTAGAGGGTAGAAGGGCTCTGCAGAGGGACCTCAATCGGCTAGACAGATGGGCAGAGTCCAATGGGTTGGAATTCAACAAGTCCAAGTGCCGGGTGCTGCACTTTGGCCACAACAACCCCATGCAGAGTTACAGGCTGGGGTTTGAGTGGCTGGAGAGCGGCCAAACAGAGAGGGACCTGGGGGTGCTGATCGACAGCCGCCTGAACATGGGGCAGCAGTGTGCCCAGGTGGCCAAGAAGGCCAACCACATCCTGGCCTGCATTAGGAATAGTGTGGACAGCAGGAGCAGGGAGGTCATTGTGCCCCTGTACTCTGCTTTGGTTAGGCCGCACCTTGAGTCCTGTGTCCAGTTCTGAGCCCCTGAGTTTAAGAAGGACATCAAGACACTTGAACGTGTCCAGAGAAGGACAACAAGGCCGGTGAGAGGCCTTGAGCACAAGCCCTGTGAGGAGAGGCTGAGGGAGCTGGGGTTGTTTAGCCTGTAGAAGAGGACACTCAGGGGTGACCTCAGAAGAGGTTGGCCTCTTCTCCCTAGCAACCAGCACCAGAACAAGGGGACACAGTCTCAAGCTGCAACAGGGGAAGTTTAGGCTCGAGGTGAGGAGAAAGTTCTTCACCAAGAGAGTCATTCAACATTGGAATGGGCTGCCCGGGGAGGTGGTTGAGTTGCCGTCCCTGGAGGCGTTCAAGAGGGGACTGGATGTGGCACTTGGTGCCATGGTCTAGTCGTGAGGTTTGTGGTTACGTGTTGGACTCGATGATCTTTGAGGTCTCTTCCAACCTTAGTAATACTGTGATACTGTGATACTGTGAAGGTATAGGATGTTCAGAACCAGGTTTTCTAATAGACAACTTACATATTAAAATGACGCGCTGCCTCAAGCTCTGTCTTCCTCTGCTAGTAAGGTTACTGAATGCGAAAATATTTTAGTCTTTTAGCATAGATTTAAGAGGTTTGCATTTTCAGACTATGAAGCCATGGGTTTGATTCATGGTATGTTGTATTATGTAGACTAAAATTCACTTGCTTCATCTTGAACACAGAAAATGTTATTTGAACTCTGACCTCTTAGGCAAAAGGGACAATGTACCTCACACCTATGAGGTGAAGCAAATTGAAGACTCAGAGAATAAAAAGTAGAAAATAGAATGGAAGTGTTAAGGGATGGTGTTGTTAAGCTTGGATGACAATTCTCAGAGACTTTAGATTTGGAGCTAGACTTCTGTCTTCCAGTGGCTAAATCTTGCTCATTACTGTTTGAAAATATTAAAAAATGTTCTGGTAAAAGTGAAGAAAGAGTGTGCTAGTGAGATATTTGCAACCTCTTCAAAATAGATAGCTAAATAGGAAATTTGTCAGACAACAGCTTTGTTTGAGGATGATTGAAATATCAGAAAGAACACATGAGTTTTCATCTGTTGTTTTTTACTTTTATTTTCCTTTAGAGCAAATATGCAATTAATTAAATAAACAGACATGCATTATTCAACAAGCTGAAAGTGCATCAAGACATTATTATCATTGGATATAGATCTAAGTGTTCAGTCACTGCAGACATCAGTTTATGGGGACACGATGGGTTACTCAGTCCTCAAAATGCTTTGGGAGAAACAAATGCAGCCACTTTTCACATAAATTTGTTTTTTCTCACATACCAGTAGAGTTCAGCAATACCAGTAGAGCACACAATGATTGTAAGAAGCAACTCTTACTCCCAGAAGAGATTCTAGGTAGACACATTATAGACTAGATTTTCAAAACGTTGTGTCTCTTAGTATTTTTCACGTATGAGGGAAAAGCTGCTAAGATGACAAAACTATTACTTTGCATGTGATACTTTGAGAGATATGCTGAAGACTAAGACCTGCCCTGGAAATTTAGCATTCCTTCTCTAATATTGCAGTGATAGACATAAAAATGAGATTAATAACAAAGTAACTCCAAACAAGTCTAATATATTTTTTTCTTATAGCGCAAGTTTAAGAGAAGCAACAGTCATAGCAATCACAATAGCAAAAACAAATCCCCCAAAACCTCATAAACAGATAAAATGCTTAAGTTTACAGATTTGGTCAGTGTTACATAGAGGGATGATAGGTCATAGAAGCAGCTCAATAACAAGACATGCCTAAATGTGTAAACACTAGGTGTATTATTTCTGCTTTTATTTGCACTCCTAATTAAAACAGAAAGAAAGAACAGAACCCTAGGCACATGAAGAGGAATCAACTATTATATGAATATTATTTTTTTATGTATTGCCATCAGACACAGAAATCTGTTCAGCAAATTGCTGCCTGAGCTATAATACATGAACTAACCTTGGAAAACATAATGAAGGAACTCCCAAATGTTGAAATGTGGTCTGTGGGAGAAGAAGCCACTTCTGCAAGGAACAGATGTCTGAAAATTATCCTGCAGCTTCAGGCAAACTCTGTCATGTCAGTGAGAGAACTTACTCATGCAAACAGTCTCAACCCCTGCAGTGAGACTGTTCTGTGGATCAAAATCAATGGCTTTTGTAATGTAGGTCCCATTCCTGCAAAGAAGATTATGACTTAGCAGCTCAAAGCCCTATTGACATTGGCACAGGGATGTGTACTCACAGCACAAATGTAGGCATGCACATAGAGGCACATGCAGGACAAGTCACACAAATGGTCCTAGGAAGAAACCCCCTAAAACTACCTGAAAATGCACCTTGTTTTTGCTTTTCCTTTTACCAAAGCTTCATCAATTCTTTTCTCTCACACTAATTCTGTGAAACACCTAATAATGTTCAGGAGGCAGGTACATGCATGTTGCCTCTTTGGAGATAGCATCCTCTTTTCTTATACTTCTTCCTCTCTGCATGGATTTACAGAGCATCACCTATGTTCTCTTTAGCTCTTTGGGAAAGAGACTTGGAAATTTGCCTCTGAGTTCAGACAGCAGATCACATTACAAAGGGTCAGTGAGCAATTACAAATTGAGGTACTGTGATAGCAGTTACTACAATAGCAGGGATCAAAGAGTGGCTCTAAAAACCACTCTTCAGACCCAGATGGCCCCACATTTCAGCAAGAGAGGCAGCAGTCCCAGCTGTTCACCGAACATTCGTTTTTTTCACCTGAATCTGCAGCTGCTCGGAGGAGCAAGTGAGCCAACATATTGCCATACATGGCAACAGGGAAGCCCCAGCACTGGGTGAGATCTCACAGGAGTAGTGCCTTGTGATAAATGTTGCTAATGCAGAGAAATGGGAACATAATAGACTCTGGCTATTTGTTCTTGGTTAACACAGCCCACTTTTTCACAAGCCACTCCAATCCTCCCACACAGATGGGAGGGAAACAAATATACCCCTTTGGGTCAAGACAAGGAATTTAATGAACTGATATGATGCACAATTACCTTGCCTTATTTGCAGAAAAATTAAGCAAAAGCAGAAGCAGCAGCAGAAGACAGCAACAAAACAGTTCCTACCCCTGCCAAGGACACAGGAGCCAGCCCAGGAGAAAAGACAAACCCAGAAAATGGAAGCAGGAACCAGAAGAAGCCTGTCATGTTACAATCAGAACTTCAGGCTCCATGATACTTTACTTAACCCATCACTTTCATTTTAAAGCTGGCATGATGTCATCATGGTATTGAATGCACATCAGCAGATTCAACTCAAGCCATGACATTGTCCCACACTGGAAGCAAGGAGGGACATAAACTGTTCTGTTTGGGAATTAAGTTTCTTGGAGTGGAGCAAACCTCACCCTCCTGAACATAATTTAATGGACTGTATGTAATGAGAAACTGTTGCAACCACTACACAATTTATTCCCCTTCCCCTGCCCCCTACAGTGTTTGAATTCAGGCATGCACCTGATGTGTGGCTTAATAAATGCAAGTCATTGCTAGGCTTTGCTGTTGGGATGGAAATCCCACACTCTCAGAAGGTGTCAAGACCCTGGGCATGACGCTGGCTCACAGACATCTAGTCGTCCCCTTAATAAGATGTATTTAATAAGACAACTGGACATTTCTCCCCTATCCTGAAAAATTAGAAAATATCATGTAATGTTCATGACTAATTAAATTCTCACTCCAGTCACGATTACTATAACAAATAATTATCGCTTAGATCTCATATAGATACAACTCATTTTTCTGCCCATGGTGCATCATGACTAACAATTAAAAAGAACTTCCAAAGCAACCAAGAGAAGATCTCAGGCTAACCTTTTACCTTGTTGTGCTTTTGCTGTCAAAGGAATATACATGCTTGCGGAGTTTTTATTCCCATTCACATCACTGGCAGTGAGAGATTCTTCTCTTATTAGATGTTAGACAAGCTGATTCCTTTTAACTTCTTATGTTCCCACTTTGTGAGACTGTAGGGCAAATAAAAAAATAGAGGCAGAGAGAAAACAAAACCAAAAAACCAAAACAACAAAAAAAAAAAGCCTAACAAAACCAAACCCAGACTGTATCACCTCCAGGTCCCTTGAGAGATTCCAGCCTGGAAACCTTTCTTTTTCTCTGTAGCGGTAGCTGTGCAGCTAGCTTGAAGGGTTTGAGTTGTCTCTAACTTGGCATTTAAAGATGATTTTTCTTTGTTTGTTTTGGTTTGGTTTTGGCTTTGTTTCTTCATTTGTTGTTTTGTTGGGTTTTGTGTTGTTTTGGTTTTTTTCCTTCTCCCAACATGTGTCTCCCTAATTGAAGAAAGCTGCATTATGAAAACATATCTTCAAAGCTGACTTTTGTAGAAGCCAGGCCTTTATAACTGACAAAAAGAGCACATCAGATTTACTTTGTACCACGCAGGTATCTTTTCAATCCTTAAATGCAGAGTCTGAATTTACACTATACATCTCTGATGTATTTGTTAAAGGGTAGTTGTAAAGTGTAGGGGAAAAAAAAATCTGGAAAAAAAAAAAGTAACTTTTAATTCTAACCACTTAAATCCTATGGCTAAACTCCCAATAGACTAAATAAAGGCAGGACTTCACTTCTCTTGTTTTTCTGTAAAATAATTGAACCCAAATTCTCATCTGCATAAAACTTAGATTGCCTCTTTGGATATACAGTTGTGTCACTTAATAACGTAGTAAAGTAGTGATTCAGTTTTGCTTTTCATTGCATTTATTTTGATATGATATGTGTGTGAAAGCTCTGAATAACTGAGACAAAAAATATTTAATTTTTGTGCATTGCAGATCTATAGTCAATAGCAATAGTGGTAGCAAGGTGCTAATAGTAATAATGTTAGAACAACAAAATATAACAGAATCTACTGAAGTATCAGTTGCCATTTTACTCAAATAGTGCTGAGTAATTAATGAGAAGGAAAACTGTAGAAGTAAACCAATAAATCAGTCCAGTGAATTTTCTAGTACTCATATGTAGAGATCTGTAAGAATCTCATGTCCTGTTGAATACTCACAGACTTGCTGATAGCTTAAGCCAACCAGGAATAAAAGACAATGTAATCAAAATTTACTAGCCAAACTGAACTGCAATAATTATCTCAGGTAAGTTGTGACCGGTTTAGGCTGTGCCTTTAAGAAATGGACACTTTCTGAACACTGGCTGAATGTTTTGGGATAATAACAAAAACAAAGATATGCTAAACTGATTTCATTGGTGGATTTGCTATAATGCAACTTTTAGTTTTGGGTTCAGTCTGTTTGGAGTCAGTCTGTTCTTCTTTCTGTCCTGTGAGCTGGTCTGCCTCTCTCTCTGAAGCAACAGCTTGCAGAGCAGAGTGACCTTGGATTAACAGAGATAACCAGATAAGAAAACTAACTCTTGCATTCGCTTTGAGCTTAACAGAATTTTCTCCTTAATTACCTTCCTTTCTCTCTCTCTAACCCTTTTTGGGAAAAAAGGGGAGGTAGGGAGGGAGAAGGGGGAACAGGCTGAATCCCCCTGGCTGCAGGGGGGGGAAAGGTCTCCTGTATTACATACATTACTGTATATTCCTGTATATATATTGTAAGTATTGTAGATTTTTGTATATATTCATTGCCTTCCATTTTCTGCTTGTAAATATAGCTTTCACCCGCTTCTACGGCTGAGTTAGCTGTGGATTCTTTTGTGTGTGGGGGGAACTTTCTCACCCTACCACATAAGTCTAATTATAGAAATGTATCAGATCCATGCTCTGAGAAGACAAACCCCTAGCTGATATGCAATATTGCTTCACTGACTTAATAAAAATCTTGCTGATGGAACCCATCTTAATGTTCAAAGTAGTAAATTTGTTGTTGTTTGGTGGGGCTTGTTTGATTGGTTGGTTTGGGGTTTTGTTTGTTTGCATTTTTTTCAGTTTAGATTTTTTTTTCCCTTGCTTCTCTGCAGGAAAAGATACACTTATTTTTCTCAAACATATTAATTACTATAAATTATTTATTCATTCTTGGTATGTAAGGAGAACTGATTTCTTCAATGTGTACATCTTTCATCAGCTTCTGTGAGGTCATTTGGGTCAAATTTATCGCAGTATCACAGTATATCAGAGGTTGGAAGGGACCTCAAGAGGTCATCAGGTCCAACTTATCTGTTAGTAACAAAATTACTTCCAATTTTAAGCTTTCCCTTCTACCTTTCAGGGTTCATTTGAAGGTGCACACTGATGCATTGCAGTTTTGTAGCGAATTCTAAGACACTCTCTGCCACACCAGAGTAATATCCTTAGTGGAAACTTACTGAAAAGATTGTAACTTGAAGAATAGTTGTAAGGCTGTGGAACTAGGGTTTATAAAGCTGATGAACATCCACCAAGGATTAAGCTGTGCACATCAAATAACCTCACTTTTTCTTCAAATTAAAGAGTGCTGCCATTTCCTCTGTTCTAAATCTAAATGTTCACAATAAAAATCTTGCTATAAGTGTGCTTCCTTCTCCATTCCTCTACCAACCTTATTTCATTTGCAATTTCATATTTTTCTTATCTATCTTCTAAAAAAAAAAACAACAAGTATGCTAAACAACATGTTCCATTGTGTATAGAAACTTGAAACTGTGGAAATATTAGTGTTTCCTAGGGAATATATGGTACAATAGAATTGCTTAAGCCAGCGGAAAAAGGAATGGCTTTGACATTTAGTTACAGAGTGCCTGTGTCTGCTGTGTGGGTGATTCTGATGCTCTGAAGCAGTTCCCCTTTGCCAGTTCATAGGGCTGATCTGCCCTTCTGGTTTCCCTGGCAAGTAGTGAACAGCCTGGGCTAGATCTCAGCAAGCATAAATCAGCTTTCCTCCAAAACACACAGGAACAAAGCTAGTTTTTGAATGATATTAACCAGATCCTACTGACTGTTATTTGAGAATGAACCTCAGCCTCTCAGGAAAATGTCATCTAAGTTAGTATGTGATATCATAAACTACACTAAGCAGGCTGTCAGATGTACTACACTTCATCTATTATCCACACAGATTTGTATCTCAAATAAGAAATAACAACTTAGTGCATGAATGAAAATTGTTGCTAAAGCAATGTCTCAGGGTATATAAGCTCTGTAACTATTTTGCCTTGTTTTTAAAGCCAGAAAAAAAAAAAAAAAAAAAAAAAAAAAAAACCACCAAAAAAAAAAAACCAGCGTAGATGATGTTTTGAAGTGTTCAGAACTTGACAAAATGTCCCTTGATGTAGGAAGCACCATTCATTCTTTACAGTTGATTTCCTATGGAATAAAAAGACTTCATGAACATGAAAATGGGCTTGAATTTGTAGACAGCTGTAAGACAGATATAGAAGATAAAGTTACTTCCATATACTAGAATGTGACTGACAGTTTCTCTGGTCACTTATTTGCAGCAAGTCAATGCTTATAGCAAATCTTCTCAACAGTATCTGACACCAGCTGCCTACAGGTCTCAAACATAACACAATAGCTCTGGTAGAATCCATGGTTGTATCATGCTGCCTGCAGGACACTCTCTGAATCAGCATTAGCCATGAAGTTTTTTCTCGTTTATCTTTGTTCTCAAAAGAGCTATGACCTCCAAGAAAGAAATTCCCTGTGCTCCATTTATTTGAGATCTCTTAGCTAATAATGGAGAATGTAGTGATCCATAGCCCTCAAAATGGACATAGCGAAACAAGCCAGAAAGATTAGACTTAGAATTCAGACATTTATTTTTGCAGTGCATGGGGAATCTAAGTCACCTTTTATTACAGTCAATGGAAATATTTCCCCTAAATTTGTTCTGAACTGGAGCACATTTTAGGGCCCAGAGAAAACTTTGATTTCAGACTTTCTTTTACAGGAGAGAAGGTGTTTAAGGCTAAGCAATGTGATCAAAATATCATTGTAAATAACACAGAGATTAGACTTGTATTAGTTTGATAGTTCAAAAGCACATATATGCCATTCTTAGGCTGTCTGAATGAGAGGGTTTTTATATTTAATTTCTAATATCTATGAAATGAAGTTAATATTCATCTTAGAATCTCTTCATACCACATGAAAAAAGATAAATGAATCCTATTGAAGACCTACACGAAGAATCAATCATGCAGAAAAAGTACCTATTTCTTCTGCTGATATTAAAATGAGTTTAGGTAGTTGGTTTCGTACATACACATATTTCATCTGGTGAATACTATTCTACAATGTAGTTCAAAGGAAATATTGATTACATGAAGACAAGCATCACCCTAAGACTCTGAAAGTTCTGTCAACAGTGACTTCCATGGTCCAGTGAGTCAAATTTTCTATATGTGATTTCAACTTCTGCCATCCAAAATTCTTCCTTAACTCAGGCTCTTAAAATAGTCTGATTCAAGGACTGGCCAGAAAAGTGCTTTGGACAATGATTGCATTTTCTTACATTTTAGTGACTACTAGGTCAGACACACAAGGTGGGATTCCTTGAATTACCTGTTAGCACCTCAGTAGCCAAATTTCAGTGTTAGTTTGCATATAAGATTATTATTTAGATACAGATGTTTTTTATATTCTTAATTTAGGTCCAGCATAGGTAGACTGAAGATATTTCTGGACATGTTTATGCATCTTTAATGCATATAAACAGACCTTAGGTTATTGCCTTAAATTAGGACTTAGATAGTCAAAAGTATGTGGGATGAATGTCTGCTCATTGTCACAGGATATTCAGGATATTTTCTGATTTAGCAGGTGAGTAATTATTGTTCTTCTTGAACTAAGAAGTAAGACTTAACCAGCTAAGTGTTTGTTTGCTTGTTTTCCTAATTTTGTGGGGTTTTAAAAAATATGATTGCATGTATCAAGTTAATATACCATCCTTCATCCTGTAACTTTACATCGTTGGCACTGTAAATATCATCAATTTTGTTGTTATAACCAATACAATAATACAATACAATACAATACAATACAATACAATACAATAAACCAGGCTGGAAGAGATCTTCAAGATCATCACATCCAACCTATCAACCAATCCAACCCACCTAAACAACTAGACCATGGCACCAAGCACCCCATCAAGTCTCCTCCTGAACACTTCCAATGATGATGACTCCACCACCTCCCCAGGCATTCCATTCCAATGGGCAATCACTCTCTCTGTATAAATTTCTTCCTAACATCCAGCCTAAACCTGCCCTGGAGCAGCTTGAGACTGTGTCCTCTTGTTCTGGTGCTGGCTGCCTGGGAGAAGAGACCAACCTCCACCTGTCCACAATCTCCCTTCAGGTAGTTGTAGAGAGCAAGAAGGTCACCCCTCAGTCTCCTCTTCTCCAGGATAAGCAACCGCAGATCCCTCAGCCTCTCTTCATAGAAACAACAAATATAATTTTAGATCGCATATGTGAGAGATCAGTAATGTCTATGAGTTATACAAGAATTCTTTCTCTTATCATCTTAAGCAAATGTAAAGGTTTGCTTTTAAACAACAATTCAATTTCCAAATACTACTTGACATATGATATCACCTTCTGTTCTTAGTACATCTCAGATTTCACTGATTGTTACGTAGGACAAGAGGAAAGTTGCACCAGTGAAGGTGTAACTTAGATTTTTAGGAAAACCATCTATGTTGAAAGGGTTATCAAAGACTGGAACTGGCTGCCCAGGGAAGTTGTTAAATCACCACCCCTGGATGTATTTAAAAGTGATTTAGATATGCTCAAGGATACAGTGTAGTAGTGCCCCTGACAGAGTTAGATAATGGTTGGACTTAATGATCTTAAAGGTCTTTTTTTCCAACTGTGATTCTGTGTGATTCTGTGATCTACCTCTGAAAACAAAATTTTGCAGAGAAAACACAATTTTCTCCTTCCAGTTTTCTTTCCAGATTATAGCATGAAACCCCAAATCTTCTGCCCAGCAGGATTTATGACCTGTTTCACTTAACCTTTTAACTTCTCCTAAATGTGTGCTAACTTCTAGGGAAACATAAACAAGTCAAAAAAACAGACTGGACCTGAGTCCTTTGGTTTGTATACTGTAGATATCACTTGACAATGAGTAGCACTGTAGGAGGAAGGTGATGCCAATAAAATCCACAGAGAGTGTGTGAAAGAGAACTTAAGGTGGGTACAATTGTCTTTAGTGAGAAGAATGAAGGGGAGAAATAGAGAAGAATGGGACAAAGAAAATAATAATTTATTGGACTGTCATTTTATAGTAGAAATCACAGAAGTATTACATATTGATATTTTAGTGGAAGAGAATTTCCATCTAAAATGGAAACACTTCGATAATGAGTTACTGTTAGAGAAAAGTCCAAGAGGGAAAACAAACCAGAACCCAGACAAAGTTCTGCCTCTGGAATTTATTTAATAAAATCAGGACCTCAATAAGTTTAACTAAGTAAAATATGGAAAGACAAAGGAGAGGGAACTAGGAGGAAAAACTTATTAAGTGTTATATATCTGTTTGAAGACCTTTCCTATTATGTGTGCTATTTTTCCTTCAGTGTCTGGATTCAGTACTAAACACTTCCTGCATATGACCAACAAGAAACACACTAATAGGTCTTGATTGTTTCTGTTGGCTTTAAAAATTAAAATAGGGGACATCTGTACTATTTTATCACATTCAAAAAAAAAAAAAAAAAAAAAAAAGTTGCATAGGAAGCATTGAAAAGAAATCACACAGGTTATGTCATGTTCTGCCTTCTCTTGTTGAAAGGAAAGGAAAGGAAAGGAAAGGAAAAGGAAAGGAAAGGAAAGGAAAGGAAAGGAAAGGAAAGGAAAGGAAAGGAAAGGAAAGGAAAGGAAAGGAAAGGAAAGGAAAGGAAAGGAAAGGAAAGGAAAGGAAAGGAAAGGAAAGGAAAGGAAAGGAAAGGAAAGGAAAGGAAAGGAAAGGAAAGGAAAGGAAAGGAAAGGAAAGGAAAGGAAAGGAAAGGAAAGGAAAGGAAAGGAAAGGAAAGGAAAGGAAAGGAAAGGAAAGGAAAGGAAAGGAAAGGAAAGGAAAGGAAAGGAAAGGAAAGGAAAGGAAAGGAAAGGAAAGGAAAGGAAAGGAAAGGAAAGGAAAGGAAAGGAAAGGAAAGGAAAGGAAAGGAAAGGAAAGGAAAGGAAAGGAAAGGAAAGGAAAGGAAAGGAAAGGAAAGGAAAGGAAAGGAAAGGAAAGGAAAGGAAAGGAAAGGAAAGGAAAGGAAAGGAAAGGAAAGGAAAGGAAAGGAAAGGAAAGGAAAGGAAAGGAAAGGAAAGGAAAGGAAAGGAAAGGAAAGGAAAGGAAAGGAAAGGAAAGGAAAGGAAAGGAAAGGAAAGGAAAGGAAAGGAAAGGAAAGGAAAGGAAAGGAAAGGAAAGGAAAGGAAAGGAAAGGAAAGGAAAGGAAAGGAAAGGAAAGGAAAGGAAAGGAAAGGAAAGGAAAGGAAAGGAAAGGAAAGGAAAGGAAAGGAAAGGAAAAGGAAAGGAAAGGAAAGGAAAGGAAAGGAAAGGAAAGGAAAGGAAAGGAAAGGAAAGGAAAGGAAAGGAAAGGAAAGGAAAGGAAAGGAAAGGAAAGGAAAGGAAAGGAAAGGAAAGGAAAGGAAAGGAAAGGAAAGGAAAGGAAAGGAAAGGAAAGGAAAGGAAAGGAAAGGAAAGGAAAGGAAAGGAAAGGAAAGGAAAGGAAAGGAAAGGAAAGGAAAGGAAAGGAGAAAAGAAATTACATCTCCAATGTATTAAGCTCAAACATGCTAAATTCACATCAGGAATGCAAGTTTATTTACAAAGTGCCTGGGAGACTCCAGGAACATCAAAATGGACATGAATATGCAGATCTTTTTAGCTTTGAGCAAGCTGAGGCCAATGTAAAAAAAAAAAAAAAACAATGCCAAACAAATTGCCATTAATATTTACTTTATCCCATGCATTCTCTAGAGGCAAAACTTCCTCAGGAAAAGGAAAAAAAATGTTAAAGCTTTGAGAGAAGAAAAGACACTTGTGAAGAAATCAAAGTGCTTACATAGCCAAATCATCTTTTAAAAAACTAATAAAAACAATAGCAACAAGAAGTGAACAATGTGAAGCTCACATCTAACTTTTAAAGTTAGATGTAAAAGGCCAAGAGCTGTTGGTAGTATGAGGATGAATGAAATAACTCATGCATGAAAATAAGTTCAGAGATGATAAAAGCAAATTAGGAAGAGCAATGCTGAACTTCTTAAGATGAACAGAGAGTAAAAAATAAGTTTTATGTTATCTGCTGTTAGAATGAAAGGCAGAAAAATTAATTCATCTTTAGTCATGTAAAACTAAACCAGCTGAAAGGAGAATTAGCAAAACCAGCATTGACTAAAAAGAATTCTGGAAGACTTCCCTGTATTCTGTACTTCTTGTGATTTTCAGAGGCATTTGATTAATAATTTCCCTCTTTAATAGAGTTAGTTGAGTAACTCCATTCTGATCTTTTCAAACTATCATTTAATCTGTTTAGTTACACTCAAAGGCCCCCCAAGTATTAAATGGATTTTCTTAAATAAAAGCTTTTAAGGAATCAAAAATCAGAAACTCTTAGAGTTAAGGTAACCCTTTCAACGGTAATTTTAGCTTTGCATCCTGATGTGTTGTTAACCTTCTGTGAATTATCACACAATCTTCCATTAGATAATCACATGCATTGTTTTCAACACACTTTCTCCCCTCACAAACTTCAATTCTTTTAGTGAACCGGGTAAACAATACTCATTCAGTAAGAGTTTATATTTTCCCAATATTTCTTTTTTTCCTCCCTGTAGTGTTCAGGGTGGTTCCATCTACGCACCAAGAAATGTTGCAGCAGGAGAGGTTCATCATAACTAACTAATAGATTCTGACGCATCAGCTTCATATGTAACAGTCTTTCTACTTGAGAATAGATATTGCAAGAATGTCTAAGAATCTTTCTGGTTAAAGTTAAAATCATTCACCACAATTTTAGATGTTAATTTCAATTTCCTAGCCCCTGTCCTGATTTATTTAATGTTTAAAAATGTTATTTTTCTTTTCCAGGTATTTTTATTTTCAAATTGAAATGGCACCTATACCAAATCTTTCCTGCAGTTTTGATCTTCCCTGGCTCATTAGATCTCAGACACAGTCTGTGGTCAAAACTATCCTATGAGTGACCACATAGGCATTCTGTGGAAATGCACATTGGAGCTTATATATCACAATCAAATACATCGGACTCCCATTATGTAAGCTTCTTTTCATTTCCTGTCCACCTGATATTGTGACCGGTTTAGGCTGTGCCTTTAAGAAAGGGACACTTTCTGAACACTCTGGGCGAATGTTTTGATATTAGAATGAAAACAATGATATGCTAATTCAATTTCATTGGTGGGACCCAGTTGTAGTTTTTTGTTTAGTCTTTCAGTCGGGGGAGTCAGTCAGCAGTCGTCTTCTTCTTCCCCCTGTACTGTGAGCTGGCCTGCTTTTCTCCCTGAAGCAACAGCTTGCTATGCAGGAATGATTCTTGCTAAACAGATAAGAGAAAACTAACTTTTTGCATTTGCTTTGAGCTTTAACAAGTTTTCACCCTTTTAATTACCTTCCTTTCTCTTTCTCTCTAACCCTTTTGGGAAAAAGGGGAGGTAGGGAGGGAGAAGGGAGGGGCAGGCCGAACCCCCTGGCCGAAGGGGGGTTGGGGAAAGGTTTCCTGTATTACATACTTTGCTGTATATTTCTGTATATATTGTAAATATTGTATATTTTTGTACATATTCACTGCATTCCATATCTGCTTGTAAAATACAGCTTTCATCTGCTTCTCCGGCTGAGTTAGCTGTGGAATTCTTTTGTGTGGGGGGGGAACCTTCCTACTCCACCACATATTTTTAATTGGCGCCCAACGTGGGGCTTGTGGATAATTGCTGTCCAGAAGCTGGGCTAAAAGGTTGCTTGATTTATTGCCTGCTCGAGTCGGAGTTGCAAACATGAAAGTGTTTTGGCTTTTGGAGCGTCTGTTCTTTTCAATTTTTGGGGTCCTTATCTATAAGCATGTTCTGGGAATGATTTTCGATCGCTTAGGCAGATACTTGATGCATAGATTGTATTTATGGTTTAAGTATAAGATTCAGCTTCTTTACGACCGGTGCCTGGGATTCTTCTGGCTTAACAGATACGGGAATGTGACCTCCAGCACTCTGCCCATAGAGATAAAGGAGTTTAAGATCCCGGTAGGCGAAAAGGTTGTTTTAAGTGGTGGCTGGGATCCAAAGGTGATTTATTTGATGTGTTTAAATCTGCTGATGATGATGGTGATTGCGTACTTGTTATATACGCTGTACCGAGAGAGGAAGATATATAGAGTGTCGAAAGCCTGCTTTGTAATTAAGCGTAGATCGAAACGCAGAAAGCGCAGCTCTAACTCTACCCCAGAAGTATCTAGTGATGAGGAGAATGCAGAATCTGTATCAGTTAACGACAAGGCTAAAAAGTCCATCGGAAAGGCTGCTCTGAACGGTGCTGTTGGCGGCTCTGGCAATCAGCCAGCGGCAGCGGCAGCTCCTAACATGGCTTCCACGCCCTCGGCAGCCATTAATAAGGCAAATCCATTTCCTCCTTCTTCTTCGGCAGGACCGGAAGTGTCCTCCACAGCAGCTGATTTGTCTCAAAACCTGTCAGCTTCTATTAAGCCAGCTGTAAATCCAAACACAGCTCCAGTTAAGCAGGTAGCTGTTTCAAGTACGAGAGGAAAAAAGGGCAAAGCTGATCCAGATGCTGATGGGGGAGAGCAGCAGGATCCTGGTGAGGGAACTTCTGCTCAAAGAGACCCTGCTGAGATGGAGGAAAAGGTTTGTCTTAAAGATATAGCTGAGTTATTGAGATCATCACTGGATGGAGATGCAGGGCAAATTGCTGATAGCAGAACAACTAAAGGTGGTACTCCTGACCTTAAGCAGATTCTTAGGAGAGTGACAGTAAGATTACTGGGACAAGAACTTCAGGAAGATGAGGCAGAGGAGGAGGAGTCAGATGACATTGAGAGCTGTTCGTCACCCAGGGAAGAATTGAGGTATGTGCGTAAAGATTACATCAGAGCAGATAAGGAGCCAATCCTAGCTTGGCTTGGTAGATGCTATGATACAGGTGCTCCAGCTCTGGTAGTTGGAGACAAGTCAGCAGCTCAACTAGGAACTCTCTCAAAGGATAATGGAATAGATAGACATCTAGGCAGGACTCTCGGTAAGGTTACTCTGTGGATACGCCTCTTAATGGCAACTCTCATGAGGTGTCCTTCCCGGGATGATCTTCCATGGAATGCCAAACCCTGGACTACCATAGATGAGGGAATTAAGCATCTGAGAGAATTTGCCATTAGAGAGGTACTCTATGGTGGCCATGAGACTCTGAATCCTGATGAAATTCCTGTAGGAACTGGTCTTGCTAAGAAGCTCATCAAACTTGCTCCTCCTAATTATGCAAATATTCTGGCAAGCAGAATTGTGGCAAGAAATTATGGTGGAGCTTCTCCTACGGTTGGCCAATTCACTGATCAGATGAGACAATTGGAGGATAGCATGACACGTGTTTCTTTGCTTTCAGCCATTGAAACTCTGTCTGGAAAAATTGAGAATTGCATGAAAGAGCTGAAGGATGAATTTTAAAATACCATATCCCAATTGACACAAAGAGGTAATTCCAATTCTTCCTCCAGATGGATACAGGTTTCCTCTGTGAGGAATAGACGTCCTCCAAGGATGTCATTCCAAAACAGGTCATTCCAAAACAGGTCCAACCAAAACAGACCACCAAGGCAATCACGTGCGAGTATTTGGATAACTCTGCGTGATCAGTTTGGTGAGAACATGAACAGATGGGATGGTCAACCAACTGCTAATCTTTTCAGGAGACTGAGGGAACTGCAAAGTGGCAGAACCCGAGGTAGCAATACCAGAAGGGTAGCTGTTACTTCTACAGTTCCCCAGGACAACTCTAATAGCTCCAACAGTGGCTCCAGTTCTAACACTGCACACTGTGCTCATTGCACATGTGGGCATGTTCCCCATAACTAGGGGTGCCCTGCCTCCCGCCAGGGGGAGGAGAGGGATAACAGAGATAACAGAATCTATTGGGATGTGTACATCCAGTGGCCTGGCACTTCACAATTTCAGAAGTACAGGGCCTTGGCTGACACAAGGGCTCAGTGCACCATAATGCCATCAAATTATCAGGGATCAGAAGCTATAACTATTCTGGGAGTCACTGGTGGATCTCAAGAGTTAACTAAGGTGGAGGTTGATATGAGTTGCAGAGGCAAAGGATGGAGAAGGAGAATCCAGTCAATTCGCAGAGGTAAAAGCTGTCCAGCTAGCTCTCGACGTAGCTGAACGTGAGAGATGGCCAAAGCTTTATCTCTACACCGACTCATGGATGGTAGCCAATGCTCTGTGGGGTTGGCTAAAGAACTGGAAAAAGAGTGGTTGGCAGAGAAGAGGAAAGGCCATTTGGGCAGCTGACCTATGGCAGGACATTGCTGATCGAATCGAGAGAATTCCAGTGAAGGTGAGACACATTGATGCTCACATTCCTAAGAGCAAAGCTACTGAGGAACAGCAACATAACCATCAAGCAGATCTAGCTGCAAGAGTTTCTCCAGTAGACATGGACTCTGATCTTGATCTCGACTGGAAACACCGAGGTGAGATATTCTTAGCTCGGTGGGCTCACGATTCGTCAGGACATCAAGGCAGAGATGCAACATACCAGTGGGCACGTGACAGATCCATAGACATTTCCATGGATGCTATCACACAAGTCATCCATGACTGTGACATTTGTGCTGCTATTAAGCAGGCAAAACGACTTAAGCCCTTATGGTATGGTGACAGATGGTCCAAGTACAAGTATGGTGAAGCTTGGCAAGTTGACTACATCACTCTACCACGTTCTCGTTCTGGTAAGCAGTATGTGCTTACTATGGTAGAGGCGAACACTGGATGGTTGGAAACTTATCCAGTTCCACATGCAACTGTACACAACACCATTCTCGGTCTGGAGAGACAAATCCTGTGGAGACACGGAACTCCAGAGAGGATTGAGTCAGACAACGGAACTCATTTCAAAAACAACCTTGTAAAGAGTTGGGCCAAAGAGCACGGCATCGAGTGGATATTCCACATCCCCTACTATGCACCAGCTGCAGGGAAGATTGAACGCTACAACGGTTTGTTGAAGACCACTCTTAAAGCCATGGGGGATGGATCTTTGAAAAACTGGGAAAAACATTTAGCACAAGCAACCTGGCTGGTAAATAGTAGAGGTTCAGTGAACCGAGCTGGACCTGCACACTCAGATCTGCTACAGAAAGTAGAAGGTGATAGAGTTCCTGTTGTTAAAGAAAAGAATCTGTTAGGTAAAACTGTTTGGGTATTTTCTCCCTCAGGAGAGGCTAAACCTGTCCGAGGGGTGGTTTCAGCTGAAGGTCCAGGTCACACTTATTGGGTAATGCAAGAGAATGGTGAAATTCAGTGTATTCCACAAAGAAATTTGACTTTAGCTGAAAGAGTTTAAATTCAGAGTGTTGTACAGCTACATCGCGCCCAAAGGAAGAATCCATGAGGAATCCACGGTGCACGAACCCTGAGAACCCTGAGTCAACTGAGAGTCCCTGTTTCCCTGTTTCCCTGTTTTCCCTTTTCTTCGCTTCGTCTGCGAAGAGACAAACTGTTTTCCATTTTTCTTCTTCCTTGGACTTCTGAATCATCTACACCTGAGGATAGCCGGAATGGACTATGAACTTTACTTACAAACTGTGGATGTTGTTTTGGATTGGATGGACAGTATGAACAGCCAATGAAATTGTTTAGCAGGGGTGGATTGTGACCGGTTTAGGCTGTGCCTTTAAGAAAGGGACACTTTCTGAACACTCTGGGCGAATGTTTTGATATTAGAATGAAAACAATGATATGCTAATTCAATTTCATTGGTGGGACCCAGTTGTAGTTTTTTGTTTAGTCTTTCAGTCGGGGGGAGTCAGTCAGCAGTCGTCTTCTTCTTCCCCCTGTACTGTGAGCTGGCCTGCTTTTCTTCCTGAAGCAACAGCTTGCTATGCAGGAATGATTCTTGCTAAACAGATAAGAGAAAACTAACTTTTTGCATTCGCTTTGAGCTTTAACAAGTTTTCACCCTTTTAATTACCTTCCTTTCTCTTTCTCTCTAACCCTTTTGGGAAAAAGGGGAGGTAGGGAGGGAGAAGGGAGGGACAGGCTGAACCCCCTGGCCGAAGGGGGGTTGGGGAAAGGTTTCCTGTATTACATACTTTGCTGTATATTTCTGTATATATTGTAAATATTGTATATTTTTGTACATATTCACTGCATTCCATATCTGCTTGTAAAATACAGCTTTCATCTGCTTCTCCGGCTGAGTTAGCTGTGGAATTCTTTTGTGTGTGTGGGGGAACCTTCCTACTCCACCACAGATATTTTGCTTTGCAAGATGAATATTCTCTAATAAACAAAGGGTTAAGAAGGCTGTATGTCTTCAAGTCCTTTCCTCTGAGAAGCATATGGGAATGTCATCTCAGGATGACACTGTTAGCCTCTGTTTGGTCCTCTGCTCTCTGTCTTTTCCTAGTGTATCCAAGGATCAATCTCCTCATCCCATGCTAATTTTCTATACTTTGTTTGGATGTCTAGATCTAGATTTCAGCTGATCCAAACTCACTCTAGAATTCAGCTATAAGAACTTCAAACTTAAGTGTATAGAACAAATAAAAGAGGTGAATTAACTTAAGAATTGAGTAATGTAAAAAGAATCAATATACATGTTTTAAAAATGAAAATTCTGTGTTATTTGATAAAGTTCAGTAAAAATATTGACTTTTTTCTAAAGCTATGGACCCTGAAAAATAAGTTATTTAAATGTGAAACAGTGGTTTAACATTAAAAAAAAAAAAAGTCTACACATATTTCTTAATGCTTTAAAAAAATCTTTAGGTGTTATAAACACTGGAAGACTCAGCTAGACAAGATTTCTAGGGCATTAAAATATCTCCAATCTGCAGGTTAAGATGCCAGTGCGCTTTGATATCAGATAATGACAGAGTTCACATAGCCATCTCCTCCTATGCTGTTGATCTAAATTAACCACTTGCTGAAAGAGAAAGAAAGAGACAGTATTTTGATTCCAAGCTACCCTTATTCTCACATGAGGAATATTAATGAAGGAACTCTGTAGGGATGCATTTAAATTGTCAAATAATTCAAGTCCTTGTTTTGCTCCTTGTTCGTTAATTATCCTCATGTTAATTTGTTAACAAGCTTCTCAGGACTAAGCCAATAGTTTCCTTCTGGGGTGAAATCCTGATACACTTCCAGGGACAGTTCATGCCTGCAGGCAGAAGGTGTGAGGTTGTACTGCATCCTTTGCCCTATTTAAACAAGCATTGTGGTCTCTGTTCCTTGTGTGCCTCTCACCATTAATAGTTCTATAGGACATCCATGGCCTTATTGTATCAAAAACTTGTAAAATATAGCCCTCGTGTTATTTCAGACACTTTCAGTGGAATTCTTTTGTAGACAAAGAAACAAAACAACAGCAAGAAAATGCAACATAAACCAGATCCTAAAAGTTTAGAGTTTAGAAGAGGAGAAATATCAAAAGAAATGTATGTGCAATCCCTGCTCTAGTCTTTTGTTTATATGGTCACACATCTTTAGGGCTGCAGCTGTAGTTTTTAATCTAACACTGAATTCTCTGAGCAGTTGCACTGTATTCAGTCCTCAGTGTAATAAAAGAAGACTCACTTGGTTAATGCCAAAATTATGGTTACTTTTCCAATATCTGTGTATTTGAAGATTACGTGATATTTTTTTTCACTGAAGAAATTATATCTGGTATAGTTTAAAACTGAACCACCTGATCTTGGCTAAGAATTCCCTTGTCATTTGAAGTGAACTATGCACTTGAGCTGTCGTCATTGGTAAAAACACAAAAGTAGGTAAGTATTGCAGTACTCCTTGTAGGTTCCTGAAAGCCCAACTTTCTTGGACCCAATAGTAGAAATCCACAAAAAGGGTAAGGCTAGTAGCCCACCTCTTGGAAATAACAATGAGGATATTTTAATTGATTTCAGCTGTCAGAATCATGATGGTTGGGACTCAGACTCTTCAAATAGCATTATAAACATTTGAGAACTGATCTGCTAAATGTGTGAGAGATGTATCTCACCACTTTAGCAGCTGAAACATCAAACAAGCTGCCAGGATATACAGGGAACAGAATAAGAAATTTAAGCATTGGGTTGCTCAGGTCCGCAGTCTTGGGAAATTAAAATTTAGGTAGAACAGAGTTGATTATAATAAATGTTAACTGTAATGTATATATCAGGAATATGACACCAATACTAAGGGTCCTATGAACTCAAATATTCCCTTTAGGCACTTCAGAAAGTGACCAAGCTCTGTGGTGGATGAATAGGCCTGTGCAGATATGCAAATTTCGACATTAATTGGAAAAGTCTTAGAAAGCTATGCTCTGGAATTCATCACTACAGATAAGCAACTCAAACCAAAGAGAATAATTAAATCCCAAATTTCTGTACTGCTAGCAATAGGCATTAAGATGTCATGTATCAGACCTTCCTAACATTATGAAGACCACAGTAAAAGAATTTCAGGAAAAAGCTGTTTAAATAATCTCTTTTAAAGAACTTTTTATTAATACTCAAGGTCCAAAGTGCCTCTTCCTAAACATTTTGTTCGTCTTGGTTTTACTTTTGGTTGGTTTGTTTGATTTTCTTGTGTTTTGGTTGTTGTTGTTGTTTCTTGTTTCATTCGTTTTGATTGTTGCTTGTTTTATTTTGTTGATTGGTTGGGGTGTGCTTCTATCATTTTATTTTTAAATTTTTAATTTATTTTGGTTTGGTTGGATTACTTAAAATTGACTTTGCATATAATCAAATCACTCTATGAATCTTTAAAAATACATGTATCACCAACAAAATCTCATTACTTGTATGATCACGGATGAAGAATTGGAAGAGTAGTACCAAACATGAGATAGATCTATAGAATCAGAAATCTTATGCACAAGCAAATACAAACCAGCATTTAAGAAGATAATTCATGTGTGGAAGTACCCATTTTTTATATATTCCAGTCAGGAATAAAGAATTTGGAAATACCTTTCTGTGGCCATGTATTTCATACTTCAAATGAAATTTCCATATTTTGGATTTCCTCTGGTTGACAGTACCAGCTTAGGTTGAAAGACTTCCCTGATGCAACCTCTTCACTGCAAAATGGCATTACAATCTGAGTTGTATTTATTTTTTGAGAGAGAGCTATGATGGGACCCATTTCCTAATCATATATTATTCAAAACTTTAACTGAAATTAAAAACAACTGAAATTCCTGTCACCCAAAGAACAAAAACTGGAAATCTTGTACAGCAATTTGAACAATGAAATATTTTAAGAAATAATGGATTGCTGAGATATTGAACATCAGATCCTAGGAGCTTTTAAGTATATATGTAAGTGTGTATTTCAGAGTAGCAAGATGGTATTCAACAGGAGAGCTCACTATACACACACTGGATATGGTTAGTTATGTTTTCTGTTAGCTTCTTTGAATAAACACAACTCTTTTCTTCCTGGACAAATAATTACTTGCTACATTTCTTTCTCATGACTCCATCAGAGTGAGATGAGATTAATAGCCACCTATATCACTGTTTATGAAGCAGCATATAGCAGCTCAATGTGCAAGTCATTCACTGTTTTCTTGTCTTTCAACAGCATTTGGCAGAAAGACTGTATATATTTGAATATCAGAGATAGGAGCCAAAATATTTGTTCATAAAGTAATCGAATGACTGGAAGACACAGATAATTTTCTTATTATTAATCCCAACATTTTAGCTCAGAGTACCTGCAAATCTTCAGTATGTACTCATTTTCACTGATTTTTTTTTCTTCTTTCTGACAGGTAGTTATTTAATCTTCTGCCAGCACTATCTACCAAACAGATTTTTCCAAACCATGTCCATGAAGCTTTTATACTATTGACGTTTTCACAGTGAACAGTGTCTGTCTGCCAAATTATAGCTATTGATCTCATTTGCTTTGTGTATAGTTTTTTAGATAGCATTGAATGTTGTTTGATTGTGGTTATATAAATAAAACAAAGAAAGTAAAGAAAAAACCCTACCATTCTTCTTGTACAAATTTCCTTGGTGATGATAGACTGTTCATTTGAATTAAAAATACACTGCAACATTTCTTTAGGTATGTCATCTGTTTTCTACTTTTTCATAGTTAGAAGTGAAATTAATAGAGCATGTAGTCTTAGCAGAAAAATTAGAACAAACAAAAGAGAAACTCTTTTATTTTTCCCATGAATCTTTTTGTGACTATTTCCTGTCATATTTCCTTTTGTCTCAGATGTTGCTGTTCAAACTATGCCAAAAATATTCTTAAATAGGTACCAACAGCCGGTTACCAAGAAAATGAAACAAAAAAAGCCTCTTCTACTTGTGAGTGATGCCCTTATCAATAGTGTGAAAATAATATTTTTTTTTTTACCAGTTTAGATTTTTTCATTCTCTTTCCCATTTTGCAGCTATTGTTTTTCCCTTTTGTAACATATGCCTAGGAAGAAATTAATGCGGACAACTCAATTCAGTGGTTAAAACAGTGGACTGGGAAGCTGACAAATGGCTTACTTTTCTGAATTCTGTAATGATCTGATGTGTCATTGTTGATTAAGGATCATCTTACTATATATATCCAGCAGTATTCTGCTTTTGTATTTGCCTTGCATATCTCAAATGAAAAAAGGCTAGGCTTTTGTAAAAGCATGTGAAATTTTTTTTGTAATACAAAAGAGCAACAAGTGTTGCTGCCGCTGTCATCATCATTGTCATCATCATCATCATCATCATGACCACCTATTATGGTGGGTTGAAATTACTACCAAACTACTTTGGAGAACAAACCTCCAAAATAAAATTGTCAGCCCAGTTCATTATGGGATGGAAGCAAATGAAAGGGTGCTAATAAGCAAAAAATCTAGAAATATCAAATGTAATTAATATGCAAAAATTAAACAGCATTTGCATACATTTAAAATTTATAAAAAAAACAAGGACCCCTGTGGACAAAACCCTCTGTGAAGGATTTCAGAAAGAAGGAATTCAGAAGGAAAGAATTCAGAAGGAATTTTGAAAGAAGGAAGGAATGTGGAAGGAATTTGGAATGAAGGAAGGAATTTGGAAGGAAGGAAGAAATTTGGAAGGAAGGAAGGAAGGAAGGAAGGAAGGAAGGAAGGAAGGAAGGAAGGAAGGAGGAAGGAAGGAAGGAAGGAAGGAAGGAAGGAAGGAAGGAAGGAAGGAAGGAAGGAAGGAAGGAAGGAAGGAAGGAAGGAAGGAAGGAAGGAAGAAGGAGGGAGAGAGGGAGGCAGGGAGGGAGGGGAGGAGAAAAGCAGATTATTATAACACAAATTCATGTATTGAGTCATTTAGTGCAAACAGGCTTGTGTTATGAATAAAGATGAGTATGGATGGTAGAAGGATTAATACAAACCTTTTCTCCAGTTGAGTAAGGCTTTGAAAAAATTCTCCTCTCCTCTCCTCTCCTCTCCTCTCCTCTCCTCTCCTCTCCTCTCCTCTCCTCTCCTCTCCTCTCCCTCTCTCCTCTCCTCTCTCTCCTCTCCTCTCCTCTCCCTCTCCTCTCCTCTCTCTCCTCTCCTCTCCTCTCCTCTCCTCTCCTCTCCTCTCTCTCCTCTCCTCTCTCCTCTCCTCTCTCCTCTCCCTCTCCTCTCCTCTCTCCTCTCCTCTCCTCTCCTCTCCTCTCCTCTCTCCTCTCCTCTCCTCTCCTCGAGTCTCCTCTCCTCGAGTCTCCTCTCCTCGAGTCTCCTCTCCTCTCCTCTCCTCTCCTCTCCTCTCCTCGAGTCTCCTCTCCTCGAGTCTCCTCTCCTCTCTCTCCTCCTCCTCTCCTCGAGTCTCCTCTCCTCGAGTCCTCTCCTCGAGTCTCCTCGAGTCTCCTCTCCTCTCCTCGAGTCTCCCCTCCTCTCCTCGAGTCTCTCCTCGAGTCCCCTCCCCTCCTCTAGTCTCCTCGAGTCTCCTCTCCCCTCCTCTCCTCGAGTCTCCTTGAGTCTCCTCTCCAAACCTCTCCAAAACTCTCCTCTCGGAACCTCTCCTCTCGGAACCTCTCCTCTCCAAACCTCTCCCATCCCCTCCCATCCCCTCCCATTCTCTCCCCTCCCATCCCCTCCCATTCTCTCCCCTCCCCTCCCCTCCCCTCCCCCCCTCCCCTCCCCTCCCCTCTCCCCTTCCCTTCCCTCCCCTCCCCTTCCCTCCCTTCTCCTCTCCTTTCCTTTCCTTTTCCTTACCTCACCTCACCTCCCCCATAACCTTCGTTAATAATTTAGATTTAAAATGGACACTTGGGAAATATTCCTTAGTGTGACAGTAGTGGAACACTAAAACAAGATGCCCAGGTAGGAGGCATTTTTACTGAAAACATTAAAGGTTATGCTTGATGGGACACTGAGCAACCCTTAAATTTCCCTTCCAGCCTGTGGTGGGTTTAAATTGGCCCCCAAACAATTTGGAGAAAATTACTAGCTTGGAAGGTTTTGGAAGCTTATGAAACTGTACTTACGAGCAAATGGCAATCTAGAAATGTGAAATGCAATGAATGTACAAAATATACAATATATGTACCATATATATATATTTACAAATTATAAGCACACAGAAACTCCTCAGATCTCCCTGGATGGATCCAGGGGAACCATTCACCTCCTCCCTCCCTCCTTGTATTCCACCTTATACTGGTGTTCCAATATATCCAGTACAGCCACACTCATGGGTGGAGTCACCTTGTTCAGGGCACAGAAGTCAACTGTCAGATGTCATTCTTCATTTTCTTTTGCACAGGACAAATTGGACTGATGCAAGGTGAATGAGTCTTGCTGATGACATTCTGACCTTCCGTTTGCAAATCAAGTTATGAATGGGCACCAAAGAGTCACAACTGGTTCTGTGTGGCCTGTGATGCACAGTTTTAGAAGCAACTGGAGCTTGCAGCTTTTAGACTGGAGGTTAGGAAGAAGTTCTACACAGAGAGAGTGATTTCCCATTGGAATGGGCTACCTGAGGAGGTGGTGGAGTCACCATCACTGGAGGTGTTCAGGAGGAGACTTGATGGGGTGCTTGGTTGCATGGTTTAGTTGATTAGGTGGTGTTGATGATGGGTTGCACACAATAATCTTGAAGGTCTCTTCCAACCTGGTCTATTCTATTCTATTCTATTCTATTCTATTCTATTCTATTCTATTCTATTCTATTCTATTCACATCCTCTATCTCCTGATGTCCCACAGCTGCAAATTCATCTGGGTGTTCAGGTCTAATACACAACCTTAATTTTTATCCATCAGTTTCTACAGTTGCTATTCCAAAAGCCCATTTGCAACCCTTAGGGTCGTTGAAAGACCTTTCTCTTAGGAAGTGAATTCCCCAAATGCAAGGTTCATCTGATCCTGTTATAATAGCATGTTTCTTCCACTCTTTCCCAGTTAAACATATTTCAGCCTGCAAATTAGTCAACTCTTGAGACCCACCAGTGATTCCTAAAATAGTTATAAGCTCTAGCCCTTGATAATTTGATGGTATTATGGTGCACTGAGCTCCTTTGTCAATCAAGGCCCTGTACTTCTGAAATTTTGAAGTTCCAGGCCACTGAATGAATATATCCAATAGACTCTGTAATCTCCATTATCCTTCTCGTCCCTGATTTGACAGGGGCTGAATTAAGAAGGCAGGAATAACAATTATATATCTATCTTTATTTTTCCTGAAAGCCCCACTCCAAAATTATGTATAAAACTTATTAAATTATTTTCACATTTTAATCAATTACAAATGTTAGCAGGATATTTATGGGCCATGCTTATGGCAGCTTCACCACAGGCAGGGTTACTCCACTGCACTTATTCATGTTTTCACAAAATTGAAAACACAGAGTTGTCCAAAGACTCCCACATGATTGCTGCTGTCTATTTCACAGGGAAGTTTGTTGCCTCGCAGGAGTCCAAGTTAGAGATGTTACCAGAAGGCTGCCCAGTCTGGTGCAGCCCTCTGACTACGATCCCTTATTAGTTATGCAGTTAGGGAATGAGGATGTTGCAACCAGAACTCCCAGGGCTATCATAAATTACTTCAGGGCCCTGGGAGATCTGGTTGAAGGGTCAGATGCACAAATAATTTTTTCATCAATACCGTTAGTTGCAGGAGGGAATACCATAAGGAACAGGTCAGCTGCTGTAGTCAACGAGTGGCTTAGAGGCTGGTGCAGTCAAAAGAATTTTGGGGTTTTTGATCTCGAAAAACTTTCCACTGCATCAGGTCAGCTGGCAACAGATGGAGTACATCTGTCCCAGAGGAGGGGAAAGGTCACAGTATACGAGAATGGCCTATCCCCCAAAGGTAAAAAGATTCTGGGAAGGGAATTGGCAGGTCTCATTGGTAGGGCTTTAAACTAGATTTGAAGGGGGAAGGGGCTGAAACCAGTCCCCTCAGGCAGGAGTCTGGAGGTGATAAGCTAGAGCCAGAGGTGAAACCAGCAGCCCAGCTGCAGTGCATGTACACTAATGCACAAAGCATGAGTAAAAAACAAGAGGAACTGGAAGCCATGTTACAGCAGGAAAGTTATTATGTAGTTGCCATCACAGAGACATGGTGACTGGCATGACTGGAGTGCTGCAATTGACGGCTATTGAGCTAGACATCAGGGACGATCAGATTGAGTGCTTGTGGGTGAGAATTAGAGGGAAGACCAGTAGGGTAGACACCCTGGTTGGATTAATAGCAACAGGAAGGGCAAGGACAACCTCCATTCCTTGGTGGACATGGAGTGGAATGTTGTAACAAAGGATGAGGAAAAGGCAGAGGTACTTATCACCTTCTTTGCCTCAATCTTTACTAACAGGACAGGAGAGTGACAAACAGAGTCCCTCAGGGATCAGTCCTAGGACCAGGCTTGTTCAACATCTTTGTGGGTGACATGGACAGTGGCATCGAGTGCACCCTCAGCAATTTTGCTGATGACCCCAAGCTATGTGGTGCAGTGGACACACTGGAGGGAAGGGATGCATTCCAGAGGGACCTGGACCGGCTGGAGAGGTGGGCACAAGCCAACCTCATGAGCTTCAACAAGACCAAGTGCAGGGTCCTGCATCTGGGTCGAGGCAATCCCAGGCACAAATCCAGGCTGGGCAGGGACTGGCTGGAGAGCAGCCCTGAGGAGAGAGACTTGGGGGTGCTGGTGGACGAGAAGCTCAACAGGAGCTCTCAGTGTGCACTTGTGGCCCGGAAAGCCAATCAGATCCTGGGCTGCATCAGGAGAAGTGTGGCCAGCAGGTCAAGGGAGGTGCTTCTTCCCCTCTACTCAGCTCTGGTGAGACCCCACCTGGAGTACTGCTTCCAGTTCTGGAGCCCCTATTACAGGAGGGATGTGGAGGTGCTGGAACTTGTCCAGAGAAGGGCCACGAGGATGATCAGAGGGCTGGAGCACCTCTCCTATGAGGACAGACTGAAGGAGTTGGGGCTGTTCAGTCTGGAGAAGAGAAGGCTGCGAGGTGACCTCATTGTGGCCTTCCAGTATCTGAAGGGGGCCTACAGAAAGGCTGGGGAGGGACTTCTCAGGCTATCAGGTAGTGATAGGACTAGGGGGAATGGAATGAAGCTGGAGGTCGGGAGATTCAGGCTAGATGTGAGAAGGAAGTTCTTCAGCATGAGAGTGGTGAAGCCCTGGAATGGGTTATCCAGGGAGGTGGTTGAGGCCCCGTCCCTGGAGGTGTTTAAGCCCAGGCTGGATGAGGCTGTGGCCAGCCTGATCTAGTGCAGGGTGTCCCTGCCCATGGCAGGGGGTTTGTAACTGGATGACCCTTGTGGTCCCTTCCCACCCTGACTGATCTATGATTCTATGACAGAACGTCTTCCAGACAGCTGGCCTGCAGAGCTGGAAGAAGGAGCCAGGGAGCTGTATAGTTTCTCGGTGTTCCAGGAGGAGGGGATAGTTAGAGATCTCCTCATCTGGTTGGAACCCCACAAGTCCATGGGACTGGATGGGATCCATCCTAGCGTGCTGAGAGAGCTGGCAGATGAGCTGGCCATCATGTTTCAACAGTCCTGGCTCACTGGTGCGGTCCCAGAAGACTGGAAACTGGCCAGTGTGGTGCCCATCCACAAGAAGGGCCAGTTGGATGAGCCAGGGAATTATAGGCCTGTCAGCCCGACCTCAGTGCCAGGCAAGATTATGGCACAGGTCATCTTGAGTGCAATCCCACAGCACTTACAGGATGGCCAAGGGACCAGGCCCAGCAAGCATGGATTTAGGAAGGGCAGGTCCTGCTTGATCAACCTGATCTCCTTCTATGATCAGGTGACCCTTCTGGTGGATGTGGGGAGGCCGGTGGATGTAGAATCCAGCAGCATGAAATTTAACACATCCAAGTGCCGGGTTCTGTACATTGGCCACAGCAACCCCATGCAGAGCTACAGGCTGGGGTCAGAGTGGCTGGAGAGCGGCCAGGCAGAGAGGGACCTGGGGGTTCTGGTTGATTGTAGGCTGAACATGAGCCTGCAGTGTGTCCAGGCAGCCCTGAGGGTCAATGGCATCCTGGTCTGCATCAGGAACAGTATGGCCAGCAGGAGCAGGGAGGTGATTCTGCCCCTGTACACTGCACTGATTAGGCCACACCTCAAGTTCTGTGTCCAGTTCTGGGCCCCTCAGTTTAGGAAGGATGTTGATTTGCTGGAAGGTGTCCAGAGGAGGGCAACGAAGTGGTTGAGGGGTTTGGAACACAAGCCCTATGAAGAGAGGCTGAGGGAGCTGGGCTTGCTTAGCCTGGAGAAGAGGAGACTCAGGGGTGGCCTTACTGCTCTCTACAACTTCCTGAAGGGAGGTTTTAGACAGGCGGATGTTGGTCTTCTCTCCCAGGCAGCCAGTACCAGAACAAGAGGACACAGTCTCAGGCTGCACCAGAGGAGGTTTAGGCTGGATGTTAGGAAGAAATTCTATACAGAAAGAGTGATTGCCCATTGGAATGGACTGCCCGTGGAGGTGGTGGAATCACCATCATTGGAGGTGTTCAGGAGGAGACTTGATGGGTTGCCTGGTGCCATGGTTTAGTTGTTTAGGTGGGTTGGATTGGTTGATAGGTTGGACGTGATGATCTTGAAGGTCTCTTCCAACCTGGTCTATTCTATTCTATTCTATTCTATTCTATTCTATTCTATTCTATTCTATTCTATTCTATTCTATTCTATTCTAATTTGGAATGGCCTATTTTGAGTTGGGCTTCTAGCAGGACTTCTGCTTCTGAGAGATGAAACTTTTATCACTTTAGAAGAGGAAGTAGTGATATAGTGCTCCTTTGCCAGTTTGCTTATTGAGGCTTTAAATTCTTCTGTCAGCTCTTTCTTGCAATACTTTATCTCTCCAGTCAGAGTTTTAATCAAAGAAATCAAATAAACACATGTAACATTATCCTCCAATTGCCTTATTTTTTCAGTAAAATAGCCAACAGTAGGAGGTGCTCCCCCATAGTTTCTTGCCACAATTCTGCTAGCCAAAATACCAGCAAAATTAGGAGGAGCACAACTGATGAGTTTCATAGCAAGACCCAGTCCCACAGGGATTTCATATGGATTCAGTGTGCTACAGTTTCCACAAATATTTCTCTCACAGCAAACTCTCTCAAATGCTTGATTCCCTCTTCTGTTGTAGACAACTTCTGTGGGTTCCAAGGCAAATCATTTCTGAAGGATACTGCATCAGTGCAGCCAGTAGAGGGTGTGTACACAGGGAAACTTTACCAATGGAACACCCTATGTACTTATCTATTCCAGAATCTTTTGCAAATGTTCCTAACTTTTTTTCTGACTTGTTGCCCGCTTCTAAAGCAGGAGTACCTGTGTCTTAGCACGTTCCCAACTAACTCACTATTGGTTCAGTTGGTCCTCTGAGGTAATCTTTCTTTACATGCCTAATTTCCTGCCTGGTTGGGTGACCCAGCTGACTGTATATCATCCTCATCTTCTTCATCCTTCTCTTTCCCAGGGTTCCCTACTAGAAGACTCTGTTGGATCTCCTTAAGTTCAGAATTACCTTCCTTGTTTTCTGATCCCTGAGAGTCCTTATGATGTTTTGCATCTTCATCATCTACTGGTGGCTTCACCAACTCAGCAAGATCTGTAAGACTAGCTTTCCCTTTCTTCTCAACACCTTGGTCACTATTACCATTCTTTGCTTGCTTTCTTGTCTCAATGGAGCAAGTAAAGCTCTAGCCTTATGTGTACCCTCTAAGGAATCATCCAAAACTGGTTTGTTTGTCTCTGCCTTTGATTTATGTGGAGATGGAATTAGATTTGGACCAGAAGGATCATTTTCCATAGCAACAATCAGGTTTACAGACACTAGTCATTCTGCCCCTGTACACTGCACTGGTTAGGCCACACCTTGAGTTCTGTGTCTGGTTCTGGGCCCCTCAGTTTAGGAAGGATGTTGAATTGCTGGAAGGTGTCCAGAGAAGGGCAACAAAGTTGGTGAGGGGTTTGTAATACAAGCCCTATGAGGAGAGGCTGAGGAAGGTGGGGTTGCTTAGCCTGGAGAATAAGAGGCTCAGGGAAGACCTTATTGTTCTCTACAACTACCTGAAGGGAGGTTGTAGCCAGGTGGGGACTGGTCTCTTCTCCCAGGCAACGAGCAGCAGAACAAGAGGGGAGGTTCAGACTGGTTGTTAGGAAGAAATTCTACACAGAGAGAGTGATTGCCCATTGGAATGTGCTTCCCGGGGAGGTGGTGGCGTCACCATCATTGGAGGTGTCCTTGGTTGCATGGTTTAGTTGATTAGGTGGTGTTGGATGATGGGTTGGACACGATGATCGTGAAGGTCTCTTCCAACCTGGTCTATTCTATTCTATTCTATTCTATTCTATTCTATTCTATTCTATTCTATTCTATTCTATTCTATTCTATTCTATTCTATTCTACAATACACACTGAACTACATTTTATTCAATGCAGTTCTTCCACCTCATCCACATGAGTAATTTTACCATAAGCGCCATTGCTTAGAGATGCAGTTGCCACCACATGCAGTGAAGTTTGCAGCACAGCTGCCACTGCCTCTTGTTCAGGCATTGCTGGTGCTGCAGTCACTGCTGCAGGCACCTTTTTAGCTACTGACTGCCCCTCCACCAGCTTTTTGCATGTCCTGCCTCTGCATTTGCTGTGGTTCAAAGCAGTTTTCCCATTAATTCCTGCTTTTGTCTCTTCCTCACTACTAGAATTGCCTGCATTATACCCAGATTGCTTGCATCTTTTTCTCTGTTTAGAGACAGAACATGTCACTCATGGCACAATGCTATTAACAGACCTATTATTACCACCACAAATAAGAAATTTTGGCATTGTAAACAGACCACCATAGGATTCAAGTCACCTAAATAACTCTCAATTACAGGAACTGTACATTCAAGAAACTCAGATGGAATACTCAAAGAAATATTATATCCCACATAACCAGCAAAGCTGTTTTTTTCTTTCTTTGAGCGTATTGAGCAATATGTTGATCCTGGACCAGCTGGAGAGAATGGAGAACAGAAATACAACTGACAGACCACTTTCAAGGCGATGACCAGTGCTGCAGGGTGGGTAAAATGGCCTCTGGGGAGTTGGTGACTATTTGTTCAGATATATGTGAATAGAATGGAATAGAATAAAATAAAATAAAATAAAATAAAATAAAATAAAATAAAATAAAATAAAATAAAATAAAATAAAATAAAATAAAATAAAATAAAATAAAATAAAATAAAATAAAATAAAATAAAATAAAATAAAATTAACCTCAAGATCATCAAGAGGAAAAGAACCTCAAGATCATCAAGTCCAACCTATCATCCAATACCATCTAATCAACCATGGCACCAAGTGCCTCATCCAGTCTCTTCTTAAAAAGCTCCAGTGATGCTGACTCCACCACGTCCCTGGGCAGCCCATTCCAATGGCCAATCATTCTTTCTGTGAAGAATTTCTTCCTAAGAACCAGCCTAAACCTCCCCTGGTGCAGTTTGAGGTAGTGTCCTCTTGTTCTGGTGCTGGTTTCATGGAAGAAGAGACCAACCCCCACCTGGCTACAAACTCCATTCAGGTAGTTGTAGACATAAGGTCACCCCTGACCTTCCTCTTCTCCAGGGTAAACAACCCCAGCTCCCTCAGCCTCTCCGCATAGGGCTTGTGCTCCAAACCCCTCACCAGCTTTGTTGCTTTTCCCTGGACACCTTCCAGCAAGTCAATACCTTTCCTAAACAGTGGGCCCAGAACGGGACAGGTGCGGCCTTAGCAGTGCTGAGGACAGGGGCAGAATGACCTCCCTGCTCCTGCTGGCCACACTGTTCCTGATACAGGCCAGGATGCCATTGACCTTCTTGGCTGCCTGGGCACACTGCTGCCTCATGTTCAGCCTACCATCGACCAGTACCCCCAGGTCCCTTTATATCATATATATGCTTTCCAGCCACTCTGACCCCAGCCTGTATCACTGCATAGGGTAAAACCCAACACTTAGATGTGTTAAATCTCATGCCATTGCACTCTGCCCATCTGTCCAGTCTGTCAAGGTCCCTCTGCAGAGCTCTTCCACCCTCTAACAGATCAACACATGACTCCAGCTTGGTGTCATCTGCAAACTTAGTGATGATGGACTCAATGCCCTCATCCAGATCATCAATAAAGATATTAAAGAATATGGGCCCAGGTACTGATCCCTGGGGGACACCTCTGGCTGCCAGCTGGATGTGCCACCATTCACCACCACTCTCTGGGCTCAGCCTTCTAGCCAGTTCCTAACCCAACAGAGAGTGCTGCTGTCCAACCCACAGGCTGACATCTTGGCCAGGAGTTTGCTGTGGGGGGACAGTATCAAAGGCTTGTTGAAGTCAACAACACACCAACTTCATTTCTGATAAGACAGGTAGAATAGAACCAATGAGTTTGCAAAAGACCTTTGAGATCATCAAGTCCAACCTATCATCAACACTATCTAATAAATGAAACCATGGCACCAAGCGCCCCATCCAGTTTCTTCCTAAACACTCCCAGTGATGGTGACGCCACCACCTCCCTGGGTAGCCCATTCAAATGGCAAATCACTCTTTCTATGAGGAACTTCTTCTTAATATCCAGCCTAAACCTTCCCTGCTGCAGCTTGAGACTGTGTCCTCTTGTTCTGGTGCTGGCTGCCTGGGAGAAGAGACCAACTCTGCCTGTCTACAACCTCCATTCAGGTAGTTGTAGAGAGCAATATGGTCACCCCTGAGCCTCCTCTTCTCCAGGCTAAGCAAGCCCAGCTCCCTCAGCCTCTCCTCATAGGGTCTGTGCTCCAGACCCCTCACTAACTTTGTTGCCCTTCTCTGGACATGTGCCAGCAACTCAACATCCTTCCTAAACAGAGGGCCCGGAACTGGACATGGTACTCAGGATGTGGCCTAACCAGTGCAGTGTACAGGGGCAGAATGACCTCCCTGCTTCTGCTGACCACACTGTCCCTGATACAGGCAAGTAGACTACATCCACAGCCTTCCCCACATCCACCAGGGGGGTCACCTGATCATAGAAGGAGAACAGGTTGGTCAGGCAGTACCTGTCCTTCCTAAATCCATGGCCATCCTGTACGTGCTGTGCACTCAATATGACCTGTTCTATAATCTTGCCTGGCACTGACGTCAGGCTGACAGGCCTGTAATTTTTATTACGTTTCCATTTTTCTATATCCTGTCTCATTAAGAACACTGGTTCAGATTTATTTAAACAGGTGCCTTTCTCCCCATTTGCCTTCCCATCCATTTCTAAGAGGCAATACTTTATTATTTTGTACTTTTATCCCTTTCTCTTGTGGTTTCAAGGTACAACATCCTGTATCATCTCCAGGGCCTCACAGGCATGAAGGCCATCTGCACATTCCATTATTATTCTCTTTTTTGGTTTCCCACACCAAGGCAATAATCAAGAAACCCTCTCAATTTTTTTCTAAATCAAAGAAATCACTTATATGCAGTATACCTGCCAGTGAATAAGTGCAGAAACAAACCACTTATAAAACAACACACTTAAGATAGAATATACCAAATGCCACAAAACCAAGATCAGCTGCATATTTCCTTCCTGGCCCCATGCTGGGTGCTAATAAAAAATGTGGTGGGTTGAAATTACCCCACAGATGCCCACAAAAATAAAATTGTCAGACATGTTCAGTTTGGGGTGGAAGCAAATGAAACTGTGTTTAAATGTTGTATTAGGTTAAGGCAGACCCCCTCCCCTCCACGGGCAAAAATAATGACTCAGACAAATGGATTGCAAAAGTGATGGAAAGTTTAAATGGAAAAGCAGTGAATGTTTACAGAGAGCCAGAAGCACAGTGACAAAACAATCTCAAAGCAGACCCAGAAACATCCCATCCCCACCTGCGGGTACACCCAAGACCCCCATGGCTCCTTCTTCCCCCTCCACTGCTAGAGTAGTCTCAGCTGGCCAGATCTGAGACTGCCCATCCCCTCATGCGGGAGACCTCTCTCACAGTTACCCGGTGCTGGCGAAGGAAGAAAGAGAAAGTGCCAGATCCTGCACTGGATCTTATAGTGGTGCAGAGAATTATGGTAGGAAATACCTAGTTTCCTGTGTCCACCCACTGGGCTGGACTTCTGGACACAGGAAGCACCCCCGTAGCAGAGAGCACCTAGCCCAAACTGCTGCAAAAGTAAACAAAAATCTAGAAATATGAAATTAATGTGTCCAAAATATATAATATTTATATATATTTGTAATTTATGAACAACACAAGGACCCCCCTAGACAAAACCAGAGGGCTAACAATAGATGCCCCCTCTCCACCCCATTTGCTCCTGTACAAGGGAAAAGAGAAAAAGAGAAGAGCAGAGAGTAGCTTGTTAGTTACTTAGCCACGACAAAGAAAGCAGCCCAAAGTCAGCCAAGCAAAAGCCACCAGCTATTATGAGCTAGAGCAAAGAGTCGAAAAAGAGAATAGTTTATACAACTAACTTGATGTTATTTATCAGACCAATGGTATTATTTAGACCTTATCATTATTTTCCCTGTTTATCCAATGGTAATTTATTTACATTCTACCACTTTCTACTCCAAGTCATCAGCCTAAAAATGCCACACTAATATATCCCTGGAATTCCTCAGCATCTTACTTGGGAGAAAAGGTGATCAGATATCACTGATTATAAAGTGAATCTTGTCCCTTTTCATAACGTAATCTCTTTATCTTATTCTTTATGTAAACAAATCAACTGGACAAACCTCAATTCAATATATTATAGATTCTAAATCTTTGAGGAGACTCCTGATCTTTATGATCTTTAAATTGTAAGCTGTGGAAAGGGAACCAGTTAATGACAGTTGTGCACCGGGACTTAGTGAACATAATTTTTTCTTGGAGCTGTACTGAGGTTTTGCGTAAACTGGCTTTTATTTCTGAAGAGCTTAATAACAATGTAATGTAAAAGTTAAGCAGAAATGCATCTTAAGAAAAAAATCCCTATGTTTATGAATAAAATGTGATTTCTACTACCTCATATGCTAGTTTTCATAAAGAGATACTATCAGAAAAGTTCTCAGGAGTACTAGTGAAAGAGAAACTCAACATGAACTGTCAGTGTGCACTTGTAGCCCAGAAAGTCAATCATATCCTGGACTGCATGAAGAGAAGCATAGCTATGAGGTCAAGGGAGATGATTCTTCCCTTCTACTCCACTCTGGTGAGACCCCATCTGGAGTACTACATTCAGTTCTGGAGACTCTATTAACAAGAAAGATATGGACGTGCTGGAATACGTCCAAAGAAAGTTCGTGAGGATGATCAAAGGGTTAGAACACCTCTCCTATGGAGACATACTGAGAGAGTTGGGGCTATTTAGTCTGGAGATGAGAAGGCTCCAAGGATACCTTTTGTGGCCTTCCAGTATCTGAAGGGGGCCTATAAGAAAGCTGGGAAGGGATATTTAGGGTGTCAGGTAATGATAGGACTAGGGGGAATGGAACAAAAATAGAAATTGGTAGATTCATATTGGATGTTAGGAAGTTCTTCATCATGAGAGTGGTGATGCACTGGAAGAGGTTGCCCAGGGAGGTGGTAGAAGTCCCATTCCTTGAGATTTTTAGGGCCAGGCTGGATGTGGGTCTGAGCGACCTGATCTAGTGTGAGGTGTCCTTGCCCATGGCAGGGGATTTGGAACTAGATGATCCTTGAGGTCTCTTCCAACCCTAACGATATTATGATTCAATTTTCATAGCTTCAGAATTCTATTTCTTGTACAAAAGTAATAATGGAAATTATTAAACTTAATTCAAGAATTTCATTTCTCCAGTTGTAGCTGGGATGAACACTTTGTAACTGATATTGTATGAATATATGCTTTCAGCAAATACATACACATAGCTCAGGCAGTGTTTTGAATACTTTGCTAAAGAAAGCAAAATCACAAAACTAAAGGAGTGTGCAGACATGAAAAGTTGTAGAACAGAGGGAGAAGGTTTGCACTCTAGTGACAAAACCTAACCTTAATAAGGAGTAACAGTGCATGTCCCAGTCTCTTCTAACATAAAACTAACACAGTACAATCCAGTCTAGGCCTTAGCCCACAAAGAGAGGAGAAATAATGTTTTTTTCTTGAAGCAATATCCACTCTGACTCTGTATGCCACTTAGCTTTCCTACGCATTCGTAAAGGAGCTTTGCTCATGGTTTTGAGGTGAAAGGCAGTTGAATTCTGACTATGTTATACCCTGAAAATGACTATTTTTTTATAGAGTATTAAGGACTGGTTTTCCACTGAACATCTTTTCTTTTTCATTTTTCTTTGTTTATTTTAGTTATTGAGATAACATATTCTCCTGACTTTTATTATGTACGGTGATTACATCAGCCATTGTAGAAGCTGGATTCATGTACACGTATTATCTTAATCCATGACGGAATTCTTTGCATCTTGGTTTGCCTCTGTTTTCTCTCCCTGTACTTATGTAATTTCTTATGTCTTACATCTAAAGAACTAACCTTCCTAATAAATATATTCTATTAAAAAGCAAACAAACAACAAAAAACACAGAGAAAACAAAATGTTCCTCTCAGTTTAGAGGGAATTATTGTTAACCAATCAGACAGCAAATTCCTTTAATCCAGCAGAGTTGCCTTTATTTCTAAGCAATAAACCAAGCACATTTTCTAATTGGAATTATCTAGTATACTACTTCATTGAGATTATCTAGACACAACATAAATTACTTGTGGTTGCTTTAAAGAAAATCTTTCCTATTTACCAGGGTGAATTTATGCTGTCAACTTCCCACCTTCTGCCTGCACAGAAAAATCTATGTACCTTAAAAATAAAAAGGTGAGAAAGCGATCCTGAAAATACCAAACTCTGAAAAAAAATAAAATTCTGAAATGCAATGATTAAACCTTGCATTGATGCTTCACCATGCCTCATACTGTTTCTGTTGAAATCACCTGACATTATCTAAAGGACTGAGGTCTGACCTTAACTTTCTCCTTAGTAGTGCTTCTTTTCGTCCTGTCACATTTTTCTTTTTTTTTTTTTTTTTTAACCTTTTCATTTTCCTTTTCCCTTCACTCTCCTCCATATCCCAGCCTGCAGCAAGGTCACAATGAAAAGAGAAATTATTTAGGAGCCAAATATCTGCCACCAAACAAAAGGAACCATTTGTCTTTGGAGATGACAGACTGAAGGAGTGTAGTAAGAGTACATAAGTGATGAAGGAAATCATGATTGAAATTTAAAAAGGAAGAAAATATTTTGAATGCTGAAATATAAAACCAAGGTCCTAGCCAAATCAGATATGATGATTTCATTATTAAGATTGAAAATCAAGTATAACTATCTATGTAGACAAAAACTATTCCTGTGCTCATGGTAAAGATGTGACTCAAGCCAATGAGCTGCCTACTTTTGTTGAAATAATAAGAAATTAATTGAGTCTCCATTAATACAAACTACATAGAATTTTTCTTTTAATGAATAAAAAAATACAATCAAATTTTAAATTCCCTTTGACTAAAATATTTAAAAATTTACAATTACATTTTCTCTTTCATTTAGGTATTGCAGCACATTTTTTAAACCCTGGCTTTATGAGTATCTTCAACATTTCAAGCATAGTCAGAAGCCTGAAAAACTTGGCAAGTGTCTTGACTTGAAAAATACAAAGTGTAGACAAAGGGAAGAATCAAGACTATTTGCTCCATTCTGAATGCAGTGCCACAGAGAATTCTGTGTTGTAGGTAAGAGTAATCACATTCAAAAATTGAAAGAAGATGTAGTAGAATCAACAGGAATGAGTTTGTAAAAGTGAAGATAAAATATTGTCAATGACTGTCTAGGAAATTATATTAAGAGATTGGATAACCATATCTCATAGAGAAAATAAAATTTCTCCATCTCAAACCATTGATTAGGTAGACTCGCTTGGTTATAGAGTTTGAATCCTGAGGTTCATGATTGGTTAAAGATTTTAAGGGCTTTGTTGTAATTATCGGTTTTTTCTTTTTTTTTTTTTTTTATTTCTGTTGTTTTCATTTTTGACTCATGTATTTATATAGAGGTGACTATATATAAAGGTGCTGTATTATACTTGCCAGTGAAGCTTACAACTATATAAGCAGCTCAACATTAGAAAAAGACAAGATTATACCTAAGTATAGAAATGTCTTTTCAAAGCAATTTAGACATTTTATTTTTCACAAAACGTAAATGCTGTAAGCATTGATTTGAATACTGAATTTATGTATGATTTAAAATGCCTGTCTCAGTACTGCATTAACCAAGCAATTATTCAAGCACATCAAACTAATCAGGTAGGAATTTACATATTCACATGCATTATTTTTACTGGTAAACATGTTGTCTATATGCTAAATATGTATATTCATCTATTTGTCAAATCAAAAAGAATGGACACATTTCATAATGAGCCTTAGAAATATAGTGAATAAAATTACCAACTGATTGAACATTGGAATTCTGGATCTGAAACTGTGACAATTTGAAGTCCAAGTCCACATTCAATTTTAATTTTTTTTTTTTAAAAGAATTAAAAAAAAAAAAAAAAGGATTATTTACACTATGGAAGAAGCCATTTTCTTGAGAAAGAGATAATTAGATTGCCTTGCAAGGAAGACCTTCCCTCCAGAGTTCAGCTTCAGAGATGACTTTTCTACTCCCCCTCAAGATAAGAGTTAGCCAAATCCTTTGCAGTGATTTAAAAATATTAAAAGAAATTGTGTAAATATTTTCCTGCCCCATGCAGCTGAAGCCCTGAAGCACTGAGCTACAAGCAGTGGTAGAGTGCTGTGCTGTGTTTTTGCAAGTACAAGACAGAAAATCTATGTAATTACCTCTGAAGCAGAAGAAGCTGTGCAGCCTGACAGAACAGCATGTGTAGGAAACACTTTGTCAGGTCTCTGCTGACTGATTTCCCACTCTACACAGATTTTTGTTGTTGTTGTTGTTGTTGTTGTTGTTTGGTGGTGTTTGGTTGTTTGTTGGGTTTTTTTTGGGGGGGTGTGTGTGTATTTGTTTTTGATGGGATTTTTGTTTCTTTGTTTTCCCATTTGTTTCATTTTGTTGTTGTTGGTTTTTGGTTTTGTAGCTATTTAGGATTAACACTCTCTATGCCAATATTTTCTCTCTCTACTCCAGTGTGAAAGCAGACAAGTGGATTCAATGCAGAAATCAAGGCCAGTGTACCCAGTCCACTGACTGCTTGCCATGCAAAACAAAGGGCCCTAAAGGTAATTAACTGAAAAGATAAGGACAAAGGGGACACAATGTCTGCAGGTAAGATTTGCTATTCCAAGCAGCTCATACAGCTTTCTCCTTCACCATGAGTTTTGATATAAATGTTTTAAGGCAGTTCTTGCTCATTCAGCTCATCTTGGACACACAAGTTTACTGGGTATCAGTTATTAAGAACCACCAGAAAATCTATACTGTCATTTCTAAGGAACACAAGCAATAAAGTTCTAACAAATCTCACCTGTTTTGTCCAGTTCCCTGATACGCGTATAATTTTATCTTTTTTATTCTTATCCATGAACATATGAAGTTCCACCTAAAAATGCATTAATTTTTTTTAGAAAATTGTTGCAGAAACTTCATCTTACAGATTGTTTTAAATGCTTCTCTCATATCAGACTGGGAAAAACTATCAGCTGTGTACACCTGTTGGTTTTTATCTGTAAAAGGTTTGAATGTTACAAGCAAGAAAGGTGGTTTGTGTGAGTACAGTGCTGGAGGACTTTATCGAAATAGAGAAGTAAAATCATCCATGAGCCATAGATTGGCTTATCACAAAGACTCCATATCATCACCTAAGTTTCCATTGAAACCTTGGGTTCAGATCTGGATTCATGGAATTTGAGAAAATGCCACTTTAAGTTCCATCCTGACTGATTGCAGACCACTGGCTATAGATCATTCAGTGGGTCCTGAATGAAGCCCATGCTGTACAATCACTTTTAGTGAATTAGTGACCCTAAACACAGACTCTTTTCTTTTGGCTCAGTTTAGTACCCTGAACTGAATTATGATTTGTGGTGGGTTGAAAATCCCACCCCCAACATTAAATTTGCCAGACCAGCTTAGTTGGAAGCAAATTACAGTTGTAGTTACAAGCAAAACTACAATTACAATGGAATGCAATGAATATGTACAAAATATACACTATTTACAATATTTACAGGTCTTTACTATTAATGAACAGCACATGGATCCCCCTGGTCAAAGACCAGGGGAAGCTAATAGCTTCTCTCTTGCTGATCTCCCTTATCCCCCTGTACATAAAAGGGACAAGAGAAAGGAACAGAGAGATATTAGACTTAGCTGAAACAATGCAGTCAAAGTCAAGCTGAAGCCAATATCACTCCCAGAGCAAAGAAGTGAGAGAAGAGATCAGAAGATTGTTTTTGTACAAGTTTAAGTTCCTTATCTTTGCAACAGGATTGTTTAGAATTACCTTTATTTTCCTTTTTGCACTCAATAGTGATTTTATTTACATTTTACTATTTTCTATTCAAGATCTGTGAAAAATTTTAAAGGCATAGCCTAAAACTACCACAATCCACCCTTTCTAAAAATTCTGTTGGTTGCTAAAACTATCCATCTAATCTGAAGCAATATCTACAATAATGCATTAATAAAGGTCATATCTTCAGATTGTCTTCCATTCTGGCTATCTCAGATGCAGATTATTCAAAAGTTCAAGAAACAGGAAATAAGAAAAACCTCTTTGTCTCTTCACAGATGAGACAAAGAAAAGGAACAATGACTCTCAGATGACTCAGGGCTCTCAGGGTTTGTGCACTGTAGATTCTTTATGGATTCTTCCTGTGGCCATGCTGAATCTGTACACGCTGAATTTAGACTCTCTCAGCTAAAGGAAGATTTCTTTGTGGAATACACTGAATTTCACTATTCTTTTGCATTACCCAATATGTGTGACCAGGACCTTCAGCAGAAACCACCCCTGATGCATCATGATCCCACCAAACTAGACAGAGTTCGCCTTGGTGTTTTCAGTCAAGATCAAGAGCAGAGTTTGCATCTGCTTGAGAAAATTTTGCAGTTAAATCTGCCTGATGGTTGTGGTGTTGTTCCTCAGTAACTTTGCTCTTTGGAATGTGAGCATCGATGTGTCTCACTTTCACTGGAATTCTCCCAAGCAGCAATGTCTGGCCACAGATCAGCAGCCCAAATAGGCTTTCCTTTCCTCTGCCAGCCACTCTTTTTCCAGTCCTTTAGCCACCCCCACAAAGCATTAGTTAGCATCCATGAATCAGTACAGAGATAAAGCTTTGGCCATCTCTCATGTTCAGCAATGTCAAGAGCTAGCTGGACAGCTTTTACCTCTGCAAATTGGCCGGATTCACCTTCTCCATCTTTTACATATTTCTTTCATCATCAGAAAAATCACTGTAAGGAGGAGCTTCCTTAGCATGACTTACTCTCTCCTCTGGAGCTTTTGACAGCTGGTGCCTTCTGGCCAACTGTGATTAATTCCACCAGACTAGGTCTTTCAGGATTTCCCTTTTGAACTCTGTGTTATCAGAGCCATCCACTTAGATCATGTGGCATCTGTTTCATGATGTGGTGTGGAATCTTTACCTTTGAACATCTGATTCAAAACTGGTGATCTGGGAGCTAAAAAAATTGTGACTGAGTTCCAGTTATATCAGAAGCAGATTTTACTCCTCCATAAGCAGCTACTATCTCTTTCTCTGTTGGAGTATAATTTGCCTCTGAGCCTTTGTAGCCATGACTCCAAAAACCAAGTGGATGTCTGTGTGTCTCACTTGGAGTTCTCTGCCATAAGCACCAGGTTGGACCATTCTCACTTGCAGCCATATACAGAATGTTCTTAATATCTGGACTAGTTCAAACAGGTCTGAAATACATTGCATAGACTACTTCTCATTTTGTCTGGTCAAAGGCTGATTGTTGCTCAGGACTCCACTGGAAATTGTTTCTCTTACGAGTCACATCATAAAGAGGTTTCATAATCTGACTGTATCCAGAAATGCACAGTCTCCAAAATCCCACTGTACCTAAGAAATATAGAGTGTCCTTCTATTCAAGGGATTCGCCATGGTAGAGACTTTGTTTATCACACCCATTAGAATGTGACAGCGACCATCTTGCTACCACACTCCCAGAAAATAATTTCTCTGTCAGGTTCTTTCACCTTGTCTCACTTAATGCTGTAACTGGCTTTCAAGAGAATGTCAATTATTGTGTTACCTTTCTCAAAGAATTTTTCAGCAATTTTTCCCCAGCTGATGATGTCATCAATGAACTGGATGTGTTCTGGAGCTCCACCTTTCTTCAAATACAATACAATACAATACAATAAACCAGGTTGGAAGAGACCTTCAAGATCATCACGTCCAACCCATCAAACAATCCAACCCACCCAAACAACTAGACAACTGGGGCAAACAATTGAATGTGTACTGTATGCCCCTCCAGAGAAATGCAAACTGAGGCCTGCATTCCTCTTCAATGTGAAGAGAGAAGAAAGCATTGGCCATGTCTATGGTAGCATACCGTTTGGCCTGTTGTATTGGTTTGAGCCTTAACTGGGAGTTGAGAGCTCAGATGGGGGCAAGGCTGAGAATCCCCCTCCTCCCTCCCAACAAGGAGGAAAAAAGGGAAAGGGAAGGAGCAAATCCACCAAGCAATAATTTGGAGTTGGCTTGGAAGCAGAGAAGCAAAGAGTTTTCTTTAAACAATATATATATATATATATATATATATATATATATGAATATATATATATATATACATATGTATATAAAACAGGTAAGGTTCACAAAGGGAAGGAACAAAGATGGATGAGAGGGGAAAAGAAACAAGAATACAAAACCAGTCTCTCCCTGAAGATGCACGGACGCAGCAGGGAGAAGGATCAGGCCTGACCACGTGGCAGAGGAGCAGGAAGGCAGCTTCATTAGCTCTTGTCCAGGAGAGGCAGTAGCCAAAAGGAGGGCTAATGGCTACAATGTCCTGCCTTTTATACCCTAGCTGGGCAGGGAGGGGGAGTGGAACAGACTCAGTTTCCTGGGGAAAATGCCCTGCAGGCAGGGCTAAGCACTCACAAGACCTCCACCCTGTTGTTTTGTTTTCAGGATGGGCGTTAACCCACCACACCTCTTTGGATTCCAGCTCAAACTGCAGTCCCATCATGTCTGGTACAGCCACACTCATGGGTAGAGTCACCTTGTTCAGGGCACAGAAGTCAACTCTCAGATGTCATTATCCATTTGGCTTTCACACAGGTCAAATTGGACTGATGCAAGGTGAATGAGTCTTGCTGATGACATTCTGACCTTCCAGTTGATGATTCAAGCTGTGAATGGGCACTGAGGAGTCATGGTTGGTTCTGTATGGCCTGTGATGCACAGTTTCAGAAGCAACTGGAGCTTCACATTCTTTATCTCATGTTGCCCCACAACTGCAGATTCATCTGGGTGTTCAGGTCTAATACACAATCTTAATTTTACTCTTTCAGTTTCAACAGTTACTATTCCAAAAACCCATTTGTAACCCTTAGGGTCTTTGAAATGCCCTCTCTCAGAAAGTGAATTCCATAAACACAAGGTGCATCTGGTCCTGTTACAATACTATGTTTATTCCACTCTTTTCCATTTAAGCATTTGTCAACCTGCAACTTGGTCAACTCCTGAGATCCACCGGTGATTCCTAAAATAATTATAAGATCTGGCCCTTGATAATTTGATGGTATTATGGTGCACTGAACTCCCGTGTCAACCAAGGCCCTGTACTTCTGAAATTTTGAGGTGCCAGAGCCATTGAATGAATGCATCCCAATAGATTCTGTTATCTGCATTATACCTCTCCTACCCCTGTCAGGAGGCAGGGCACCCCTAATTATGAGGATCACATCCACATGTACAGTAGACACAGTGCCTAGTGTTAGTACTAGAATCATTGTTGGAACTATTAGAGCTCTTCTGGGAAACTGAGGTAGTGGCAGCTACCCTTCCAGTATTTTAACCTCTGGTTCTGCCACTCTGCTACTCCCATAATCTCCTGAAAAGAGCAGAAGCTGGTTGACATTCCCACCTATTCATGTTTTCACCAACCTCATCATGTAGGGTTATCCAAATACTCCCATGTTACTTCCTCTGTTGCCTAGCAACCAGCACCAGAACAAGAGGACACAGTCTCAAGATGCACCACAGGAGGTTTAGGCTGGATGTCAGGAAGAAGTTTTTCATAGAAAGAGTGATTGGCTGTTGCGATGGGCTGCCCGGGGAGGTGGTGGAGTCACCATCACTGGAGGTGTTCAGGAAGAGACTAGATGGGTGCTTGGTGCCATGGTTTAGTTGATTAGATAGTGTTGGATGATAGGTTGGACTCCGTGATCTCAAAGGTCTTTTCCATCCTTGTTAATTCTATTCTATTCTATTCTATTCTATTCTATTCTATTCTATTCTATTCTATTCTATTCTATTCTATTCTACTCTATTCTATTTTGGTTTGGCCTAGTTTTAAATGGCTTTCCAGTAGGACCTCTGTTTCTAATAACTGAAACATATCCATTTGTAAAAGGAAGAATTGAGAACACCTTCCCCTTCACCTATTTGGATATAGAGGTTTTAAAATTCCTCCTTCAGCTCTTTCATGCAATTCTTCATCTCTCCAGACAGAGTTTCAATGGCTCAGACCAAAGAAACACATGTTAGACTATCCTCCAATGGCCTCATTTGGTCAGTAAAATAGCCAACAGTAGGAGGCACTCCATAATAGTGTCTTGACACAATTCTGCTTGCTAGAATAGTAGCATAATTAGGAGGAAAAAGTTTTATGTGCTTCTTGGATCAGTGGGAAATGGGGTATCTGGGGTTTCTCTTTTCCTTTCTAAAGGCGTAGCAGCCATGCGTTTTGTCACATGTCACTTCTGTCTCCCGCCCCCCCACTTTGATCTGAACTTGTTTCTTAGCTCCTTACCACTGCCAGCAGAAAAAGTAAACACCTGCCTAGTTTTACATGCTTCTCTCCACAAGGCTACAGCCAACCATAATATAAACACTAAAGACAGCAAATTCAAGCACAGAAGGCAAGCCATTATAGGAGTCAAATCACATAAGTAACTCATAGTTGTGGGGACTATGAACTCCAGAAACTCAGGTGGAATATGTACTGAAAAATTACTATATTTCACATGACTGACAAGACCAAGGCAATAATCACCAAGACCCCCAAACATTGTCATCACTGAGTTCCATGGCTTCATTTTGGCTTCCTTAATCTCAGCAAGAATTAATCAGTCAAGCAATGCCCCATGCTGAATAGGCACCAATTAATTTTGTAATATGGTGCGTTGAAAATTCCCTCAACATAAATTTTGCCAGACTAGCTCAGTTGCAAGCAAATTAAAGTTGTAGCTACAACCAAAACTACAACCTCAAATGGAATGCAATGAATATGTACAAAATATACACTATTTAAAATATTTATAGGAACATAAAATTAATGAAGAGCACAAGGATCCCCGTGTTCAAGGACCAGGAAAAGGTACTAGCTTCCTCGCGGATCTCACTTACTCCCCTGTACATGAAAGGGACAAGAGAAAGGAGAAGAGATGCAGTGAAGGTCAAGCAGAAGAAATCTAGTACTTCTCCCAGAGCAAAGAAAAAAAGACAAGGAAAGGTTTGGAAAGGTTTGGGCAGAGAAGGTTTGGGAAGGTTTGGGAAGGTTTGGGAAGGTTTGGGAAGGTTTGGGAAGTGAAGGTTTGGGAAGGGAAGGGAAGGTTTGAGAAGGGAAGGGAAGGTTTGGGAAGGGAAGGTTTGGGAAGGGAAGGGAAGGTTTGGGAAGGTTTGGGAAGGGAAGGTTTGGGAAGGGAAGGGAAGGTTTGGGAAGGGAAGGGAAGGTTTGGGAAGGGAAGGTTTGGGAAGGGAAGGTTTGGGAAGGGAAGGTTTGGGAAGGGAAGGGAAGGGAAGGGAAGGGAAGGGAAGGGAAGGGAAGGGAAGGGAAGGAAGGGAAGGGAAGGGAAGGAAGGAAGGAAGGGAAGGGAAGGGAAGGGAAGGTTTGGGAAGGGAAGGGAAGGGAAGGGAAGGTTTGGGAAGGAAGGAAGGGAAGGGAAGGGAAGGGAAGGAAGGGAAGGGAAGGAAGGGAAGGAAGGGAAGGAAGGGAGGGAAGGGAAGGGAAGGAAGGGAAGGGAAGGGAAGGGAAGGGAAGGAAGGGAAGGGAAGGAAGGGAAGGGAAGGAAGGGGAAGGAAGGGAAGGGAAGGGAAGGGAAGGGAAGGGAAGGTTTGGGAAGGAAGGTTTGGGAAGGGGAAGGTTTGGGAAGGGAAGGTTTGGGAAGGGAAGGGAAGGGAAGGGAAGGTTTGGGAAGGGAAGGGAAGGTTTGGGAAGGGAAGGGAAGGGAAGGGAAGGAAGGGAAGGGAAGGGAAGGGAAGGGAAGGGAAGGGAAGGGAAGGGAAGGGAAGGGAAGGGAAGGGAAGGGAAGGTTTGGGAAGGGAAGGGAAGGAAGGAAGGAAGGAAGGGAAGGGAAGGAAGGGAAGGGAAGGGAAGGAAGGGAAGGAAGGGAAGGGAAGGGAAGGAAGGAAGGGAAGGAAGGAAGGGGAAGGGAAGGGGAAGGGAAGGGAAGGAAGGGAAGGGAAGGAAGGGAAGGGAAGGGAAGGGAAGGGAAGGGAAGGTTTGGGAAGGTTTGGGAAGGGAAGGGAAGGGAAGGGAAGGGAAGGAAGGGAAGGTTTGGGAAGGGAAGGGAAGGAAGGGAAGGAAGGGAAGGGAAGGGAAGGAAGGGAAGGTTGGGAAGGGAAGGGAAGGGAAGGGAAGGAAGGAAGGGAAGGAAGGAAGGGAAGGGAAGGGAAGGGAAGGGAAGGGAAGGGAAGGGGAAGGGAAGGAAGGGAAGGGAAGGGAAGGGAAGGGAAGGGAAGGGAAGGAAGGAAGGGAAGGGAAGGGAAGGGAAGGTTTGGGAAGGCTTGGGAAGGTTTGGGAAGGGAAGGTTTGGGAAGGTTTGGGACAGTTTGGGAAGGTTTGGGAAGGTTTGGGAAGGGAAGGGAAGGTTTGGGAAGGTTTGGGAAGGGAAGGGAAGGGAAGGGAAGGGAAGGAAGGAAGGGAAGGGAAGGTTTGGGAAGGGAAGGGAGGGAAGGGAAGGGAAGGGAAGGGAAGGGAAGGGAAGGAAGGAAGGGAAGGGAAGGAAGGGAAGGGAAGGGAAGGAAGGGAAGGAAGGGAAGGGAAGGGAAGGGAAGGGAAGGAAAGGAAGGGGAAGGAAGGAAGGTTTGGGAAGGTTTGGGAAGGTTTGGGAAGGTTTGGGAAGGGAAGGGAAGGGAAGGGAAGGGAAGGGAAGGGAAGGAAGGAAGGAAGGTTTGGGAAGGGAAGGTTTGGGAAGGGAAGGGAAGGGAAGGAAGGGAAGGGGAAGGGAAGGAAGGGAAGGAAGGGAAGGAAGGGGGAAAGGAAGGGAAGGAAGGGAAGGGAAGGGAAGGGAAGGGAAGGGAAGGAAGGAAGGGAAGGGAAGGGGAAGGAAGGGAAGGGGAAGGGAAAGGGAAGGTTTGGGAGGTTTGGGAAGGGAAGGTTTGGGAAGGTTTGGGAAGGGAAGGGAAGGAAGGAAGGGAAGGGAAGGGAAGGGAAGGGAAGGGAAGGTTTGGGAAGGGAAGGAAGGGAAGGAAGGAAGGGAAGGGGAAGGGAAGGGAAGGGAAGGGAAGGGAAGGGAAGGGAAGGAAGGGAAGGGAAGGAAGGAAGGGAAGGAAGGGAAGGAAGTTTGGGAAGGAAGGGAAGGGAAGGAAGGGAAGGGAAGGGAAGGAAAGGAAGGGAAGGGAAGGTTTGGGAAGGGAAGGGAAGGTTTGGGAAGGGAAGGGAAGGGAAGGGAGGGGGAAGGGAAGGAAGGGAAGGAAGGAAGGGAAGGTTTGGGAAGGGGAAGGGAAGGGAGGGAAGGGAAGGGGAAGGGAAGGTTTGGGAAGGGAAGGGAAAGGGAAGGGAAGGAAGGAAAGGAAGGGAAGGTTTGGGAAGGGAAGGTTTGGGAAGGGGAAGGGAAGGAAGGAAGGGAAGGAAGGGAAGGGAAGGAAGGGAAGGGAAGGGAAGGGAAGGAAGGGAAGGGAAGGGAAGGAAGGGAAGGAAGGAAGGGAAGGGAAGGGAAGGAAGGGAAGGGAAGGGAAGGGAAGGGAAGGGAAGGGGAAGGGAAGGGAAGGAAGGAAGGTTTGGGAAGGGAAGGGAAGGTTTGGGAAGGGAAGGGAAGGGAAGGGAAGGGAAGGGAAGGGAAGGGAAGGGAAGGGAAGGGAAGGGGGAAGGAAGGAAGGGAAGGAAGGAAGGGAAGGAAGGGAAGGGAAGGGAAGGAAGGGAAGGGAAGGGAAGGAAGGAAGGGAAGGGAAGGGAAGGGAAGGAAGGAAGGGGAAGGGAAGGGAAGGGAAGGTTTGGGAAGGAAGGGAAGGTTTGGGAAGGTTTGGGAAGGGAAGGGAAGGGGAAGGAAGGGAAGGTTTGGGAAGGGAAGGGAAGGTTTGGGAAGGAAAGGTTTGGGAAGGGAAGGGAAGGGAAGGAAGGGAAGGAAGGGAAGGGAAGGAAGGGAAGGGAAGGGAAGGGAAGGAAGGAAGGAAGGGAAGGGAAGGGAAGGGAAGGAAGGGAAGGGAAGGGAAGGAAGGGAAGGGAAGGGAAGGGAAGGGAAGGGAAGGTTTGGGAAGGGAAGGTTTGGGAAGGGAAGGTTTGGGAAGGGAAGGAAGGGAAGGGAAGGGAAGGAAGGGAAGGGAAGGTTTGGTTGGGAAGGAAGGTTTGGGAAGGGAAGGGAAGGGAAGGGAAGGGAAGGTTTGGGAAGGGAAGGGAAGGGAAAGGAAGTTTGGGAAGGGAAGGGAAGGGAAGGGAAGGGAAGGGAAGGAAGGAAGGGAAGGAAGGGAAGGGAAGGAAGGGAAGGAAGGGAAGGGAAGGGAAGGGAAGGGAAGGAAGGGAAGGGAAGGGAAGGAAGGGAAGGGAAGGGAAGGGAAGGAAGGGAAGGAAGGGAAGGGAAGGGAAGGAAGGGAAGGAAGGGAAGGGAAGGGAAGGGGAAGGGAAGGGAAGGGAAGGTTTGGGAAGGGAAGGGAAGGGAAGGTTTGGGAAGGGAAGGGAAGGGAAGGTTTGGGAAGGGAAGGGAAGGTTTGGGAAGGTTTGGGAAGGTTTGGGAAGGGAAGGTTTGGGAAGGGAAGGGAAGGGAAGGGAAGGGAAGGGAAGGGAAGGGAGGGAAAGGGAAGGGAAGGTTTGGGAAGGGAAGGGAAGGAAGGAAGGGAAGGAAGGAAGGAAGGGAAGGGAAGGGGAAGGGAAGGGAAGGAAAGGGAAGGGAAGGGGAAGGAAGGGAAGGAAGGGAAGGGAAGGGAAAGGAAGGAAGGGAAGGGAAGGGAAGGGAAGGGAAGGTTTGGGAAGGGAAGGGAAGGTTTGGGAAGGGAAGGTTTGGGAAGGTTTGGGAAGGTTTGGGAAGGTTTTGGGAAGGTTTGGGAAGGTTTGGGAAGATGCGACCTTGCGCATTTTCCATTCCACCCGCCTGAGGGTCTTTGCATCCCAATCGGATGAACAACAGAAGAAGCTCTGTTTTGTGAGAACATACATCTCACCAGCTGGATTCCCTTTAAGTATTTGAGATGGATGCTATTTGCTAAGCAAATGCACCTAGGAAAAAAATCAGATCAAATATAACAGTCACAAAACCACTACTTATTTCAGGTTTTGGTATATCTGCTTCCTTTGCCCTGCTTTTGAAAACACCAGATGGTAATGTACAGCCATGTTTCCATACAGGTACTTTCAACACTGATCTGTAGAAGTATATCATGCGATGTAGTTTGCTTCAAAGCACTTGTCCGTCAGTGACTTCTTAGGATGACTTTCTGGGAAGCATGGGACTGTCTTTCTGACTGACAGTGAATGGCATTATTGGCATATGTACAGTTCATGTGACCAAGACTTCAGCTCCAGCACTAAAATCCTTACACATTTCTAACAGACAACACTGTCTATGAAAAAGGGACATTTTTCCTCAGGAAAGGGAAAACCAAACTCTATTATAATTTTCCCTTTATTGGAAGATATAAGTCACCTAATCAAATAATTAGCAGAACCACAGATTTCAGTATTTTTTTGCAGTGGATTGTGAAATTTACTATAATAAATGTGAAGGGGAGGGAAGTTAAAAAAACACCCAAATCTCAAGGAAAACACATAACAAGCAAGCAAACCCCAAAACCAACCAACCAAACAAAACCCCCAACAACCCAAGTTTTCCTCTGAAGCTTTTCCAAACAATAAATGTGTTTATCAATCTGCAGTATCAGATGTACCTGTTCCCAGTGGACTCACTTAGTATGAGGAATTATTGCTGAACAGATAGCTCATTTAATCTATTATGGGTCAGAATTTGTATCAAGTTGCTTAATTAGAGTTCCCTCTCTCCCTTTTTTTTTTTTTTTTTTTTTTTTTTTTCCAAAGGGCTTAATGAGGAGCTTCATCATTCCTGCCAGATGAGTCAGGTGTTTTCAAGAAGATGAGTGCAATATAAGTAAATAAGCAACATGATATATCTTCATTAAAACTTCTATTCAGAAGTGGGGTTAAAAACTTTATTAGTTACATAATATTTCAAGGAATTGTTTAAAACATTTGTTCATGGGGATAATACCACACTGCCTGTTTTTTTTTAGCTATAGCCTCCTAAAGTTTGAATTATATGTTAAAAGAAATTTAGTCACCTGGTCTCTCTATAAAACTTTCAGATGACTTTATATGAAATAAATCACATTTTGGGAGTCTCTTTCACCAGGAACTACTGCCACATAACATTTTAATTGAATTTATTTGGTATCAAATGGGAAAGGGAAATTGTAATAACATTTCAGTTGTTCCCAATAGTAACCTCATTTGTTATATGGAAAATGCTGCTTTATGAAAATACTTGAAGAAATAATAGGAATATGGCACAGATGAAAAATCATCAAGTTGTAAAAAAATTACTCTTCCAATTTAATAAAAAATAATATTAATCCTGGACAGCTATCTGGCATAAAGAGTTCCCACCTACATGATAGAATTCTGGAAAAAAAAATCACTGAAGAGGATCTCTAACACCATGGAAAATGTCAAATAGTTGTGATCATACCTCTGATACTCTGATATGGCCTGGATTTGTGGTTTTGTGTGGGGTGAACTTCTGCTAAGTAAGGCCAGTATCAGATTGAGCAGTCCATATTGAACAGTAAAATTTACAGACCAAATTAGGTTTCAAGGCTCTGAAAAGCTAAGTCACTAAGACTTCATGTTTGTAATATGACAAACAACTTCAGGTGAACTTGTTGGAGATGTTACCTGCTACGGACTTCAGAATTTCTCTGCTTCTCTACAGAGCATTTTAATACAAACCCCAAAAGACATGAATCCATAGAGGTCCATTGACTTTGGTTCTATTCTGTTGTATGGTCACCAAGAATCTGCTTCCAGGGAGTTTTTGGTAGCTACAAATATAGAAGTCATGGGATGAGCTCACGCTTTTAATGAAGGCAATGTAAATTTTATTATTAATTTAAAACACAGTAGCATTATAATCACTATGTATTTTGCTTGTTTGCTGTAAATTCACTAAAAAATAATTTTTAACTAAAAATAATTTTTAACAGAAATATTTAGATGAACAAACTTTGCAAGATCATTCACTAAACTGACAAAATTAATATATCATATATTCTCTCAGAATATGGACAATATAAGTTTAACATTAAAAAATAAAAAGGTTGCACCATCTACATTTGATTTTATTCACTGTATGTAAAAAGATCAGATACTTTCCTTGAAAGAAAAATAAGTCACAAATTCACATCATTATTTCACTCTTTCTCCTGGAAAGCATTAAGATGAAAGGCAGCTAAGAAAGGAAAAGAAACAATACAATACAATACAATACAATACAATACACCAGGTTGGAAGAGACCTTCGAGATCATCGCGTCCAACCCATCAACCAATCCAACCCACCCAACAACTAGACCATACAGCCAAGCACCCCATCAAGTCTTCTCCTGAACACCTCCAATGAAGGTGACTCCACCACCTCCACGGGTAGCCGATTCCAATGGCCAATCACTCTCTCCGTGTAGAACTTCTTCCTAACATCCAGCCTAAACCTGCCCTGGCACAGCCTGAGACTGTGTCCTCTTGTTCTGGTGCTGGCTGCCTGGGAGAAGAGACCAACCTCTGCCTGGCTAGAGAGCAAGAAGGTCACCCCTCAGTCTCCTCTTCTCCAGGCTAAGCAACCCCAGCTCCCTCAGCCTTTCCTCATAGGGCTTGTGTTCCAAACCCCTCACCAGCTTTGTTGCCCTCCTCTGGACACGTTCCAGCAAGTCAACATCCTTCCTAAACTGAGGGGCCCAGAACTGGACACAGGAATCAAGGTGTGGCCTAACCAGTGCAGTGTACAGGGGCGGAATGACCTCCCTGCTCCTGCTGGCCACACTCTTCCTGATGCAGGCCAGGATGCCATTGGCTCTCTTGGCTGCCTGGGCACACTGCAGGCTCATGTTCAGCCTACAATCAACCTGTGCCCCCAGGTCCCTCTCTGCCTGGCCGCTCTCCAGCCACTCTGACCCCAGCCTGTAGCACTGCCTGAGGTTGTTGTGGCCAATGTGCAGAACCCAGCACTTGGATGTGTTAAATCTCATGCCATTGGACTCTGCCCATCTGTCCAGCCTGTCGAGGTCCCTCTGCAAAGCCTCTCTGCCCTCCAGCAGATCAACTCCTGCCCCCAGCTTGGTGTCATCCGCAAATTTACTGATGATGGACTCAATGCCCTCATCCAGATCATCAATAAAGATGTTGAAGAGCATGGGGCCCAGTACTGATCCTTGGGGCACAGCACTAGTGACAGGCCGCCAGCTGGATGTGGCACCATTCACCACCACTCTCTGGGCTCAGCCCTCCAGCCACTTCCTAACCCAACGCAATGTACTCCTGTCCAAGCCATGGCCTGATAGCTTGGCCAGGAGTTTGCTGTGGGGGACGGTGTCAAAGGCCTTGCTGAGGTCCAGGTAGACCACGTCCACAAGCCTCCCCACATCCACCAGGTGGGTCACCTGATCCTAGAAGGAGATCAGGTTGGTCAGGCAGGACCTGCCCTTCCTAAATCCATGCTGGCTAGGCCTGATCCCTTGGCCATCCTGTAAGTGCTGTGTGATCGCACACAAGATGACCTGCTCCATAATCTTGCCTGGCACTGAGGTCAGGCTGACAGGCCTAGAATTCCCTGGCTCATCCAACCAGCCCTTCTTGTGGATGGGCACCACCTTGGCCAGCTTCCAGTCTTCTGGGACCTCTCCAGTGAGCCAGGACTGCTGAAAAATGATGGAAAGTGGCTTGGACAGCTCATCTGTCAGCAATCTCAGCACCCTAGGATGGATCCCATCTGGTCCCATGGCCTTGTGGGGGTCCAAGCGGCTCAGTAGATCTCTAACTTCCTCTTGGAGCAGTGGGAAACTATGCAGCTCTCTGGCTCTTTCTGCCAGCTCTGCAGGCCAGCTGTCTGGAAGACGTTCTGCCCTGCTAGTGAAAATTGAGGCAACGAAGGTGTTAAGTACCTCTGCCTTTTCCTCATCCTTTGTTGCAACGTTCCCCTCCGTGTCAACCAAGGAGTGGAGGTTGTCCTTGCCCTTCTTCTTGCTATTGATGTATTTCTAGAAGGACTTTTGTTGTCCTTCACAGCAGAGGCCAGTCTAAGTTCTAAATGGGCTTTTGCCTCCCTAATTTTCTTCCTGCATGTCCTAGCAGCAACATCCCTAAACACTCCATGGGTTGCCTCCCTTTCTTCCAAAGATAATACACCCTCTTTTTTTCCCTTAGTTCTATTAAAAGTTCATTACCCATCCAGGCTGGCCGTCTGCCCCCGAGTCTCATCTTCCAGCACACTGGCCCAGCCTGTTCCTGCACCTTCAAGAGTTCTTCCTTGAAGTAGGTCCAGCTCTCCTGGACCCCTTTATTTTTAAGGGCTGTTTCCCAAGGAACCTTCTGAGTTAGTTCCTTGAGTAGGCTGAAGTCTGCCCTCCTGAAGTCCAGAGTGGAGGTCTTCTTGCTCCCCCTCTTGGCTTGGCTGCATACCGAAAACTCAATTATCTCGTGATCACTGGTGCCTAAACACCCTCCGACCACCACATCACTCACCAGCCCTTCCCTGTTGGTGAAGAGGAGGTCAAGCATAGCCTTACCTCTGGTAGGCTCGTGCCATGTGGGTGAAAAATCTACAGCCTCTTACAGACAGATTGTCTTTACAAGAGTTTCTCTCTTCATCTGGAAAATATTGAGCTAAACCCCTAACCTTATTGAAACAGAATGAAGAGATTATGAATACCAATCTCCAAGGAATCAACAAGCATACATGGGATATCTGTTTGAACAATGATCTAATCTGTGCTTTTGTTATCTACTAATGGTAAATTCCAGGCTGTGCTGAAGTCATAGATAAAACAATATGATTTTCTTCCACTTTAATTATAGTTCTCTTTCAAAATATACATGATCATTCAAAAAATATACATGATTATTTCAGAGCTCTGAAGTTGATAGTCTCATTCATATTCTGTAAATTATGCTAGCCTAAAGTAGTAGAAATAGCACATATCTTTCATTTACTTATACTAATTCTACAATAAAAGACAAGTAAAAACCAGAATATTCTTTATTTGGAAGACAATCATGATACTCTTCTCAGGTAATGAACCACTTTATTTCTTGAAGAATACCACTGAACTCTACACAAATCAACATAATAAGACAAAGCATGATTTTTTTTTCTTTCTACTGTTTATTTTCCATATATAGACTACTAAAATTTATAGTGGAATACTATACCTTAAGATCTATACAAAGACCTTTTATAATTGAGGTGAACTGTTAGACTCCAAGACATCCCATTCCGAGTGATATAAAAATATTATATACTTCCAATATACCACAAAAATAATTTGAAAAAACTCTAAAATAGAGAGATGTCTATCCCTTTATCAAACTATTCCTCTCCCACAAAGATAAAGTTTCTCACAGTCTAGGCAGAATTTCTTTTGTTTGCCAATTCAATCCTCTGATATATTTTCAAATGTAAAAGAGTATTTACTTTCTAGTTTTGTGTCTGACTACAAGTGCTTTACAGCATAAAAAGAAGTCTTACCCACAGCTATGTTCTTGCACAGAGATTATATTTTATGATACATTCACATTGTAAGACATTTTGAAATAATTTTGAGATGAACAGATCTATAAAAATTTGAGACAATCTCAGACCACTCATCAACCATAACCTGGTACATGAAGTCACTATCATTATAACAACTACATGTTAAAATATCACAGGTCACATCAATGTCTTCAGTAGCTAGTGATTTTGTTTACCCCATTTCACATGCCAGGGTGGATCCAGTCCAGCCGAGGAAGAATGAACTGGCATAGATGGAATGACAGACATTAGGCATAAGTACTTTTTATATCAAGCCTTTGGCAAGTTAGTTGTTAGAAAAATCTGTTATCATGAACACAATCCAAAATCTGAAAGTTGTGCTACTAAGGCATATGATAACTTCTGCTATCTAGGGATATGCTAATACATACCATCCTGGGATATGCCAAACCATTGCCAGGATAATGGCTCATTTCAGATGGCAGCTAAGGTTTTTTTGACAGCCTTAGGGCATTTCATATAAAAGCAGTTTTGACTGGATTGTTCAGACCTGAGGATGTTTTATTTTCTGTATTTACCTTATCAGAAACTATTAATACACTTTGAATAAAAAGAGGTTGCAATGTTGGATAACTCCCCGCATTCACTGTGACTTACGCACTTACAATTCAGAGTGGGTTGTCGGTTTTGGTTCCTTTTTTTTCTTTCTTTTTTCTTTCCTTTTCTTTTTTTCTCTTTTTTTGTTTGTTTTATTTTCTTTTGTTTTCTTTTGGTTTTATGTCACTCTAATGCAAATTAATTTCCATTATTTAAAGGTCATGGACAAGGGACAAGAATAATAAACATAGGTGTAATGGAATATTGGAAAAAATGTAGAAATAAGGCTTTAGAGATTGCATATTTTCAGGATATTAAAGAGGTCCATTACAAACAGAAACAGATTAAATATGATTAGCTGCCACATCTAATAATTTTTTCAATGAAATATTAATGTTTCTGGGATGATATATTCACAAAATGTTGGCTAGTTCTAAATTATTAAATTACACAACAAACAAAATACTTAATATATGCCTAAAGGTATGGGGAATTTAGTTACCAATGGTAAAACACTATATTGGTAATACTAACAATGATAACTGCAATCTTGTATTTCTTGATTGATTTAAAAAACAAATTTATGAAGAGTTAAATAATGCACATGGACTAAACATCACTGGAATGAAAAAGAAAGGCCAAGGAATTGCATGTTTTTCATGGGAAGCAGATTACAAAATCTCCTTCATTTACTTTTGCATGGGATTCACTCATAGAGGAAAACAGAAAGTTGATCCTCTAGAACAGCACAACTGATAAAAGTTTGTTCAGGCTTGAAGAGAAATTTTTTAAATAAAAAAATGTATCCATTAAATCCAAAGCTACTGTAAGAGGTTTAACCAATACAGTAACTCATAATTGCCCTCAATTAAAATTGGATTAATATCAGTTAATATTCAGATAATATTAATTATTGGAATATTATAAATATGGCTTCCTATTAATTAAGATTGATTATTAATATTCACAATAGCCTGCAAGAATGGTAACTTATTTTTATTTATTATTTATAAATATATTTTTGCATCTAAATGAGACTCGGCACGGCCCTCTCTTCACATGTGCTTGTGTGCCCAGTGCCTTCGGCGGCGGAATTTAAACAAGGGCAGCGGTTCGTGCGGCTCCACTCGGCAGCAGCCACCTCAGAACAGCATCGGGACCAGTGGGCGCTTGGGCGGGCTTTTGCGCTTCTCCTCTTCAGGCTGCGGTGGCGGCTGGGCTCGCCACGCTTCCTGAACAAACAGCGAGACTTGGCGCGGCCCTGTCTTCACATGCACCCAGCACCCAGCGCCTTCGGCGGCGGAATTTAAACAAAGCACAGCGACTCGCGGGGCTCCGCTCGGCAGCAGCCCCTTCTCTGGTACTCTCTCGTGCTCTTGCGCGCCGCCGCACTTTTTCTAAATTTTTGACCAGTGGGTGGTGTGTCCAGGGGCAGCCAGGGCCGTGGCCAGGGGCAGCATGGTTATAACGCGCAGCAGAATCTCCTTTAAAAAATCAGTGTCGACCCAGACTGAGGTAGAACACAAGCAGGTAGCTGTCCAGGTATCTGGCTGTAGTGAGTGCTGGGGCCTGGCTCCTGAGATGCAGGGTAGTGGGGGCAACTCTTGCATTAGGTGTGAGCAGATTTGCTATCTGCTCGACCTTGTGGCCAGACTAAAGGATGAGGTTGCTAGTCTTAGAGATGCATGGGAATGTAGAAAAGAGATGAGCCACAGGAGGAAAGAGATGAACACGAGTAAGCAGGCTCCACAGGCTCCCCCAGCAGAGACTGGATGTTCGAAAAGCAGAGGGGAATGGATATAGGTTCCTCTCAAAGGACACAAATTAAAACCTCCTTGCCTCCCACAACCTCCCTTGCTGCCCTTGGAAAACAGGTATGGGGCGCTGGAGATCGAGGGTGAGGTGATAGTGATGCCGGAAGACACACCATCTGGGGTCTTCCCTGAGGCTAAACAGCCTAAGGTTAAACAGCCTAAGGTTAAACAGCCTAAGGTAAAGCAGCCTAAGGTTAAACAGCCTTCCCCTGGCATCAGGACTTGCTCCCTAAAAAAGAAAAGGAGGGTAATTGTTATTGGTGATTCCCTCCTGAGGGGAACAGAAGGTCCCATATGTAGGCCGGACCCATCTCATAGGGAAGTTATTAGCCTAGCAGGAGTCCAAGTTGGAGATGTTACCAGAAGGCTGCCCAGTCTGGTACAGCCCTCTGATTATTATCCTTTATTGGTTATGCAGTTAGGGAACGATGATGTTGGTACCAGGCCTCCCAGGGCTATCAAAAATGACCTCAGGGCCCTGGGAGATCTGGTTGTGGGGTCAGGTGCACAAATAATTTTTACATCGATACCGTTAGTTGCAGGAGGGAACACAATAAGGAACAGGTCAGCCGCTGTAGTCAACAAGTGGCTTAGAGGCTGGTGCAGACGAAAGAATTTTGGGTTTTTCGATCTTGCAAAACATTCTACTGCACCAGGTCAGCTGGTAACAGATGGAGTACATCTGTCCCAGAGGAGGGGAAAGGTCACAGTACACGAGAATGGCCTGTCCCCCAAAGGGAAAAAGATTCTGGGAAGGGAATTAGCAAGTCTCATTGACAGGGCTTTAAACTAGCTTTGAAGGGGGAAGGGGCTGAAACCAGTCCCCTCAGGCAGGAGTCTCGGGGTGATAAGCTAGAGCTAGAGGTGAAATCAGCAGCCCAGCTGAAGTGCATGTACACTAATGCACGAAGCATGGGTAACAAACAAGAGGAGCTGGAAGCCTTGTTACAACAAGAAACTTATGATGTAGTTGCCATCACAGAGATGTGGTGGGACAACTCGCATGACTGGAGCACTGCAATTGATGGCTACAGGCTCTTCAGGAGAGACAGGCAAGGAATAAGGGGTGGAGGGGTGGCCCTGTACATCAGGGAGGCACTGGATGCCGTTGAGATGGAGATCAGGGATGATGGGGTTGAGTGCTTGTGGGTGAGAATTAGAGGGAAGACCAGCAGGGCGGACATCCTGGTTGGAGTCTGTTATAGACCACCCAACCAGGAGGAGGATGACGATGAAGCATTCTATAGGCAGCTTAAGGCTGTCTCAAGATCGCCTGACCTCGTTCTCATGGGTGACTTCAACCTGCCTGATATCTGCTGGGATCTCAACACAGCAGAGAGGAGGCAGTCTAGGAGGTTCTTAGAGTGCATGGAGGACAGCTTCTTATGCCAGGTGCTGCGTGAGCCTACCAGGGGTAAGGCTCTGCTTGACCTCCTCTTCTCCAACAGGGAAGGGCTGGTGGGTGATGTGGTGGTCGGAGGGTGTTTAGGCACCAGTGATCACGAGATAATTGAGTTTTCCGTATGCAGCCAAGCCAAGAGGGGGAGCAAGAAGACCTCCACTCTGGACTTCAGGAGGGCAGACTTCAGCCTACTCAAGGAACTAACTCAGAAGGTTCCTTGGGAAACAGCCCTTAAAAACAAAGGGGTCCAGGAGAGCTGGACCTACTTCAAGGAAGAACTATTGAAGGTGCAAGAACAGGCTGTGCCAGTGTGCCGGAAGATGAGCCGCCGGGGCAGACGGCCAGCCTGGATGGGTAATGAACTTTTAATAGAACTAAGGGAAAAAAGAGGGTGTATTATCTTTGGAAGAAAGGGGAGGCAACCCATGGAGTGTTTAGGGATGTTGCTGCTAGGACATGCAGGAAGAAAATTAGGGAGGCAAAAGCCCATTTAGAACTTAGACTGGCCTCTGCTGTGAAGGACAACAAAAAGTCCTTCTAGAAATACATCAATAGCAAGAAGAAGGGCAAGGACAACCTCCACTCCTTGGTTGACACGGAGGGGAACGTTGTATCAAAGGATTGTATTGTATTGTATTGTATTGTATTGTATTGTATTGTATTGTATTGTAAAAACTACATATTTTCCTATACCACTAAATATTTCTAGGTTACGCTGAGCTGTTCCTGTGATACCCCTCTTATAACTTATCAGACACATTAGTATTGTTTCAGAAGTTCAGCTGCATGCTGAATTAACTAGTTACAAATAATTTGGTTTACTTTCAGAGCTTATAAGTTTGTATTCTATGCAATACAATACACCAGGTTGAAAGAGACTTTCAAGATCATCGCATCCAACCCATCAACCTATCCAACCCACCTAAACAACTAAACCATGAAAGCCTGTGGACTATACTTTTTTTTTTTTTTTTTTTTTCCAAGTCTAATTAAATTGATTTCAGGGACAGTCTAATGAGTCTAGGATTAGGCTAACTATTCAATTTACCTCACAAATAACAGTGCCTTTTAAATATATAGCTTTTATATAATTTCTCAAGAAACACAACTTCGAATGTCTGCATAATATCAACAAGTACTTTAGGAAAAGAATGGTTGAATGACCTTCACTGAGAGGTCTAGGAAGAAGCAATAACTAGAACACTTTCCTTAAGTTTGACACCAACATCTCCTTGGTCATTTTTCCTCTTTCTGATTTGTTTCGGTTAGCACAAAAATCTGTAGCGGAAATTCTATTACCCACAATGTATAAGGTTTCAGACTAGATGGCCTTTTTGTCCTCGACAGCCAGGAATGTCAAGGGAGCTATGAAAATATAGTACAGAGTAATACATGAATTTATGTATATAATTTTTACACCCATACTCTCACTAGGATGCAAAAAGTAATAATAAAAATTAAAGAGATCATGCAAAGGAAAGTGCTTCAGATCAGTCCTATGGACCTTGCTCTTACTTAATCTCAGTTACCCACATTATACTATGAATTCTTATATATATTTATTATATATATATATATATATATATATATATATATATATGTAAAGTAAAAATCTTCACAGAGATACAGCGTGAAGGAGAAACACTTAATGGGCCACATTATAACAAAGTCTATCGATCTGCTTTCTTTTACTTGTAAGCATGATTGAGGGCTCAAGTAATTGAATTTTCTTCTTGCAGTCTGACATTTTCTTTTCCAGGTTTTTTTCTTTATTCTTGAGACATGATAAAAAAACAGAGCTGAGACTGAAGTAGGGGGCAGCCTAGGCAAGGAGACCAGACTGCCATTGCAAACAAAATCCCTTTGAGTCTGTTCATGAAGTTGTCAAATGGAGAAAGGAGTGATTCATTTAATATGGCATTTAATCCTCATGATCACATAACTTTCACCCAATCCCCATAACGAGTGAAATTTGCACTTAAGATAAACCTTACTATATTAAAGGTAGACATGCAGCACAAATTATAAAAAGACAATTTTATATGATCATCCAAGAGTCACTTATGCTGTTGCAAAGACCTTAGGCCAGAGATCCTAGAAAGCTTAAGGAAGGCAATTTGGAGAATCATAATATCTCCATGTATTTTACTCTCCTTGTAGTCCATTGTCAGAGGACATGATTGAAGGGCCAGAGATAGGTCAGTTATTACCTTATCAAAACTCCCTTTTATCACTGCTGAGGATTTATAATCTACCAAGAAATGTGCAGCTGTCAGGATGTGGCCAGGAATGCATGGAGTGAAGGGCTGGGCAGAATACAAATGCTTATATAAGATCGATTGGATCTTTTTTATAAGATCAGTGTGGTGATTTCTCCTTGCACTTGGCTATTCTACATCTTTAGATGACCCTACCAAGAACTTCTTGATTTACTTCTTTTTCTTGTTCTGTCTTTCCTGTAAAGCAGATTTTAGGACCCAAGACAAAAAAGTTATGGTCAATGTGAGTTTTGCAAAGTTTTATTCACATACAAAAGAGTCTGCAAAATCAGTCACCGAGCAATGAATAATCCCAATAAGTGGGAATAATAAATCTATTTTATTTCTTATTTCGCTCTGCCTCTCTTCTTCTTTCTCCCATTTCTATTTCCTTCCCTTTTCTCCCTACTATAAAACAGTCATAATCCAACATTTATCAGTGAATAGCACAGCAAGAGTGGAAAGAAAATGAGAATGACTTTCTAAGTTATCGTGGAAATTACTTTGATAGTTCTCAGATGAAGAAAATATATTTGATTGATGAGTGTTGCTTGCTTTGTTTTTCTTGTGTTTTTTGTTTAGTTGGTTTGTTTTGGTTTTTTTGTTGTTTTGGTTTTTTTCATTTTGCTTTGTTTCTAGGATTCCATAGGTGCCAACACAAACCTCTAGTATTATGCTCTCAGGTTCCTTGGTGAAATATGTATTGCAGTGAAACTTCTACTGGAAAGACACAAACAACGTGATCACATATTGTGAAGGAAAAAGTGTGTGTATTATTGTTTGGATTACATTTTTGCATTCCTATCAAAACTGATCTACAGGTATTCTATCAAACCTCTAGTTTTACTCTAAATACCATCCAGAAACTTAGTAGAAAACCAAACTTGTCTAAACTTCCTGTTGAAGTACCTGCACAACATGATGACATGAAGAATTTAATTTTTTTTTTTTTGAGCAAGAAGTTGAATATCTTTGATAGCATGTCATTTTTCTTTTCCTTTGTTCTTACAACACCCCAGAATATTACAAACCCAATAGGATTTAATGTTAAACTGATGCATCGGTTCTTTCATAAGTTAGCACCATGCTAAGGTAGCAGCATGGATTGCATTTTTAGCATTTCCACAGGTAAATGTCAGAAGGGGATTTTAAAGAATGTTAGATTTTTAAAATAAGTAACTGTTTTCTTTTAATTTTGGTGGAAAGCCATTTGACAATATTAAAAATTAAATTGTATCCTACTTATTTATTCAATCAAAAAACTAATATAGGAACTACTTTCCTAAAATATTAAGTCTGAATATAGATAATGTCTTTTAGTCAGTCAGCACATCTTAGTGTGGTAAGCCTTCACTACCAATCTCTGGATTTATACCCCTCACTTTGTTAAAGGGCATGCTTGTGTACAAGGGCAATAGCATGACAATGATTTCTTTAGGAGCTACTCTTGAAAACCATTGGAAAACTGTGTTTAAAAACCGAAGTTATGGCACTAGAATGCAGTATCTTATGACTAGAAGACCTTGAGGTTAAGTCTCATCATCCAAAGTTTAGACATCCAGCTGAACTATTTTGACTTATCTTTGTTATCATTATAGAGAAATAGGTACCATTCTTTATGCGAAATGTGATTTATCCTTTGTATCTGGATTGAGAGTTGTGAGGGGAACACTCAGTTGATACTTTCTTGTGGTCGTATGTAAATATTTTGGTTTGTAAGTTGCTTCCTTTTTCTCAGCTTCTCAGCAAGTATGTGAATCCCTACAAATTCCAAACTTCTTGTTTGCAATAATCTCATATTAAAAAAATTTTACACCTTAAAACCAATGACAACATGAACTAGCAGTACAAATTAAGTATACAGTGAATCAAAATCTGTTCTAAGAATTGTCTCTTAATAAAACTGAGGCAAATTCCCATTTTCCACTATAATCTAGTGAAGAGAAATTCAGACACAGAACTCATTAATAGTATTCCTTGTCTTCTATGAAAGTGCACTGGGAAATAATCACTCAGGTCACACAGCGGTCCATGGTATTTGACTTGTGTCCAATACTGATCAAGTAGATCCTGGCTTCTTATTCTCTTTCATTTGAAAGCCTAACAGATTTATTTGCCTTTTAAAATTTTATTTATTTAAAATTGAACCAACAAAAACTCAGCTTGCTGTGTTGAGAAAATGACAAACCGAACCACAGCCATCAAGATCAGCAGTCCAAAGGTTCATATTCATAGATAATTGGTTTGTGCAATTCTGCACAGACTTTTTAAGTGGGATCAAGAAACTGAGTGACAGAAAGGAGAAAGTAAAAAGCTGAGTGAATCGTACCAGACAAAAATTTTATTCAAGATTCGTAAATTCACAGAACAGTTTGTATTGGAAGCGACCTTAAAAATCATCTAGTTCCAACCCCTTGACATTGGCAGCAACATCTTCCACTAGACCAGGTTGTTATCCAGGTCTTATCCACCCTGGCCTTGAACACCTCCACAGTGGAAACATCTATAACCTCCCTGGGCAACCTGTTTCAGTGTCTCACCACCCATCCTGTAATAAATTTCTTCCTCATATCTAGTTTAAACCTGCCCCCCTCAGGCTTAAATCCATTCCGTCTTGTCCCATCACTACAAGCTTGTGTAAAAAGTCCCTCCCCAGCTTTCTGTTAAGCCCCTTTCAGGTATAGTCTTCCTTCTGGTTTGAAAGCGTGCTGCCAGCTCTTGAATTTTTCTGTCAGATATGCCCCTAATTCCTTCTCCTTAAAACTGCTCTCAAGCTATTAATTTCCCAGCCTATATTTGTTCTTAGGATTGCTCTGGGCCAGGTGTAGGACCTTGCACTTGTCTTTTTTGAACTCCATGATATTAGTTTGGGCCGCCCTATTGAGCCTGTCCAAGCTCTCCTGGACAGCATGCTTTCCCTCTAGTACGTCAGCCAGACCACACAGCTTGGTGTCATCCACAGACTTGCTGAGTGCACTGAGATGAACACATCTGAAATCATTCTAAGAAATGCTGATTACAACTGCAGAGATGTTACAAATAAATACTGCATTATTATTGCTTAAATAGTGCCTGAGGACTCTAAGCAGAGTTTCAGCTATGGCATATTCGCTTCAGTAGATACACATAATAGAAGACAGTTTCTGTACTTAAAAGCTTACAATCAAAGTAGACAAGGAAACAAAGTCTGAGAGTAAGGAATAGAGGAACAAAGAGATTAAGGATGAAATCCTAGTCTTGGGGGGGGGAAAAAATATACAGGAAACTTATCTCCAATCTTGAAATGGACAATTATGTGTACAAGATACTTTTCTTGGGGTAATGGGATACATGGGGTAATATTTTCTTTTCTTGCAATGGATACAGTAATAATAATAATAGCAACAATAATAAATAAATAAATAGCAATAATTATAATAACAACACCAATAATAATTTTAAAAAGACATGGTAACACAGAAGCTACATTATTAGTTTAGAAAATATATTTAAGGATCTTCATCCCATATATATTTATTCACTCACAGACTCCCAGAAGCCTTTTTCATTTAAATGTGAAGGAACTTGGGTGTTTAAACAATATGCCAGCACAATAAAACAAAACCTCAGCAGTGTTGTATTTGAGTATCATCTTTCCCTCCTTACTTATTGTCCTGCTTTGATTATGACGTAAAAATAATAATAAATTAAGAATGACTTAGTACTTGAGGAAAAGGAAAAAAATACCAAAACATCTCTTTCACTCATTCATCCCTTTACATGTGATAATAAGAAGGGAGAATTAGACAGTGTCCCTTTAAATTCTCTTTGATTCCTGCTTGTAACTCTTCTCCCAGGTTTTACTAGCATATTGTAATGTTAAAGTGTAAAGCTCTGCATCTGCTTGAGGCATTTGGCTGTAAAAGCAAGTATGTCAACTGCTGTCCCTAGCTGCCATCACACATATGGATTTTCTGTGTTCAGCTCTGCCATCTGGTAGTTAGACCTGAATTCACTTTTCATTGAATAAGGACTACCTACCGTATCGTACTTCATTCTATATGCTATTCCTTTTTGTAGCCTTATTTTATAACATTTTATATGTTGTTTTTGTGTCCCATATGTGTGAAAATGTTGAAAGTGTTCAGAAATATTGAGAAAACACTTCCTTTCTGACTCTAACGCAGCCAAACAAGCACACATATATGGACATGTGTACATGTGCACATACACATGCACACATATACACTAAAATAGAGCAACTTTCTCCAGGAAAAGAGCAATAAGAAGCTCTGCTTGAAGACACAATGCTGTAAATGTGATTTCTAGTGCTGTTGATTAGAACTCTGAAATTAACATAACAATCTATAGATGGAAACTGCTGTAATATGAGAAGGACCACTTAACAATGTAATATGAATGTGACTTAACATTCATTCCAGTTTCATTTCTTTACTTGTGGCATCTTTGGTAGTAGCTTAATCTGATGACATTTTGTTCTCTCATCACTATTTTGTTGCTGTAACAAAACACCAGGACCTTATGGCTTCCTCTCAGAACAGCTGTGTTGATTTGACTTTTTCAATCCTTAAATGCCTTAGACATTTTTCCTTTTCCTTGCTGGCTTGTGCTTATGTCTTCCACTTGCATCAGGTTTTAAGATGACTTGCAGGGCAAGTGAAAAAATATTATAATAGAAAAAGTGACAATTCTGGAGTCTGCAAAAACTGAGGAGCACTCTATCTCTCTTGATTTCAAGAACAAGGGATGGAGCAAGGTTATTTTGCCCCAGGGACTGACAAAGGAATAGGATGAACTCAGATTTCTTCTAGTGCCAAGATTCATGTATTGCTAGCATTGCTACTGTCATATTTTTGGGTTGGCCACAATTTAACATTCAATGCATCCTGTGGAATTAAACCTGTGGAATTTGGTGAGATGAATCACGTCCTATTGTTAGGTTAACCTTGAACAACTGTGAGATATGGGAACAAACAAATTAAAACAAACAAGCAAACAAAAGACCTGGCCAGATGTCAAGAAAATATGGCTCAGCTGTGAGCTCTAGTGATAGTTGTACGTGTGTCCCAAAAGAAATGAAGGAAGTAATTGAGCTTTAAAGAAAAGAAAAAAAAATACATTAAAGCCTTTGAAGTTATAATACAAGGGAAAATAATGTGTTGATGTAAATAAGACAGAAAAACAGCTTTTTATGTCTTTTTGCTTTATCATAGCTTCAATCTTACAGATTCCTCCCCCTTTCTTTCTTTTTTTACTTTTCCCCCAGATACTTTGATCTCTTACATCACACACATGTCTCTTGCTTGCTTCCCTTATTTACATTTATTTATCTTCTGGTGACTGTGTCACTACAAAATGGAACCAAATTATGGAACCTTGAAACAGTTCTAGATTGCAAAGATGACACCATAGTAAATTCACACTTGAAATAATACCTAATCAAGTATTATGAGAGAATATGTCTGTGGTGGAGTAGGAAGGTTCCCCCCCACACACAAAAGAATTCCACAGCTAACTCAGTCGGAGAAGCAGATGAAAGCTGTATTTTACAAGCAGATATGGAATGCAATGAATATGTACAAAAACATACAATATTTACAATATATACAGAAATATACAGCAATGTATGTAATACAGGAAACCTTTCCCCAACCCCCTGCGGCCAGGGGGTTTCGGCCTGCCCCTCCCTTCTCCCTCCCTCCCTCCCCTTTTTCCCAAAGGGTTAGAGAGGGAGAGAAAGGAAGGTAATTAAAAGGGGAAAACTTTGTTAAAGCTCAAAGCAAATGCAAAAAGTTAGTTTTCTTATCTGGTTAGCAAGAATCGTAGAGAGAAACGAGCCAGCTCACAGTACAGGGGGAAGAAGAAGACGACTGACTGCCCCCCACGACTGAAAGACTAAACAAGAACCTACAGCCGGGTTCCACCAATGAAATTGGATTAGCATATCTCTTGTTTTCATTTATATACCAAAACATTCGGCTAGAGTGTTCAGAAAGTGTCCCTTTCTTAAAGGAACAGCCTAAACCGGTCACAATGTCTCAAATCAACCTTCCAAGAGTGTCTGCATTATAAATTTAGTTTTTCAATACTATGTTTGCATTATAAATGTCCAGCCAGTTTCATCTCCAGCATAACTTGTACCAAAGTCAACTGAGTTATGCTAAGGATTAACTGGAGCCTATTTACATATTCTAGGATAGTTTAATTTATTTATTAGTTTTATCTTTAGTTACATTAGAGAGAGTGGAATTCTATAGTTAAAATATGCAATATGAAATGAAACTAAATATTGAGATATTTTTCTTCATCCACTTTCTTATTTTAATATAAGTAAACAAAAACCCTACAGATTTGTAAATTATATGTGGAAAACTTGGATCTTTCTTTGTTTGCTTTTGTTTTGCTTTTTATTAAAAAAAAAAAAAGCTGAGCCAAACATAAGTTTAAAATATGTGCCTACTCTTGTGTGTAATTAAGACCTGAAGTGACAGAAAAGTCTAAAAGTCTAAACACTGAATTCTGTATTCCTCATCCTTAATAAGTGTTTTAACAAAAGACCATGAACATTCAACTTTTTTCTTATACTCTTTCCAGTTTCTTCTATTTTTTGGACCTTCTGAATTTTGTTTTATGGGATTCAGCACATCACAGCATTGTGATCCAGTATCTGTGGATGCCACTGAAAAGCTTTCTCTCTCAATGGAAACTCTTCATAGCTGATACCAGTCTGACATGGAGTTTGTATTATATAATATTCCAATGTCCCTCCCAACCTGAATTATCCTGTGACACTACAATCTTATGATATAAAAAAGTGCATACCAAAATTCTTTTGTGGTCAGCATCTTTGAGACACATATATGTACTACAGAGATCCAAAAGGAAAGGAGCTCTTAGAATGGTTAAAAATTGAGACATGGAAGTGCTGACCTTGAGATCCCGATACAGCATTGTAAGATGAGGTTGGAACTAGCCCACAGCATTTCTTAAGAGAACCTCAACATCTACAAATGAATCTTTCTGCTTTTGACTGGCTGTGAGTCAAATTATCTTGCAGCCCTTGTCATGAATTTGCTATTGGTTAATGAGATGTACCTGTAGGTACTGTGGTTGAACCATGTGGCAGCTGTAGAGTTCACCTTTAGTGCTGGCAGTTTCTCTCCCTCCTGTGCCTCCCCCAAAATCTTATGAGACACAGACGAGTCATATCTGCTTTACCTGCTTTATGAGCTGAGGTAAAAAGGATGTGTCAAAAATGTAGCAATATTGTCAGAAACAGTATATCCTTCAAAAGTCTGCCATAGACAACCACCTCTGACTATGGCATTTTCTTGGTCAGTTAAAAGTAGCTTACAAGAGAAGATAAAATTCTCTCCCATAAGGATCAGGGCCTAGGCCTCAGACAAGCATAGAATGAGACGCAATCAGGTTTGAGAGTCATGGAACAATGGTTTATTGTTCCTATGTTTTCTGAAACACTTTGCCCCCTTTTCCCCCAGAGATCCTACACACATTCAAATTCTTCCACAAATGCTGCTAAGCTTTAAGAAATTGTGGATGCATCAAGAACAGACATTTCCCTACTATTTCATACCCCAGTGGTGTGCTGCTCAGACAGTCATCTGCTTTGTCTGCACTTACACACTGAGCTTTGACTCCCTAATAAAATTCTTGCAAGTGTTCAGCATGCTAGTAAATAATACACTGTCTGTGCTGGATTGTCATTTCTCTTGCTTATTTAGAGCAGGGGCAAGTCAACATCCAGCATACTTTGAAATGCTTGGAGAGGTGATGTATATAACCTAAAAGATGCCAGTTTGAACACCCATGCACCCACACCCATGCACACAAGCAAATATTTTTCAGATGTCTTGAATATATTATAAATTTACAAATAGTACAGGAAAATAGCAGCATGTTTCAGCATTCCAACTTTTAAAATGCTTGTACAGCCATTTACATGCTTCTCACAGAGCTAGAAAAAAGATCACAAGGTGAAGATTTAAGTAGTCAGTGCCTCTCTGAGCAAACACAGGGTGCCAAGGACTCACTTCAGAGGAGAAAAGGGCATTGTTGAGGGTGAATCATTTGTGAATCATTGCTGTGAATTTTTCCAGGAATGCCAGATCGGTCATTGCAATGTGAACTTCAGAGCACAGATTTTATATGCATAAGACTATCATAAATAAATCATAGGAAAATGTAATGAGAAAATATGTAGCACAATGTAAAGGAAATGTCTATACAGAACATCAAGAGAACTTAATAATTCAGTTCATTGAAGGTGTTATGATTTTAGTGTGACAGCAAACATAATTCCCCCACTTCCCCCTTACCTAGAGATAAGAAGGGGAAGAAACAAAGGCAGAGAGAGTTTTCTTAGTTGATGTACACAGAATATTTTATTCCTCCACTATGAAAATATTCAATTACATATGTATATGTATGAAAGAGAAACAAAGGGAAAAACCAAGCATAGATGTACCCGCATGCTTAAGACCTGGAAAGTGGGAGGGCGACTGAGAATCTCCTGTCCAGGATGGTAATGCCCTACAGTTGTAAAATGTTGTAAATTCATGATTCTGATAGTGTATTTCAAATCACTTCATGCTCCACCCCTTATTTCACACTATCTGTATTATGCTAACAGCAGTTAACAGAAGTTCTATATAGAGAGAATGATTGCCCATTGGAATGGACTGCCCGGGGGGGTGGTGAAGTCACCATTATTGGAGGTGTTCAGAAGCAGACTTGATGGGGTGCTTGTTGCCATGGTTTAGTTGTTTAGGTGGGTTGGATTAGTTGATAGGCTGGAGTCGACGATCTTGAAGGTCTCTTCCAACCTGGTTTATTGTATTGTATTGTATTGTATACAATTTACTGTGCATTCTACAGTGAGATTATTCTGTGGCACACAAACTTTTACATTGTCCTGCATTAACCACCAGGTGCATCATGGTCTTTGGGCAAAAGCAATCCCACAAATGTCTTTGCTTTTACCTGGGGCAGGATAGTTACAGTTTAAAGATAAGTTCCTTAGCTTAGTGTCCTAACTGTAAACAAAGAATAGGAACTTTCTGCACATCTGTAAGTAAAAAGTAAATAAAGTTGGTCATTGGATACAAAAGAAAAATAATGATAGGTCTATATAATCCCTTTGGCTTGCTAATGAGGATAAAACTTAGCTGCATAAATATTTCTCTCTCTTTTCACATCTTCTCAGGCATTGACTGTAGGGTTACCTCAGGCACCCCCAGAGCTAGTGTCTGCTTGTACCAACCTTCTCGGGTGAATAAGACCTGTGGGCTGCATGCAAGTGGTTTCTCTGCTTGCCCTGGTCCCTGCCCCCATTTGTCTGGAGTGGCACCTGTATGTATCTGAGCTGCTGGGGGGACTAGCAGGAGTGGACAGTTTTGCAACACGAACTGCCCTCTTGTCCTCGGCGCTGCCTCAGCTTTGCTTTTACCGGAACCGCTATAGCTTCTCTCCCCAGAACATTAGCCTTGGCAATCACAAAAGCCAAATGTGTGGCTGTGAGCGGACAAATCCAACAAAAGCTCAGCCTGCATCATGACATGTTCCCAGGCATCTTTCGATTTGCGATTTTTCTCTATTACTTTTTCCATTGCCTCCATCCCTTCTAAGGCATGTCCCCACAAACTGGCAGGCAACCCATGCATCAGAGGATGTATACAATCAGAGTCGACAGATGTGCTTAATGGGGATTCATATTTCCCCTTGTCATAGATCACCTGTATGCAGGAGAGCCTACAAAGTGCTCTTGTCGGTTCAGAGGAGCTGGTAACCTTCAACTCTTCCAGTTCACCCTTGCAAGCTGGGTGGAAACTGTTGGCCCAATATGCTAGCCTTGCAGTCAGGCTATGTGAATCTTCCCGTTCACAAGTCAAAAAGATATCTTCACTCCAGTCCCCAGCTGCTGCTTCTGATTTGTGGATAACGGCACAAATACGAGGAAAAGGGACCTGCCAGAATCAAAGTGTCCATAGACAAGGCAGCCATGAGGGGAAACTCGTGCAGCAGCACTGTTTGAGCAGCGCAAGAGAAGCTACAGTTTCACAGCAGGCAGGGTCACACTGTGGAAGGGAGGGAGCAAGACCCCAAGGCAGGCAGGACCCCAGGGCAGGTAGGTCCAGGGGGAAGCCAGGTCTGAGTGCTGGTTTCTCCAATTTCACCAACATTGCAGAGGGAGTCCAAGATGAGAGTGGAACATGGAAGTGAGCAAAGTGAGGGCGAGAGCACTGACCAGTTTCTGGTCACTCTATTTAAGGCATTTCTAGACAATGTGTCCAGGGCCAATGTATACTGGGTGTGAAGCACCCTGCTAATCAGAGATCCCAAACCCAGCAGGCTTCCCCCATGGGTAAATACCTGTGAGGGACCTCCACCCCAGTGGGAAGAATGGATGCCTTTTATATGTCCCCATAGGAAGGGGAAGGCAATTTTGCACCTTGGAAGGCAATTTTGTGCCTTTATCTTCCCCATTCTAACCTCTACTGATGGAGATGGGGGAAGGGGGTTTGGAGCACCCCATAACAGTATTCTATCTCCCAAGATGATCCTTTATATCATCCTTGGTGGGGTACATACCTTTCACACCTGCTAGAAGCCATCTCCAGAGGCTGAGTATTTGCTCCAAAACCCCTTCCCCCACCCCCATCTGTGGAGGTTGTAATGGGGGGGAGACAAAGATGCAGAATTCCTTTCCACTCCCCCAGTGTGTTTGAGAGGAGAAAGGCAAAAAGGCACCTTTCCTCCCACCAGAAGCTGTGGTCCCACATGTGTGTTCACTCATGGGTGAGGCCCGCACTGGGATCTGGAGCTGTGATTGGCGGGCTTCTTCACACCAGTATATATCGGCACTGCACACATTGTCTAGTAAAGATCTGAAATAGAATGACCAGAAAGTGGTCTCAGATACATTCTGGGATTTGTTTTGGACTCATTTTGGACTGGTTTTGGGATTCATTTGATTTGTAGCGAAATTGGAGAGATTTGCCTGCAGCGCCCAGTCTTGGCTTTTCCCTGGACCTGCATACCCTGGGTCCCTGCTCCCTACCTCCACTGGAGCAACTCTTCCTGTCATAACCTTTGACTGTTCACTGGAAACACGTCAGCAGTATGGCTTCTCTTGCTCTGCTAAGGCAGCACTGCTCCATGAGATTTGCCTTGTGGGAACCATGTATGGACACACTTCAATTTTGGTGGGTTCCCTTTTCTTTGGATTTATGTTGTGTGATCCACAAATTGGATTATGAAGCTTGCAGTTCTGAAGGCTGCTGCCAAGGATAGATCCAGAGACCATCTTCAAATTCCTACTCCACCCTTGTGAGTAAATTCCATCACTATAGGCTTTTCCCTAGGGTCCTGGCTTGCTTCTGATTTTATAAGTGGGGTAAAGCAATTTTGTAACTTAGCCTTTTCCATTTTCTGCATTCTCTAAATTGAACAAAAGTTGCCCATATACATCCCTGTGGAATTTCTAACTGAATAGAACCTGTAAATAAAATGTAACTAGATTGTACATAATTTTGGGTCACATTTTTTTGGAAAATAAAGATAACTGTATTTTTATAATCCTCACCTCATTATGTTATTCCAAATCAAAACACATGTATATCATCCTTGGTGGGGTACATACCCTTTACACCTGCTAGAAGACATGTCCAGAGGCTGAGGATTTGTACCAATTTCCCAAGAACTGTGTACTTCTTGTTCTGTGTAGCAGCAACCAATATTGGCACAGGCTGTCTCTCTGTTGCTACTGATGTGTCTTGGTCTGTTTGCAGCCTGGGAAACCTCCTCCTCCTCCTCCTCCTCCTCCTCCTCCTCCTCCTCCTCCTCCTCCTCCTCCTCCTCCTCCTCCTCCTCCTCCTCCTCCTCCTCCTCCTCCTCCTCCTCCTCCTCCTCCTCCTCCTCCTCCTCCTCCTCCTCCTCCTCCTCCTCCTCCTCCTCCTCCTCCTCCTCCTCCTCAATGGCGTTCCAAAACACTGGAGGTGACCAATGGGTCAAACACTGCCACTCACAGTTTCTCGACCTTGGAGTAGGTTTACAAACAGCATTCTTGGAAGACACTTGAGATACTATGACCAAGACCATGCACATGTTTGAGACACGACGTCAGAAGCAATCTGGTGTTAGTGTTCCAATAATAATCAAAATCCTTTAAAGGTGAAAAAATACTTTCTTTTGTTACATTCATCAGCTGAGTGACACTATTGATAAATGATGATGCAATATACAAAAACTGGACTAACAAAATAATTAATGTAATAGCCCACTTATACCAAATCAAAACAGTAACCAGAAGACAGAGTATCAGGATAACTTTAAGCTATTTTGTCAGAGTGACAAATATAAGCATCACAAAAGAAACCACATTTATCAAAGGGCATGTAAAAACAAAAAAATATGAGAGCCTAAATGAGAGCTCATATAATGCCACCAAAAAGAGGTATCGGAGCCAAGAAAGTGGCTGCATCAACATGACTGGAAACATTCTTTGTGTACGTCAACTCAGCATTCTCCTGCCAAATTAAATACACTTTCCTACCTTAATTAAATATAGCTGCTTTTGCTGCTTTGTGTGCCTCTTCTTGAAGGGCTAAATTGAATGTTACAGTTCTAGTGAGAGAGCAAAAATAACTCCTCTGCTTCCTCCCTTCCTCCTCCTGTGTCCTCCCTCCTCTCTTCCCAAGAGATCAGAAAGGGAGGAAACAAAGGCAGAGAGAGTTTTCTTAGTTGATTTACACAGAATATTTTACTCCTCCACTATGAAAGTATCAGATTACATCAGTGTATGAATGAAACAGAAAGGGAAAGGAAAAAATACCATCTGGATTCCAGAAACAAGAAAAGACTCACCTGCATGCTCAAGACCTGGAAAGTGAGAGAGTGACCAATAATCTCCTGTCCAGGATGGTGTGATGGGTTGAGGCAGTCCCCCTCCCCACCACGGGCAAAATAAAACAATTCAGACAAACGGATTGCAAAAGTGATGGAAAGTTTAAAGGAAAAACAGTGGATTTTTACAGAAATGCCAGAAGCAGAGTGACAAAAGAAATCCCAAAACAGACCCAGGAAGATCCCATCCCCACCTGGGGGTACATCCAAGACCCCCAGGGCTCTTTCTTCCCCCCTTCCCACTGCTAGGCTAGTCTCAGCTGGCCAGATCTGAGACTGCCCATCCCCCTGTGGCCTTGGGCCTAGCCAGGCCTATGGCTGGGAGACAACATCTCCCCCATTACCGGGTGACCGCGAGGAAGAAAGAGGAATTGCTTAGGCCTCGCACTGGATCTTATAGTGGTGCAGAGAATTCTGGTAGAAATACTCAATTTCCTGTGTCCACCCACTGGGCTGGACCTCTGGACACAGGAAGCACCTCATGGAGCAGGGGGCACCCAGCCTAAACTGCAACACATGGTAATGCCCTGAAGTCACAAAATGTCATAAATTCATTATTCCGATAGTGAGGAATATTAGTGTGCTTCAAACCACTGCAAAGGGCTGTATAAGGAAAAAAACAGTGATCTGTGGGCTGTGCACTAGGGAGCTTCAAGAATTGTATGAACTTATGCAAGTTAATATGGTTATAAAATTCAAATCCCTATGTAATTGATTGACAACACTTAAGGTTCCAAACAAATAAATAAATAAATAAATAAATAAATGTAATTACATGCTTGTTTCTAGGATGTTATTTGCTCTAAGATTAAGAGTAAATGTAGATATTCAGTTAACCTTAAGGTCTAGATAAACATGGGAAACTTGAATTTATGTGTTCTTGGATTTGAAGGATGCAGGAATTCCTGAGGTTGTAACACTGATGGAGAACTGACTGGGAAGACTAAGTCTAAATATACCCTTCTTTAATTTAAAGCCATTACCCTTTGCTCTGCTAAAAACCGGTCATCTTTACTGTAGGCTCCTTTCAAGTACTGAACAACCTCAATAATGTTCACTCAAATCCTTCTCCAGGATGAACAACCCACACATCTTTCAGCTTGTTCTCATAGCAGAGGTGTTCTTGTACTCAGCAATATTTTGGCCTGCAGAGCTGGACACAGCATATACGCCTGTGTACCAAGTATTTTTGTTGTTGTTTGGTTTCTTTGTTTGTTTTTTTCTTTTCAATATTTTTTTCTTTAAAAATAATCCTGTTAAAACTGCCCTGATTCAAGTTTTATAGGATAGTAAAGGTCTACCTTCATTATGTATTTCCAACCAGTTTAGAATAAACATTTGTTCAGGGAGTGTTACATGGGTGAGTGTTTTTCCAACTTATGTACTGAAGATCTGTGGCTTCTGTTAACAGCCCATAGAAGAAGTTTATCTCTTTTGAGAAACTCCTGTTTAAAAGCAGCATAAGTCAAAGCAGACAACATGAAAATGAAGTAATATCTCAAGCCCATTGTTGAGACCCCAAGACAAATTGGAAAACTGTTCTGCTACTAATGAAAACCAAATGTACTGAGATCAGTATGGTAAAATGGAATCACATCATTCCCTACTAAACTTTATCTTCTGACATGAAAAGTTCTCTCCCTTCATTTTTCTGAGAGAAAAAAATGATCAGCGACAATTTGTATGTTATTCTTGGGCAACACACTGAAGCAAATGCACTACTAGGGATACAGGAAAAACCACTGTCCTGTCCTGTCCTGTCCTGTCCTGTCCTGTCTTGTCCTGTCCTGTCTGGTCCTGTCCTCTCCTTGAGTCTCCTCTCCTCACATAATTAAAGAACTTTAGCAGCTACCTATGAGTTTTATTAGAAGTTGCATACCTATCATTCAGGACTGCCCACTTAACTCATTAAATCACAGTATCACAGTATTGCCAAGGTTGGAAGAGACCTCAAAGATCATCGAGTGCAACCTGAATCCCACAAAAATCAGCCCACTGTCTTTAGTAATCGAAGACTCTTTCTGTCTTCTTTTTTAATTGTATTTTGCAAAACTTATTTTTAATTATACTCTTTATAGTTTGAATTTATTTATCTTGGTTTACACCACATTTGAATAACCTCTGTTGGAGATTTTTTTTTTTTAAATTTTCCACACAATTTTATTTTTCAAACTAAAGATTGATAATGCTGTGCCATTACACAAACTGAAGTGCTGGTTTTGAGAAAAGGAATGTAGCACTAAATTTGATAACATTTGTTTATTTGTTGTTCAAGATTTTGATTTATAGGTCTATACACTGACAAAATCTTTAGGAAAAATACAAAACTATAATGACATTGCCATATTCCACAGTTAAAAAACAGTTAAAAAATTGCAAAGGATGGGACTGCAGTCTAGGGAGTGCTCCTCAGGGCTATATGCAGCTTATCTTTTCTTGTGGAAACACTAAAAGTTTAATGAACATGACTGCAAAAACAATTATTTTTTTTTTAATATAACTGTAGAGAGTTAACTGAAGAGGATAAGAAGAAGCAAAAATATTTTGTCTGGGTTATTCATACATATCTGATTCTGTGATTGTCTAAGTTCTCTGAAGTTTAACCTAGTGTGTACTTATTTTTTTTTCCCTTGGAACAATTCGTCATATGACAGCCTTCCCTCTCTTGTGCCCTTCCTTGGTACACTGCCTTAGTAGCCAACCAGTGATAGGCAGCTGCTAGTGAAACTCTAGACCACACACTCCCACTACATTGTAAATACAGAGTTGGAGACTGTGTGCCAGAGCACAAGAACAGCCAAGTGGCAAGATGACAAATAATGTTACCTCCACTGAAAAGGATAAATTAGCAAAGTCTTATTCTGTTTCTGCCAGTTTCCAGAGGTGAAACCAAGTGACAGCAAACTTGGCATGTGTCTATCAACAGGAATAATCTTGCAGTAGTGTCAACCTTTAAAGCCATCATGCCTGCCACTACCTAGATGCTAAGAGTGATGCAGAATAAAGGTCAGGACTTCAGTCATAGTCCAGTACTGGACAAATGTGGGAAAGAGTCTAAAACATAGAAAAAATATGTATTAAAATGAAAATACCTTGTAAAAAGAGTACATACTTTTAGTACAATGCCATTGAACATTCCCATTTAAAGTAGATTACATTTTGGGTTGGATTTCATCCATCTAATTTTAGAAATAGTTAAGGGCATTAAGAGCCACTTGAAGATCTCTCTGCAACAAGGAAAGACAATAACATCAGAAAGGTGTATCAGGTCAGCTGAATCACACTGCTTCCCTGTGCAAAGCTGGAAGGTACTGCTTCCAGCTGAGGGAAGTTGAGGGTTAGTGTGAGAGTCTAAAAGCTTGTCTTTCCTGGTGTGACTCAACAAAGATAAAATCACTTGCTGCTTGCCCAGGCCATAGCTGATGTGCATTGGGCAGAGCCACTGGAAGGACTCTTAAAAGGCACAAAGATAACATTGCTCACTGGACTGCAGCTGGCCTACAACAATGGCCCAAGGGCCCAGCATTCACACCTTCAGGACAAGATCATTTCCAGCCATCAGATACCCCAGGAAGGGAGGATGATGAGACAATGGATTCACCACCTGTTTCCTGATGTGTAATGAGTGTGTGGGTAGGTAGATGGAGAAGGAGGAGGCGGAGGCCACCCCCCACCCCCCGCTCTCCATCCAGACCACTGCCCACACTCACATGAATACACAGAAAGATTTCCTGGAGAACGATACCTGGATACTTACCTAAGGATGATTTCCTGGCCCCTGAATCCCTGAGGGACAATACTTGGACACTTACCTAAGGACTAAAAAACTGTATAAAAGACTTAAGCAACTTCTGGCTTTGCAGAAGAAAAACAGAGAGCCAAAAACACAGATGAAGGAAAACACCGAAGGACAATGCTGCTGAGAAGGAAAGCACAAGAGAAGGAAAAGCCTGGGACAATGCTGCTCTGAAGAAAAGAGGCCATGGAGCCTGGAAGAAGCAGACTGAACCCTCTCTCCGTGTTCTAAGATCTGCCTGCTGCAACTCATGGAGCTGAAGAAGCTGCCCAGAGGACCACATCTCTTCTACAGCCAAAGCCTCAGCACCCTCTCTCTACAAACCCAACATCTCCTGCAGCACCTTTCCTCCACAGACTCAAACTGTCTTGGGGGGTGAGGGGTGTGGTAATATAATTCCTTTCCTCTTCTCTCTTCTCTATTTTCTCTCTTCCCTTCTGATCCATCCACTTTATTTATGTAATAAATAGTCTAGCTGTTCATATTTTGGCCTCATTTGTGCCTCTCATTTCACAACACAGGAATATACAAAAGAACTGAGTCTCTTTCCCTCTCTGGATTGAGACATTTAGGTGAATGAGAAGGGAAAAGAGACACTGTCTGGGGGTATCTGGAGGGTTGCCTAAAGCAAAACAGCCCCCCGCCTTGCATCAGGACTGGTTACCCTAAAAAAAAAAGAGGAGGGTAATTGTTATTGGTGATTCCCTTCTGAAGAGTACAGAGGGCCCCATATGTTGACCATATCCTTCCCACAGGGAAGTCTGCTGCCTCCCTGGGGCCTGGGTCAGAGATGTTACCAGAAGGCTGCCTAGTCTGGTACAGTCCTTTGATTACTATCCTGTGATGGGTTGAGGCAGACCCCGTCCCCACCACGGGCAGAAATAACAATTCAGGCAAACAGATTGCAAAAGTGATGGAAAGTTTAAATAGCAAGCAGTGAATGTTTACAGAGAGCCAGAAGTGCAGTGACAAAAGAAACCCCAAAGCAGATCCAAAAACATCCCATCCCCACCTGAGGGTACACCCAAGACCCCCAGGGCTCCTTCTTCCCCCCAACTGCTAGGCTAGTCTCAGCTGGCCAGATCTGAGACTGCCCATCCCCTGTGGCCTTGGTCCTAGCCAGGCCCAAGGCTGGGAGACATCTCCCCCAGTTGCCGGGTGACAGCGAGGGGAAGAAAGAGAAAGTGCCAGACCCCACTCTGGATCTTATAGTGGTGCAGAGAATTATGGTATGAAATAACTAATTTCCTGTGTCCACCCACTAGGCTGGACTTCTGGACATAGGAAGCACCCCTCATATGAACACAGCAGAGGGCACCCAGCCCAAACTGCTACATATCCCCTGATAGTTATGAAGGTGGGAAATGATGAGGTTGAAACCAGAAGTCCAAAAGCAATCAAAAGGGACTTCAAGGCAATTGGGAAGCTGGTTAAGGGATCAGGGGCAAGGTAATTTTTTGTCATTACCCTTAGTTGCAGGAAGGAATACTGAAAGGACCAGGAAAACAGGTATGATTAAGAAGTGTCTCAGAGTCTGGCACCACCAACAGAATTTTGGGTTTTTTAATCTTGGGGAAATTTCTATGGCTCCAGGTCCACTAGCAACAGATGGAGCATATCTGTCTCAGAGGGGGACAAAGAACCTTGCACATGAGAATAGCCTGTCCCACAGAGGGAAAAGTGTTTTAGGAAGGAATTCTGCAGGGCTCACTGTCAGGGCTTTAAACTAGATTCAAAGGGGGAGGGGTTGAAACCACTCCCCAGAGAGGAGCCTGAGGGTGGTAAGATGGAATCAGGGGTGAAAGCAGCAGCCCAGCTGAAGTGCATGTACACTAATGCATGCAGTATGAGTAATAAACAAGAGGAGTTGGAGGCCTTGATACAGCAGGAAAACTATGATGTATTTGCTATCACAGGAACGTGGTGGGATGACTCACATGACTAGAGTGCAGTAACTCATGGCTAAAGATTCTTCAGGAGTGACAGGTGAGGGAGAAGGGGTGGAAAGGTCACCCTGTACATTAAGGAGGTTCTAGATGCCGTGAAACTAGAGATTAAGTATGATCAAGTTGAGTGCCTGTGGGTGAGAATTAGAGGGAAGGCCAATAAGGCTGACATCCTGGTTGAAGTCTGTTATAGACCACCAACCAGGATGAAGAGGTTGATGAATTGTTCTGTAGGCAGCTACAGGCTGTCTCAAGATTACCAGCTCTTGTCCTCATGGGAAACTTCAACCTGCCAGGTATATAAATATATGAATGTTAAAAACAGGGGCAAAAAGGAACTTCCAAAAGGAGGACCTCAAAATGAGGACCAGAAAAGGACCAGGAGGGGAATATTGTAACTAAAGATGAGGAAAAGTCTGAGGTACTAAATACTTACTTTGCCTCCATTTTCAACAGTAAGGCAGGATGATTTCAAGATAACTGGCCTCCTGAACTGGTAGATGGGGTCAGGGTGAAGTATAATCCCCCTGAAATCCAAGAGGAAGCAGTTAGGGACTTGCTGAGCCACTTGGATATTCACAAGTCCATAGGACTGGATGGGTTCCAGCCTAGGGTGCTGAGAGAGCAGGCAGACAAACTCACCAAGCTTCTCTCCATCATTTACCACCAGTCCTGGCTCACTGGAGAGGTCCCAGATGACTGGAAACTGGCCAGTGTGATGACCCTCCACAAGAAGGGCTGGAAGGAGGAGCCAGGGAACTGCAGCGCTGTCAGCCTGACCTCGGTGCCTGGAAAGATTATGGAGCAGATCATCATAGGGACAATCACAGCACACCTGAAGAATGGCCAAGGGATCAGGCCTAGTCAAAATGGATTTAGGAAGGGCAGGTCCTGCCTGACCAACCTGATCCCCTTCTATGATCAGGTGACCCACCTGGTGGATGTGGGGAAGGCTGTGGATGTGGTCTACCTGGACTTCAGCAAGGCCTTTGATGCTGTCCCCCACAGCAAACTCATGGAGAAGCTGTCAGCCCTGCACTCTGTGCTGGATTAAGAAATGACTGTAGGGCCAAGCCCAGAGTGGTGGTGAATGGTGCCATAACACATGTAAGTGCCGGATTCTACACATTGGCCACAACAACCCCATATAGTGCTACAGGCTGGGGTCAGAGTGGCTGGAGAGCAACCAGGCAGAAAGGGATCTGGGGATACTGGTTGACAGTAGGCTGAACATGAGCCAGCAGTGTGCCCAGGTGGCCAAGAAGGCCAAGGGCATCCTGGCTTGCATCAGGATTAGTGTGGCCAGCAGGAGCAGGGAAGTCATTGTGCCCCTGTACTCTGCACTGGTTAGGCCACACCTTGAGTGCTGTGTCCAGTTCTGGGCCCCTCAGATTAGGAGAGATGTTGAGTTGCTGGAATGTGTCCAGAGAAAAGCAACAAAGCTGGTGAGGGATTTGGAGCACAAGCCCTATGAGTAGAGGCTGAGGGAGCTGGGGTTGCTTAGCCTGGAGAAGAGGAGGCTCAGGGGAGACCTTCTTGCTTTCTACAACTACCTGAAGGGTGTTTGTAGCCAGGTGGGGGTTGCTCTCTTCTTCCATCAACAGGCAACCAGCACCAGAACAAGAGGACAAAGTCTCAAGCTGTGCCAGGGGAGGTTTAGGCTGGATGTTAGAAAGAAGTTCTTCACAGAAAGAGTGGTTGGCCATTGGAATGGACTGCCCAGGGAGGTTGTGGGGTCAACATCTCTGGAGGTGTTTAAGAAAATACTAGATGAGGCATTTTAGTGCCATGGTCTAGTTGATTAGATAGGGTTTGGGGATCAGTAGGAGTTGATAGTCTTGAGACCGTTTTCATTCTGTTTGATTCTGTGATTCTGTGGTCTGTGATTGGCTCTTCTTGTGCTTGTTTGCTTTAGTATATAAACATGTCAGAAGCATACCCAGATACGTTTATTTCCCACAAAAGATATTAGAAACTTTCCCATAATGCTGCCCTACTGACACTTTCTTATTTGTTTACGACTAAGATATGCCATATAAAATATTGTTTTGTTCATTAGGTGGTGTCTTTTCCAAACAATTCTGTGTGTTTTCCTTGACAAGTCAAACCACCACTGCCTCATTTTGCTTGTATGTCACCATCCTCCCTTGTCTTATCTCCTTAAATTGTCCCTCCAAGCTCCATGGACATCAGAGTTTATACACAAAAGGCTTTAAGAAGTAAAAGATCCAAAGAAAGAAACAAGAGAGCCAAATTGTTTAGCAATCATTAGTCAGAATCTGGGTTAGCAGGTTAATACTCTCAATTAAAGCAAGTGCTCTTTATTGAAGATGTGACATCTTCCTGCTTCTGTCAACCAATATTCCCTCACTACTCTCTCTATGGACTAGCAGAGAAATTCAGCTGCCCTTCCATTTACCTGTTAAATATCTGGCATTTTCCTCTGCTGAACTCCCTACCCGCTGTGTGCCTGGTGCTATTTCCTGCTGTCTACTCCACCTGTCCACTTTACTCTTTTATTTTCTCCTTAAATGTTAACATGGCACAGATGGACTCTTACTGCCTGTGACTTTCTCATGGAGTTGTTGAATGTTAATGATACCTTGGAATTTAAAAAGAAAGAGATGGACAGTGACTAAAACAGCAAAGAAAATAAAGATATGCATTCAGTGTAGCCATCTGTCTATAGGCAACACAATTAAACAGCTCATTAGAATATTTATTTTTGCAGTATAAAAGCATTGAAAGTCTCCAGCCCACACCAAGTTGAACATTACTGGGATTTTTTTATATCTGAGAGTGAATATAAATTTGCCTCTGAAACAAATAGATTGCAGAAGAATGAAGGCTATTCAACAGTCTGTTCTATTGCTTTGAAGTCTTTCATCCATCTGAGAAGGGAAATAGCCATGGCATTAGAAATCAGACATTCCAAAATTTTTTCTACTTTGGAGGGCCCTATTATTTTCAGACAATCACAGGATTTTAGGGTTTGGAATGGACCTTGAGAGATCATCCAGTCCAAACCTTCTGCCAATGCAGGATCACCTATACCCCGTCACACAAAGACTCCTTCAGGTGGGTCTTGAATATCTCCAGAGAGGGAGACTCCACAATCCTTCTGGGCAGCCTGTTCCAGTGTTCTGTCATACTCACAGTGAAATAATTCTTCCTCCTGTTTCCATGGAACTTCCTATGCCTCAGCTTCCACCCATTGCCCCTTCTCCTGTCATTGGGCATTGTCAAGAGGAGCCTGACTCCATCCTCTTGGCACTTACCCTTCACTTATGTATGAACATGAGTGAGGTCACCCCTTAGTCTCCTCTTCTCCAAGCTGAAGAGCCCTAGCTCCTTCAGTCTGTCCTCATAAGAAAGATGTTCCACTCCCTTAATCTTCTTTGTGGCTTTGTGCTGGACTCTTTCAAGCAGTTCCCTGTCCTTCCTGAAATGATTGTCCCCGAACTGGACACAACATTCTAGCTGTGTCCTCACCAGAGCAGAGCAGAGAAGGAAAAGAACCTCTTCTGACCTACTGACCACACCCCTTCTAATACAACCCAGAATACCATTAGCCTTCTCAGCCACAAGTGCACCTTGCTGGCTCATGGTCAACCTTCCATCCACTAGGACCCCCAGATCCTTTTCCCCTTCACTGCTCTCCAGCCTAGGTCCCCAACCTCTACTGGTACATGGGGTTGTTCTTTCCCAGATGCAAAACTCTACACTTACCTCCCTCACAAGGCTGAATTTCAAGGAGGCCGTAGCTTCCCTACATCCTCTGACAACTGTCTTGTATTCCTTCCAAGTAGCCAGCTCCTCCTTCCATGATCTCTGGACTCTCTTCTTCCACCTGAGTTTGCTTAGCAGTTCCCTACTTAACCATGTAGGTCTCTGTCGTGGTTTGGGAGGCCAATTCTCCCACCACGGGCAGAAATAACAACTCAGACAAACAGATTGCAAAAAATGGTGGAAAGTTTAAAGGGAAAAAACAAAAAAAACATGACAAAAGAGAGAGATCCCAGAACATACCCAAGAATGTCCCATCCCCACCTGGGGGTACACCCAAAAAACCCCCCCCAGGGCTCTTTCTTCCCCCCAACCCAGCCTTGGGCCTGGGCAGGCCCAAGGGAGGCAGCTCACGCCATTTTACCTAGGCAGCAGCAGGGGACGAAAGAGGAAGTGAAGACCCCATGCTGATGTATTATAGGGGAGCAGGGTATTATGGGTATGGAATACCTGGTTTCTTGTGACCACTCCCAGGGCTGGGCCCACCCCTTGGGGGACATCCCAGGTGCGGCCTGTGCAGTGGCATCAGGGGTCCAGCGCCCAGCCTAAACCACCACAGTCTCCTGGCTTCCCTTCTTGATTTCCTCCACTTTGGGATGCTCTAATCTTGAGCTTGGAAGAAGAGATCCTAGAATGTTAACTAACTGTCTTGGGTCCCTTTGCTTTCTAGTACCCTGTCCCATGAGACTTCCCTTAGCAATTGCTGGAAAAGGCCAAAACTGGCCCTGCTGAAATGCAATGTTGTAATACTGCTTGATACTTTCTTCCTACCACACAAGATCCTGAACTCCATCATCTCATGGTCACTGCAGCCAAGGCTGCCCTCAACCGTCACTGTTTCAACCAGACCCTCCTTGTCAGTGAGTATCAGGTCCAGTAACACTCCACTCCTCATTGGTTCCTCCACCATCTGCAACAAGAAATTATCATCAATGTGCTGGAGGAACCTCCTGGACTGTGGCTGGCTGGGTCTGTAGGCCTTCCAGCAAATATCTGAGCAGTTAAAGTCCCCCATGACAACCAGGGCCTGGGATTGTGAGGCTCCTATCTGCTGCCTGTAGAAGGTTTCATTGATTTCATCATTTGATCAGGTGGTCTGTAATAAACACCCACAGTGTCACCCATGCCAGCGTGCCCCTTAATCCACACCCACAAACTGTTAACTCACCCCTCATCCACCCCTGGGCTGAGCTCAACACATTCTAGCTGCTCTCTCACACAGAGAGCAGTGCCACCACCTCACTTAACTGATCTATCTTTCTTAAAAAGGACATAGCCATCCATGACCACATTCCAGTGGAAATTAATAAATTCAATAAAGAAAGGTAGCTCAGCTGTATAAAAGGGAGAACTGAAAATAATATCTGAAATTAACAGTAAAGCTCTCTTTAATAAAGCCATGTCATGCATCTCTGCTTGTAAATACACAATTTCACATGTTAAAACTATTGATTAACCCTCTCTTTCTACCAAGTGGTTACTCTACAACTTCAAAACACATAATACTAGCATCTCCTTTAATTTTAAGATTACAACGATTAAAGATCCACTTTATTATTATTATCATATTTTCTTCAAATTCCATTTTCATATATACCATTAATCATTGTACTTATAGTCTGAAATAATATTCCCATCTCAGACTTCATACAGTTAAGCCAAATTCTTTTAGTGCAAAACTGTCCCTTTTTTATGTCTGTTTGTTTGTTTTGTCAGTCTATTTCTTATGATTTTTCTTCAGCAAGGGTGACCAGCATCCAAGTAAAAATACTCAAGCACACAGTACTTAAAATCTTTTGCCTGACAAACAAAAACCTAAGATAGCATCAATCTCTTTCTCAGATGCACCACACTGGTAATAAATAGATATTTTATGATCTATTAACATACTGTCTTCCATTTTCTTCTGTCATTTCTAACTAGTAGCCGCCAGATTTAAAGAAGAATTAACAGTTCCAATTCCCAAGTAGTTTTTGTATACCTAAATTTCACACTACTTTTCATTTAATTATCAATATTTTTGACTTGTTTTTTATCATAGACCTTCCGTCATGTTGATCATGCCTCTAATTTTTCTTCATCAGGACAGCCAAGGGACAATCATTCCCAAAAATCAAGCACATATTCTGAACAACTCTGCCTATCCAACACGGAGGTTAAATTGTATTAATAAGCATATGCACTGCATACAGAAGTAGTGCAAAGCTTGGCATTGAAGATAACCAACATGAACCTAAATAAATTTTCTCCTCAGCTCTTCATTGACTGTAAGGAAGAAGCTTATGCATTTACACTAAATTTGCAGATGACTTCTGAATGTTTAAAGTGAGGTGAACTGAACTTTAACCTCCATTGTCAAACCCACAGTGCTAAGGTAAAAATCAGAAATAAAAATATTGCTAGTATTAAGGAATAGACTGGTCCTTGAGAAACAGATAAGATACAAGTTCTCTTACAACATAATGACGCATCTAAGTGCCAGATTCTGCACATTGGCCACAACAACCCCATATAGCGCTACAGGCTGGGGTCAGAGTGGCTGGAGAGCAGCCAGGCAGAAAGGGATCTGGGGGTACTGGTTGACAGTAGGCTGAACATGAGCCAGCAGTGTGCCCAGGTGGCCAAGAAGGCCAAGGGCATCCTGGCTTGCATCAGGATTAGTGTGGCCAGCAGGAGCAGGGAAGTCATTGTGCCCCTGTACTCTGCACTGGTTAGGCCACACCTTGAGTGCTGTGTCCAGTTCTGGGCCCCTCAGATTAGGAGAGATGTTGAGTTGCTGGAATGTGTCCAGAGAAAAGCAACAAAGCTGGTGAGGGATTTGGAGCACAAGCCCTATGAGTAGAGGCTGAGGGAGCTGGGGTTGCTTAGCCTGGAGAAGAGGAGGCTCAGGGGAGACCTTCTTGCTTTCTACAACTACCTGAAGGGTGTTTGTAGCCAGGTGGGGGTTGCTCTCTTCTTCCATCAACAGGCAACCAGCACCAGAACAAGAGGACAAAGTCTCAAGCTGTGCCAGGGGAGGTTTAGGCTGGATGTTAGAAAGAAATTCTTCACAGAAAGAGTCGTTGACCATTGGAGAGGGCTGTCCAGGGAGGTGGTGGAGTCACCATCTCTGGAGGTGTTTAAGAAGAGACTGGATGAGGCACTTGGTGCCATGGTTTAGATGGTGTTGGATGGTAGGTTGGACTTGATGATCTTTTCCAACCTGGTTACTTCTATTCTATTCTCATTCTCTTCCTTTATAGGGGCTACATATACTGTGAACACTGCACTGTTTTAAGTATCTGTTCAAGTCTGCCTATATCATTTAGTTGAAAACTCAACTAAATAAATTAGCTTTACCTGGAGAAATCTGTAATAAACATGAAGCACAGACAATGATTTTCACTTTGTAGTTTCTATAGACAAGAGGCTTTTAATGTTTTATTTGTTCGGTACTTAGACCATTGAATCCTATGCTTAAGTCTGCTAAACATTTATGTAATTCTATTCCTAACTTGACACTTTCACTGATTTGTATTTCACTACTCACATGGAGGAGATACATCACTTAGTCATCAACTGCTTTCTAAGGAGAACTGCAAATCATCCTGTTTACACTAATGGATTTGGTTCAACGCATAATGTTTGTTGAAATGAGCAATTGCACTGAACAATTTATCCAAGTCCTTCGTAGGTGAATTCATCTACCTGACTTGAGGTGCTTACCTGATATGTCTAAATGAGATGTGAATACTACTCCATACTCATGAAGAGTAAGATCAACGACTGTTGCAATAATTCAGGACACTTTAATGACTTACTTGAGTACTTACAGGACTTTTCTTGCATCATTAACTTTAGAGATAACTTACAGTGATTTGACTTCTAACTTGGGTGCCTCTATTAAGTTTCTAAAGTTTTCTAAGGTGAATGGAGGCTTGTATAGACAATAAAATCATATTTTCATACAACTAGTAATGCAGTCAGGGTGGTTTGGGGACAGATACATTCTATATGGAGTATATCCTTCATGATTCAAAATGCATATCTCATGCCCAAAATCATTAAGTGTAGCTCATTGGGATAAGATGTTCACAGGGGAAAGCCTGACTGTGTCTGTGGAAGGGTTACTGCACCTTTCTCTGAAACATCTGGTGCTGGCCAATATTAGCAACACAAGACTGGACTAGATGGACTGCAGGTCTGATCTGGTGTGGCAGTTCCTATGTTCCTGTGTTATTCCTCCACCTGGTGCAAGGGCAAAACTGTCAGGTATAATGAGGAAATCTTTATTCAGGTCCCTGAGTAAGACTGTATATTTGGCAATTAAAAAATCATCTTTTGAAAAACTCAGAGAATTTTACTTCTTTTACTGAGAAAATATACTTTATTTATACTGAATTTTGTCCAATTATTTCCCTAATTCTAAACAAAAAAGATTACCACAGATAGATGAAGAGAACATTTCCAGAGAGCATATGGCTACTATTATTCTATATTAGTTTTTTATTGTCATGCAGTCATGGAGTGGAGTAGACTTTACTTTCTATATTCTATATTACTATGGGAAAAAGATGGTTTTGTCTCTAAAATCTTATCTTTAGATCAACTTTCTCTAATTCCAGATCTCATAACTGCAGTTCCTAAATTAAGTGCTTAGTTGTCTTGGGAGTATTGTAAGTGATGCAGAAAAATGAGTTCCAGATGAGCTCCAGATGAAGTTTCAGGTTTGAACACCTTCCCACCACCACCTCCAATAACTTTTTCTCTTCAATGAGAAAAGTTAAGAGAAAAACATTTTTCTCTCCACTGACTACAAACCAAACCTAAGTACCATTTTAAAGTGAATGCTACCAAAAAGGATTACATAAGTTTTCATAAATATAATTGAAGACACAAAACCTTGAAACCAGTAGACAAAGTAGAAAAAAGAATCAAGAAGAAAATATTTTCCAAGTAGTGATACCAGAGCACCAGCAGCATAACTCTTCTGCAATTCCTAGTTTTCGAGCAGTACTGTATATTTTTTGAGAATGCATGTTTTTCCCCCTGGCCCCTTGTATTATAGTTGTGACTACTTATAAAGTACTTTGGTGATAAATGGCACAGGAAAAACTGGCATTTTGTGTCTAGAAAAATTTCTGATGCCTCATTCTATATAATATTATGGTCTGAGATATTAATGCATTAATGTTTCAAAGGATGGAGTGTTACTACAATCACTTTAAAATATCCACAATATTTCAGAAATCCTGGAAACTTTGCCAGCTCTGTATGAGGTTCTTGTACTTAATGTTTTAGCTTTTCATAATCTCTTATCATAGCTATATCTGCTGAAATCCTAGTGAATTGGATACCAATTAGAATCTAGATGAAGGTATTCTGACTCTGTCTCTTAATGGAGCTGTCTAATTGAGGCATACAGCCATCCTAGATTCCCATTACATTCACTGGAGACAAAAGAGGCACCTGCACATGCTGTGTCAGATCTAAAATAAGCTGAATTGTCTTTTAGAAGTGCTTATTTCTTCCTTCCATTGACAGGAGAAAGAACACAGCTGAACAGCAGGCTAAATTTAGTGCTCCCAGGAAGTGAATGGGATATTAGGAAGAATAAATCTGGCAGCAGCAGCTGGATCATAAGGTCAAGTGCTAAAACTCATCACACTGCTAGAAAAAGTGAAATAGAATTACACTTCTTCAGTACCTTGTTCCCTCTTCCTCTCAGCTTCCTCTGCTTGAGTCTTTGGCATATCACTTTTTCCTACCTTGCTTGGTTTCTTGTCTTAACTGTTTGCATTCCTTGTAGATATTGATGGGAAGAAGGAGATTTTAGTGTTGCCAAGTTTGTGACACACAGAGAGAATAAAAAAATAAAGTAAAAAAATAAATAAAAGGCCTTATTGATAGTAGAGAAATATTCATAGAAAAAAATCTAAACTTAGGTTTTGAAATTAGTCAATGAGACAAGCAAATTAACATTCTAGCATCATAGAATTGCAGAATCACAGAATAGTAGGATTTGGAATGGACCTGTGGAGAGCATCAAGTTCAACTCCCCTGTCAAAGCATTCATGCAGGTCACCTGCAAAGGAAAGCACCTATCTTCACAGATTCACAGAATACATCTGATTGTAACAGACCACAAAAATCATCCAGTCCAACCTTTGACCTAGTACTGAAGGGTCAACACTAAACCATGTCTCTAAACATCAGGTCCACACAAATCTTGAATGCCTCCAGGGATGATCACTTCACCACTGCCCTGGGCAGACAATTGCAATATTTGATAACCTGTTCAGCTTGAGCTTTGAGGTAGTGATGTTTGGATACAAACCAGCTCTCTTGCATTTCCCTGCTTTCTAAAGTTTTGGCCCATAGGTTTCCTCTAAGTAGGTCATTGAAGATGACAAATTTAGCGCTCCTGCAGGCCAGTGTTGCAATCCTGCTTATTACCCTACTTCTTCCTTGTATGGTATTGAACTCTACCATGTCACAATGACTGCAGCCAAGGCAGTCAAGACCATCTTTATTCATTAATACAAGGTCCAGCAAACTGGATGAAACTCAGCTGAATTCCAAATGCAAGTTTAGTCATATTGCCTTGGGTCAGTTGGATGGAAGGAAAAGGAAGCTCACAATGGCATAGTGTTCAGTCAATACCACTGCTTCAGAAGAAGAACATTCTGGTCTAGTGGAAGGTGATCCTTTTCATGGCAGGGGGAGCTTGAACTAAGGTTCCTTCCAATCCTAATCATTGTATGAACCTATGAAACCAATAGGGAACAAAAATACAAGGTCATTAGCAAACAGAAGATTATATACATAGATTGCAATTTTTGTTAAAAACTGAAGTATTTTGTTATCATTACTGTTGTTTCTGTGATTCATAATGGGCATGAGATCTCATTTCCTGTGCATCAACTTATAAAACAAAGCAAAAACAAAAGCAACATAATCCAAACAAAAAAAAAATGATCCACAAATACCTTATAAAATAAGAGGTAAAATGTAGTGTGATGCTGGTTGCATTAAGGTGATTAAAATTATTATTTTTTAAAATAGAAATGTCATTATAATCTCTTGGCCTGATACCATGAAAATTCCATTGTTTTTTTCACACTGATGATGCATTTACTCAAACTTTTTGAATAATAAACATTCAATATTTCATTACCACGTTAGATTGTCAATGTTATGCCAACATAAAAGCACAGTATTTGTAGACATAACTGGATTATGGAGACAAAAAAAAAATCTCAATCAGTAATTCATTTAATAATTATCTAGTAAGTTCTAAAAATATGGAGTTTTCTCTGAGAGTAGGAGATAGTCCCTGACCCACTAAAACTGAAAATGCCCTCTTCCAGTTTTCAGCCCCTTGATCATGAAGTCTCACGTACACTGCAACACCCAGTAAAACACTTTTTTCTTTTTACTTTTTTCTTTTTTTTTTCTTTTTCTTTTTCTTTTTTTGTGGGAGGTTGCCTTTCAACCTACTGTCATTTACATGCTAATTTCACAAATCATATTGCACACAAGATTTATGAAAGAAACCTCCTTATAGATGCATGTGAGTACAGATACTGGGATATATTTCCAGGTTGCCATTAGAAGGAAGAAGTTTTGCAGACGTGGAAGAAGCATGGCATTCTCATATAACAGTTCAATACTTCTGAATAAATCCTTTTAATTTCTCACTCAGTAGTGGCACTCATCTCTTGTAAGTTTTATAATCTTATTTAAATTAGGTGTACATTCTCCCATGATCATCAATAGATATAGTTAGAAATCACCGTAAAGAGATTCAGCTCATAAGATTAACCTACATTAGGTGTGTGTGGAGGACATTATACTGTGGCGGAACAAGTGACCAACTCAATATGAGTGATAAAGCAAGTTCAACTTTATTGGGTTTGCATCAGACTTTTATAACCATACAACAACATATGCCTCCTCAGCGCAATCTTATTGGTTCTAACCTAAAGTGTCAAGTTTACATACTCCTCCCACTTGTGGTCTTTCACAGTGGCTACACTTTCTTTTTTACCCAGCTCTCAGTTCAGTTTAACTTGCTTACCAAGTTCTCGAAGACAGACCGTCCTTGAAAGCTTGCTAGCTGTGACTGTTTTAGGCTGTGCCTTTGAGAAAGGGGCAGTTGCTGAAACACTTTGGCTGAATGTTTTGGGATAATATTGAAAACAAAAATAAGGTCTAAACAAATTTCATTGGTAGGTTGGTAGAATGCAACTTTTAAGTTTTAGCTCAGTCTGTCTCAGTCAGTTAATTCTGTACTTTTCCCTCTGTTCATGTGGGCCTGTTTCTCTCTCTCTGAAGCAACAGCTGCGGACAGAGTCGACCTTGAATTAGCAAAGCTAACCAGATAAGAAAACTAATTCTTGCGCACGCTTTGAGCTAACAGAATTTTCTCCGTAATTGCCTTTCACTCTCTCTCTCTAACCCTTTTTGGGAAAAAAAAGGGAGGTGGGGGGGTGGGGTACAGGGGCCGGAGGGGGCACACACTCATCTGGCTGTAGGTATTACAGTACTACAGTATTATCAAGGTTAGAAGAGACCTCAAAGATCATCGAGTCCAACCTGTAACCACAAACCTCACAACTAGACCATGGCACCAAGTGCCACATCCAGTCCCCTCTTGAACGCTTCCAGGGACAGCAAATCAACCACCTCCCCAGGCAGCCCATTCCAATGACGAATCACTCTCTCGGTGAAGAACTTTCTCCTCACCTCCAGCCTAAACTTCCCCTGGTGCAGCTTGAGACTGTGTCCCCTTGTAATGGTGCTAGCTGCCAGGGAGAAGAGGCCAACCCCTTCCTGGCTACAACCACCTTTCAGGTAGTTGTAGAGAGCAATGAGGTCGCCCCTGAGCCTCCTCTTCTCCAGGCTAAACAACCCCAGTTCCCTCAGCCTCTCCTCACAGGGCTTGTGCTCAAGGCCTCTCACCAGCCTTGTTGCCCTTCTCTGGACACGTTCAAGTGTCTCAATGTCCTTCTTAAACTGAGGGGCCCAGAACTGGACACAGGACTCAAAGTGTGGCCTAACCAAAGCAGAGTACAGGGGCACAATGACCTCCCTGCTCCTGCTGGCCATACTATTCCTAATGCAGGCCATAATGCCATTGGCCCTCTTGGCTGCCTGGGCACACTGCTGGCTCATGTTCAGCCTCCCATCAACCTGCGCCCCCAGGTCGCTCTCTGCCTGGCCGATCTCCAGCCACTCTGACCCCAGCCTGTAGCACTGCCTGGGGTTGTTGTGGCCAATGTGCAGAACCCGGCACTTGGATGTGTTCAATCTCATGCCATTGGACTCTGCCCATCTGTCCAGCCTGTCGAGGTCCCTCTGCAAAGCCTCTCTGCCCTCCAGCAGATCAACTCCTGCCCCCAGCTTGGTGTCATCTGCAAATTTACTGATGATGGACTCAATGCCCTCCTCCAGATCATCAATAAAGATGTTGAAGAGCATGGGGCCCAGCACTGATCCTTGGGGCACACCACTAGTGACTGGCTGCCAGCTGGATGTGGCACCATTCACCACCACTCTCTGGGCTCGGCCCTCCAGGCAGTTCCTAACCCAACGCAGTGTGCTCCTGTCCAAGCCATGGCCTGATAGCTTAGCCAGGAGTTTGCTGTGGGGGACGGTGTCAAAGGCCTTGCTGAGGTCCAGGTAGACCACATCCACAGGCCTCCCTACATCCATCAGGCAGGTCACCTGATCATCGTAGTAGATCAGGTTGGTCAGACAGGACCTGCCCCTCCTAAAGGACCTGCCCCTCCTCTGTATTACATTCATTGCTGTATATTTCTGTATATATTGTAAATACTGTATATTTGTGTACATATTCATTCATTCCATTTATGGTTGTAAATACAGCTTGTTTCATTTGCCTCTCCGACTGAGTTAGCTGCAGTTTCTTTGTGTGTGGGGGGAGAACTCACTCACCCTGCCACATATTTTTAATTGGCGCCCAACATGGGGTTTGTGGATAATTGCTGTCCAGAACTCACTCGCTGAGCTGCCACACCAGCTGACATCCAGCTCAGCCTGTACTTATGCTAACAGCCTATACTTACCAACTTAGTTACATACTTATTTACTTGATCACCGTCAAATCCTGGGTTGTGCAGCACCTCTAGGGGTCCATGTCCTCTCTCTTTAAGCCATTCTTCAACAGGTGTGAGCAGACTGACTATCTGCTTAACCTAGAGGCTGAACTGAAGGAGGAATTTACTGGACTTAGGACTGTAAGGGAACATAAAAGGGCATTGAACTTGAGTAATCAGGCTCTGCAGACTCCCCTAGCAGAGGCAAGTGACCCAAAAAGCAGTGGGGAATGGATACAGGTTCCTCTTAGGACATGTAAAGTGAAGCTCCCATGCCTCCCCTCACCTTCCCTGCTGCCCTTGCAAAATAAATATGGGGCAGTGGAAGTTGAGAGTGAAGTGATTTTGATGGCAGAAGACACACCATCTGAGGTGTTGCCTCAGGCAAAACAGCCTGAGGCAAAACAGCCTACCCCAGCATCAGGACTTGTTCCCTCAAAAAAACAGGGGTGGGTTACTGCTATTGGTGATTCCCTCCTGAGGGGAACAGAGGGCCCTATATGTCAGCCAGAGCCTTCCCGCAGGAAAGTCTGCCTCTTCCCTGGAGCCCAGGTCAGGGATCTTATCAGAAGGCTGCCTCATCTGATGCAGCACTCTGACTACTATCCCTTAATAGTTATGCAGTTAGGGAACAATGCTGTTTCAACCAGAGCTCCCAAGGCAATCAAAAGGACTTCATGGCTCTGGGAGAGCTGGTTGAGGAGTCAGTGGAGCAGATAATTTTTTGCAGGAAGGCATACCGAAAGGAACAGGTCAGCATCTGTAATTAACAAGTGGCTCAGAGGCTGGTGCTACCAAAACAATTTGGAGTTTTTCAATCTTGGGGAACTTTCTATGGCACCAGGTCAGCTAGCAACAGATGGAGCATATCTGCCTCAGGGCAGGAGAAAGATCTTAGCACATGAGAATGACCTATCCTCCAAAGGGAAAAGGGTTCTAGGAAGGAAGTGTGGTGAAGGCACATTCTGCCCAGATACTACATCGGAGCCCAGCATGTGGACAGGCTTCCCCTCCTTCAGGAGGAAGACAAAAGCCAAGGCATTACCCAGGCCAGCACGCATTCAGCGCATGCAGTGCGTATGCAATTACCAAGTATGGGCACAATTTCAGCTTCACGCTTTCTATAGGCTGAAGCCAGTTGCCTATGAGAGTGCCCATTGATCAAACCCAGCCTCGAGGAACCTATAAATATTACCCCTGTTGGTAAACAAGTGCTCCCTCTCTTACTTTGTCTCTGTACTTGCTCGAGAGAGCAGCTCTCGAGCCACAGCCTCTGCCATTGAGCTTGTTGTTAGCTTCTATCATACATGCATGCATACTGAAGCCTCTGCATCACAAGAAGCACTTTGATCGTGAGGATCAGCCCAGAGGAGAACCTTCGCTGAGCCCGAGAAGCCAGCGTCGCTACAGCCAGTCGTACCTCCAGGAGAGCCCATCGTGCTATCAGAGGACTGGACCAGCCCCCGAGGGTAAGATCTGCCCAGCTGTCAGGGAGAAGGGACTTGATAGAGACTAAGTCTGCATATGCCTAGCCCTGCCACAGTGGGAGGAGAGCCACCACGTGAGCCGCTCTGAGCCCTGTAACCCTAGGGAAGACTAAAGCATTGTTCGTGCCTATACTGCACCAAACCCAGGACTACTCCGAGCGTCCCGCTGTTCCTTTAAGCCCAGGAACGGAGAAGCCGCAGCTCAGCGCAGCCGCATTCTCTCTCCAAGGCTGTTTGTCACGGGGCTGACCCCATAGCTATCATCCAACCGGGAACCTCTGAGCCCGCCTACCGGCAACTGTTGCCCCACCCTGCTGTACGAGCTGACTCCCAGGGCCAACCCCACGGGCCAAACCCGACCAGGAACCAGTCCAGCAGCAGTAGTCAGCCAGACCCCCACCTTGCTACAAACAACAGCTACAGAGTATATTCCACATGCTTTCCATCCACTAGCACTCAGTTCAAAGTATCCGCGTGTAGCAGAGTAATCGCTGATGCACAAAAAGATTGTAATATTGCTGTATATAGCCAGAAGCCGCCCGCGTTCTGCCGAGTCGCCGTCTAGTGGCCAAGCGGCGGAACTGCACCCTTCATTATATAAAACATACAGATAGTCTGTAGATAGTTTAATTAAGTTCTAATCATAATATTAAGCCATTTATTGAATGTATTTCATGAACGTGCACTAGAACATGTATATAAGTTGTTGATTCATTGGTTATTAATAATTTGATCATTAATTAAAATTAATATTTTCATAATTCATATTTAATATTAATAAATTTAATAACCTCTTCACAACAGGAAGTTGGCAGGTCTCATTGACAGGGCTTTAAACTAGATTCGAATGGGGAGGGGCTGAAACCACTCCCAGAGAGGAGTCTGAGGGTGGTAAGCTGGAATCAGGGGTGAAACCAGCAGCCCAGCTGAAGTGCATGTACACTAATGCACAAAGCAGGGTAACAAACAAGAGAAGCTGGAATCCTTGTTGCAGCAGGAAAGTTATGATGGAGTTGCCATCACAGAAATGTGGTGGGATGACTCATATGACTGGAGCACTGCAATTGACAGCTACAGGCTCTTCAGGAGACACAGGCAAGGGAGGAGTGGAGGGGTGGCCCTATACTTACAATACAATACAATACAATACATCAGGTTGGAAGAGACTTTCAAGATCATCGCATCCAACCCATCAACCAATCCAACCCACCCAACAACTAGACCATACAGCCAAGCACCCCATCAAGTCTTCTCCTGAACACCTCCAGTGAAGGTGACTCCACCACCTCCACGGGTAGCCAATTCCAATGGGCAATCACTCTCTCCGTGTAGAACTTCTTCCTAACATCCAGCCTAAACCTGCCCTGGCGCAGCCTGAGACTGTGTCCTCTTGTTCTGGTGCTGGCTGCCTGGGAGAAGAGGCCAACCTCTGCCTGGCTACAACCTCCCTTCAGGTAGTTGTAGAGAGCAAGAAGGTCACCCCTCCGTCTCCTCTTCTCCAGGCTAAGCAACCCCAGCTCCCTCAGCCTTTCCTCATAGGGCTTGTGTTCCAAACCCCTCACCAGCTTTGTTGCCCTTCTCTGGACATGTTCCAGCAAGTCAACATCCTTCCTAAACTGAGGGGCCCAGAACTGGACACAGGACTCAAGCTGTGGCCTAACCAGTGCAGTGTACAGGGGAGAATGACCTCCCTGCTCCTGCTGGCCACACTGTTCCTGATGCAAGCCAGGATGCCATTGGCCTTCTTGGCTGCCTGGGCACACTGCAGGCTCATGTTCAGCCTACAATCAACCAGTAACCAACTTCAGGGAGGTACTAGATGCCATGGAACTAGAGATCAAGGATAAGCAAGTTGAGTGCCTGTGGGTGAAAATTGGAGGGAATGCCAGCAAGGGTGACATCTATAACAGGCAAGAGTCTGTTATAGACCACCCAACCAGGATGAAGAAGTTGATGAATTATTTTATAGGCAGTGTGGCAGGTTGAGAGACCAATTTTCCCACCATGGGCAAAAGAAAAGACTCAGACAAACGGATTGCAATAATGGTGGAAAGTTTAAATGTTGCAAAAAAAAGTAAAAGTTTTACAGAGGACCACAAGCACCTTGACAAAAGAGAGATCCCAAAACATACTCAAAAACATCCCACCGGTACCTGAGGGTACACCCAAAACCGCCGGGGCTAGCCAGGCCCAAAAGGGGGCTGCGAGGTGCTTTACCCCATTACTCAGGTAGTGGTGAGGGAAGAAAGAAAGAAAGAACACCCCCCACTGATGTCTTATAGGGAAGCAGGGCATTCTGAGATGAAACACCTGGCTTCCTGTGTCCATCCACTGGGCTGGTCCCTCTGTGGCATCACAGGTGTGGCTTGTGTGGTAGCACCTAGCCTAAACCACCACAGGCAGCTAGAGGCAGTCTCAAGATTGCCAGACCTTGTTCTTATGGGCAATTTTAACCTGCCTGATATCTGCTGGGCACTCAAGACAGCAGAGACGAGGCAGTCTAGAAGACTTTTAGAGTGTATGGAGGATAGCTTCTTATCCCAGTTGCTGCATGAGCCTACCAGGGGTAAGGCTCTGCTTGACCTCCTTTTTACAAACAGAGAAGGGCTGTTGGGAGATGTGGTGGTTGGAGGCTGTCTGGGGTCCAGTGACCATGAATTTTCAGTGAACTGAATTTTCAATGTGCAGTCAAGCTAAGAGGGGCAGCAACAAAAACTCCACTGGACATTTGGAGGGCAGAATTCAGGTTACTTAAGGAACTAACTCAGAAGGTACCTTGGGAAACAGCTTTTAGAAAGGAAGAGATCCAGGAGAGCTGGACCTACTTTAAGAAAGAATACTTAACGGTGAAGGAACAGGCTGTGCCAATGTGCCGGAAGATGAGCTGCCAGGTTAGATGGCTGGCCTGGGCGGGCAATGAACTTCTGAGCAGATTAAGGGAAAAAAAGAGGGTATATCATCTTTGGAAGGAAGGTGAGGTAACCCATGAAATATTTAAGGATGCTGCTATGTTATGCAGGAGAAAAATTAGAGAGGAAAAAGCCCATTTAGAGCTTAGACTAGCCACTGATGTGAAGGACAACAAAAAATCCATCTACAAATATATTAATAGCAAGAGGAGGGGCAAGGACAACATCCACTCCTTCATGGACATGGAGGGGAGCATAGCAATAAAAGATGAGGAAAAGGCAGAGGTACTTAACACCTTCTTTGCCTCAATCTTCAATAGTAGGACAACTGGCCTCCTGAGCTAGCAGATGGAGTCAAGGAGCAGTATAGTTCCCCTGTGATACAGGAGGAAGCAATTAGAGAGCTCCTTAGCCACTTGGATCTCCACAAATCCGTGGGACTGGATAGGATCCATCCTAACGTGCTGAGAGAGCTGGCAGATGAGCTGTCCAAGCAACTCTCCATCATTTTTCAGCAGTCCTGGATCACTAGAGAGGTCCCTGATGACTGGAAGCTGGCCAATGTGATGCCCATCCACAGGAAGGGCCAATTGGATGAGCCAGGGAATTACAGACCTGTTAGTCTGACCTCAGTGCCAGGCAGGATTAAGGAACAGGTCATCTTGAGTGCAATCCCACAGTACTTACAGAATGGCCAAGGGATCAGGACCAGTCAGCAGGGACTTAGGAAGGGCAGGTCCTGCCTGACCAGCCTCATCTCATTCTACGATCAGGTGACCCACCTGCTGGATGTGGGGAAGGCTGTGGATGTAATCTACCTGGACTTCAGCAAGGCCTTTGTCAGCATCCCCCACTGCAAACTCCTGGCCAAGCTGTCAGCCTGTGGCTTGCACAGGAGCACTCTGCACTGGGTAAGCCTAAACCTCCCCCTGGCACAGCTTGAGACTGTGCCCTCTTGTTCTGGTGCTGGTTGCCTGGGAGAAGAGAGTAGCCACTGCCTGGCTACAACCTCCCTTAAAGTAGTTGTAGAGAGCAATAAGGTCACCCCAAGTCTCCTCTCCAGGCTAAGCAACCCCAGCTCCCTCAGCTTCTCTTCATAGGGCTTGTGTTCCAAACCCCTCACCAACTTTGTTGCCCTTCTCTGGACATGCTCCAGCAAGTCAACATCTTTTTTAAACTGAGGCGCCCAAAACTGGACACAGGAATCAAGGTGTGGCCTAACCTGTGCACTGTACAGGGGCAGAATGACCTCCCTGTTACTGCTGGGCATACTGTTCCTGATGCAGGCCAGGATGCCATTGGCCCTCCTGGCCACCTGGGCAAGCTGCAGGCTCATGTTCAGCCTACCATCAAGCAGTACCCCTAGGTCTCTCTCTGCCTGGCCACTCTCCAGCCACTCAGCCCCCAGCCTGTAGCACTGCATGGGATTGCTGTGGCCAATGTGGAGAACCTGGCACTTGGTTTTGTTAAATCTCATGCCATTGGATTCTGCCCATCTGTCCAGCCTGTCAAGGCCCCTCTAGTTTTGGAAAAACAGTGCTCATGAGACTAAAATAGCATAATCTGGATTGTAAAACACGAGTACAATTTCAGCCTCATCATCATCTTCGAGGTCTCTTCCAACCTTGGTAATACTATTTCATGTGACTCATGGAAGCAGTCTTGTGATTCTCAGAGAACTAAAGTACCAGACAGTAGGAATTTTCTGTAGCAAGTATCTGGGATGACCACACAATTTGATAAGAGATTTGTGAAGGAAAGTTTGTTTTTCAAGGTGATGTAGCTGTCCTGGAAGAGGCATTAATAAGACCGTTAAATCTGTTTTGAGCCACTGCCCCTTTCTCCTCCCTCTCTATTACTGGGTTTGGATTGAGGTCGAGGAGCCTAATAGGCAGGCGCCATTAAGGCTGCCTTTAGGGAGTGGAAGCTGAACCCAAGACTCACGTTTCAAAGGAAACTGCACATGTCAGACACCATGAGAGAAGGCGTGTGTAGTTTACTCGCCACATAAACACTTTGAATTGATTGGCGGGATTTGAATGACTGATGTTCCATTGGGCTGTTCAGTTTTCAAAAAGGGAATTTATAGGGGAAGACCTCCTATACTTTTTGCTTGCTCATAGCTCATTGCTCTTTATACTCATATCTTGCATGCTTGTAACTCTCTCACCTCTCTCCCCCATTCATTAATGGGATTCAAGGTGGTGACAAGCACCCTACTCTCTCCTATCTTCAGAGCAATTAACTTCTTTTGTTTTAGCAGCACAACGCTGAAGTTGGGCCTTCACTGCAGCCGGCTCTCTCATTTCCTCTCAATTTGTGGATACTGCCCTTTGGACTATAACTATGAACTCAAATAACTCTTCATTCTGCAAAGGTTTTGGTAGTTAGCAGCTCGGCAGTTTGTGAGTAAAATGTGCTATTTTACCTGGTTATTTTGAGGTTTATAGCTTGTTACCTCTTACTTAGCTCTGTTGTGAATTCGAAGGTGGTTCGTCTACACCACCCGAGGGAGTATTGCTGTTTGGTTTCGTGCGCATGGAAAGATTCTAGTTTGTTCCTCTATATTCCAAGTTCTGATTGTTCTAGACTCTTATACTACTGTTTATTAGCCTTCTACCGTGTGTAATTAACTTGTTATCAACTGGGCAAATGTACTTGAATAAATTGGTGCAGGAAAACAATTTTTGATATTTAACAAATAATCTTCATATTTTATCATATTTCTGGCCAATAAATTTATAAACTACAACAGTAACCCACAGTAGAAAGAGAAAATTGTGGGATGTAAGTATTTATGAACATTTAAGAGACAGAAAAACATGTTGCTAAATGCACCTTAAAATTGGTAGACTTTTTTTCACCCAATACCATTACTAAAGGTTTTGGTCTAATACTATTTGAATTTATTTTTTTTGTTGTTGTTGTTGTTTTTCTATTCCAAGCCTAGAAAATTCAGCTTTTGCAATTCAAATTTCAAATGAATGTTGTAGTGCTGAATACTTGTGGATATAATTTAAAAGGTCTATACAGTTAAACAGCGTAGATTTTATTATTTTTTTCCCTATACATGGTAAACTAATTTTACAGGGATAATTCAGTTAAGATCCGGAGATTATATTAACATGGTGCTTACACATAAGGCTCACATAAGACAAGTATTTTGTAAATTCATCACTTAGTTATCTCTTATCTATTAAGAAGAAGCAAAGCAAACATCTTCCTCTTGTACTCAGGCCTTGAGATAAGCAAGGGAAATGAAAGAGGATTTTAGGATTACAAATAAAAATTTTAAATTGTGGAAACTTTCTACTTTAATTTATGAAAAATATTGTTTTCTCTCCCCATTGTTTTTCAAATTGCAGTCTCAGCTGAAAGCAAATTAAACAGAACGAGCCAGAAACACAGACATTAAAAATAGAGAGGAAACGAACCACACACACACAACCACCCCACCACCACCAAAAGCCCAAAATCAAACTAAAAACAAAACCAAAATCCCCTAACCAACTAGCCAAATAAACAAAACCTAAACAAAAGCAATCAGAATTAAAAAAGAAAAACAAACAAACAAAACCCCTCAAAACCCCCAAAAACAAAGAAACAACCAAACAAAAGACAACAAAACAATCCTGCCGAGAATATAGTAAGATTTTATTTTGGAAATCAGGCAGAAATACTGCAAATGACAACAAAACATATCTTTCTAAAAAGAAAAAGGGGGAAAAAGGGGGGAAAGTGGAGAAAATACATAGCTCTCCTACTCTCTGCCAGATCAACACCTGCCCCCAGCTTGGTGTCATCTGCAAACGTACTGATGATGGACTCAATGCCCTCATCCAGATCATCAATAAAGATATTAAAGAGGATGGGCCCCGGCACTGATCCCTGGGGGACACCACGAGTGACTGGCTGCCTGCTGGATGTGACACCGCTCACCACCACTCTTTGGGTTCAGCCCTGCAGCCAGTTCCTAACCCACTGCAGAGTGCGCCTGTGCAAACCATAGGCTGACAGCTTGGCCAGGAGATTGTGGTGGGGCATGTTGTCAAAGGTCTTGTTGAAGTCCAGGTAGACTACATCCACACCCTTCCCCACATCCACCAGGTGGGTCACCTGATCATAGAAGGGGATCAGGTTGGTCAGGCAGGACCTCTGGGCCTTCACCTTGCTATATCCATGCTGACTGCTCCTGATCATCTTCTCTTTCAAGTGCCTAGAGATGACCTCCAGAATGAGCTGCTCCATCATTTTTTCCCGGGATGGAGGTGAGGCTCACTGCTCTATAGTTTCCTGGAAGCTCTTTCAGAAGCTTTTCTCCAGTCCTCAGGCATCTGTCCTGTCTGCCAGGATTTTGCAAAAAGGATGAAGAGTGATAGACAACATTGGGCAGCTCTCTCAACATTCTTGCATGCATCTCATCAGGGCCCATGGACTTGTGTATACTCAGTTTATGTAACTGATTTACAGTAGGCTAAACATGAGCCAGCAGTTTGTCCAGGTGGCCGAGAAGGCCAAGGGCATTCTGGCCTGCATCAGGAAGAGTGAGGCCAGCAGGAGCAGGGAAGTCATTGTGCCCCTGTACTCAGCACTGGTTAGGCCACACCTTCAGTGCTGTGTCCAGTTCTGGGCCCCTCAGTTCAGGAAAGATGTTAAGTTGCTGGAACGTGTCCAGAGAAGGGCAACAAAGGTGGTGATGGGTTTTGAGCACAAGCTCTATGAGTAGAGGCTGAGAGAGCTGGGGTTGCTTAGCCTGGAGACGAGGAGGCTCAGAGGAGACCTTATTGTTTTCTACAACTATGTGAAGGGAGGTTGTGGCCAGGTGGGGGTTCATCTCTACTCCCTGGCAACCAGCACCAGAACAAAAGGACACAGTCTCAAACTGTGATAGGGGAGGTTTAGACTTGATCTTAGAAAGAATTTTTTCATAGAAAGAGGAGTTATTCATTGGAATGGGCTGTCCAGGGACGTATTTAAGCAAAGACTGGATGAGGCACTCAATGTCATGGTCTAATCTGATTTGATAGAGCTGGGTGATCAGTTGGATTTGATGATCTTGGAGGTCTCTTCAAACCTGCTTGATTCTGTGATTCTGTGATTCACATCTCTAACCCAGCCTTCCCTCCTCCAGTCTTCTTCTCCTTCATCCAGGGTCTGGAACTCACAGGGGAGTACATTCTTAGAAGTAAAGGCTGAAGTGAAGAAGGCATTCAACAACTCTGCCTTCTCTGCGTCCTCAGTTATCAGGGCTACCACCTTCAGCAGTGAGTGCATGCCTTCCCTGTTCTTCCTTTTCCAACTGATAGATTTGAAGAGGCCCTTCTTGTTCTCTTTTACTTCCTTTGTAGTTTTAGTTCCAAGAACTAAATTCCAACCAATCTCTGAACATAGCAGAGAGATAAGTGACTGTTACTTCCACTAGTTATAGACAGGAATACTGAAACAGAGAAGCCATAAATTGTAGAATACCAAATAATGAGTGCATCTGGACTATTGATTGACTCTTAGTGAGGTGCTTCCCCACAGATTAATACTATTAAATAGGAGGAAGGGAAAAAGAGCAGTATTCACAATTTGTTCTCATTTGACATGATGAAAGTTAAAGACATTACTGCAAGAAGATAAAATGGTTCCTGGAAAGGAAAGATGTTTAACCACTTTGGAAGAAAAAACAAGGCTGTTTTTTGGGTAAATGGAAATAGCTAAGGAATTGGATTCAGTTAAACTTGTCTGCCTTCTCTAAAGATTGCTACTAGTTTATTTGAAATGCAGTTTGTGTTTCTGCTTGGCTCTGAAAGGGGATCTGATAATAAAGAGTGATTTGAACATGTTAGACCAGAGCATGGTTATCTTTCAGGAACAATACCTTCATGAATTTGCAGCAATTTGTCCCTGACATACTAAATTTGCTACATTTCTATGTAAATATTATCATGCAAATAATCTCAAAAGAGTGAATTCTGTTGTGAATATAGTTAGAGAGCACATATAGGTACATCGCTGAATTGAGTTCAGTGAATCCAAATAAACAATTACATTAAGCACAAGATATTTAAACTCCACTCTAATATGTAAATATAATTAAGCTTACACTGTATTATATCTGGAGCAATTGTGCACTTAAGAAAAAAAATTACATGCAAAAAATGGGAACAGAACAAATTGAAAAAATCTATTTTTGCTCATTCAATAGTCAGTTAGGAATGGGTATAAAGTAAATTATTTTAGGACCCTGTTAATCTCAGTCTTTCAGATACTAGCAGCCATTTTCCATCTTCTACAAGACTTCACAGCTTTGCCTTCAAAAGTAGATAATATTGCTGTGAGTTCTTGGTGTGCAGTATATTGTTAGTAGTAATTCTTATTATTTCTAAAGGTACTTATAAAAACTAAATGATGATTCCTGCATTCTCAGAGCATTATAATCTTGCTTCCTTTCCAAACAACACTAGGAGTTTTGTTTTGTTTTTTTCCAAGCTGCCTTTTGTAAAGTCAAGGGGAAATTTAACAATAAAAATATTTTTTGCCCTATCATTATAATTTACAGTATGAAGTAGCACCAGACCTATAGTGATGAAACTAGAACTGATTGTGAGACACCATGTGGAATATTGCATCCAGCTCTGGAGGGTCTAGCACAAGGATAAGCAACTAATCCATTGAAAGGTTTTATCACCTTTGCTACGAAAACAAACTGAGACAGCTGGGGTTGATCAGCCTAGAGCAGACAAGCCTCCAAGGAGACCTTACAGCAGCCTTCAAATATTTGAAGGGAGGCCTACAGTGCAGATGGAGAGGGATTTTTTGCAAAGGTATGTAGTGATAGCATAAGGGGTAACAGCTTCAAACTTGAAGAAGACTTAGGTTAGACTTTAGGAAGACATGCTTCAAGACTAATACAGTGAAACACAGGAACAAGTTGCCCAGAGAACCTGTGAAGGCTTTTTGGAGGTTTTCAAAGCCAGGTTGGATGGGGCCTTGAGCAACCTGTTTTAGTAGAGGTGGCCCTGTGAATGGCAGTGGGGTTAGAAGTACGTAATTTTTAAGGTCCCTTCTAACCCAAGCCTTCTATGATCTAAGGAATCCCTTTAATAAAGCAGTATATCTTCACCCAAAGATTACTCTAAGTCATCATGTAAAGGTAAGAACATAAAGGAAAAATATTTCAATAGTTGTTGCAGTTTGGGCTGGGTGCCCTCTGCTACATGAGGTGCTTCCTGTGTCCAGAGGTCCAGCCCAGTGGGTGGACACAGGAAACTAGGTATTTCTAGATATGGACTTCACCAGGCATGTGGAACTCATCCGAAAACAATCGGGGAATAGACTAGAGCTGGCCCTGGCACAGCCCAAGCACACAGCCGGGCCCACCACCGCCACAGCCCGCGTATACAGCAGGGCTCTGACCACCTCTACCGCCGCGGTACAGAATCAAAATCACCTCCACCCCTCGGGCATTCAAACAGGTACTCCAACGAAAGCCCTAAAGGCGTTCTCAGAGCCCTTGAGAACGGCTTTCCAGCTGGAGTCCCCGTTCACCCTCTTGGGTTTTGGGAGCTGGGCTCGCCCGCTCACCGTATCTGGCTCTATCCGCACAGCAAGAACAGACCTGACTTTGATCTGCTCACCGCTGCCCCTCCTCCGCTTCTCTCCCCGCCGCTTCTACCACTCTGCAGAGAATAAAGGTGGAGGAAGGTAAGCCTTCACATTTCCTTAGAATCATACCTCGCTCTGTTCAGACATGGAGTTCATCTGTGTCATCTTATTTCTGAAATATTCCCTCCAGCTTCTGCCTTCCTGCTATGACTTCTGTTGTGCATATTTAAGCCCCCAAAAGACAGTACTTGCTAAAATTATTTTCAGGCACTCATTTCTACTCATTATTTATCTTCTTTATGTTGTAAATTACACATCAACAAAGGAAGCCTAGTTCAAGTTACCTCATAGTTATTCTCTGAGGTTTAATATGTTTATAAAGAGAAGCGAGTAATTAACAACTAATAAACTTTATATGACTAATAAATTTTTGTGTGCTTTCTTCTCTCATGGAGAACTTACAGCAGGCAGGGTTGTATAAAATGCATCTACCATAGAATGTCTATGATTTGCCCTTGGAAAGTAACTTACTACTTGATATCCATAATATAATACAATACAATAATATAATACAATAAACCAGGTTGGAAAAGACCTTCAAGATCATCGCGTCCAACCCATCAACCAATCCAAACCACCTAAACAACTAGATCATGGCACCAAGCACCCCATCAAGTCTCCTCCTGAACACCTCCAATGATGGTGACTCCACCACCTCCCTGGGCATTCCATTCCAATGGGCAATCACTCTCTCTGTATAGAACTTCTTCCTCACATCCAGTCTAAACTTCCCCTGGTGCAGCTTAAGACTGTGTCCTCTTGTTCTGGTGCTGGCTGCCTGGGAGAAGAGACCAACCTCCACCTGTCTACAACCTCCCTTCAGGTATTTTAGCAAGTACTGTCTTTTGGGGGGCTTAAATATGCACAACAGAAGTCATAGCAGGAAGGCAGAAGCTGGAGGGAATATTTCAGAAATAAGATGACACAGATGAACTCCATGTCTGAACAGAGCGAGGTACGATTCTAAGGAAATGTGAAGGCTTCCCATTATGTTTGCAGAATGAATGGGAAAACATCTAGCAAACCTTTTTAAAAGGTGACCCACAGGAATGGAATATGAGAGAGAGATGCATACACTTAGACTGACACTGTGGCAGAAACATATCACCACTTAAATTGCATGCCTAAACGAGTGGGTGAAATTTTGGTCAACAGAGAAAGAAATAATCTCTCCCAAAGAATCATTCTGAGGGCTAGTAAAGCAGAGTCAAGTTTCATCTCACTTCTCTTCAGATGTTTCATGACAGTACCTGGACTGAAAACTACCATAGCTGCATTCCTTTGCCTGGAGCAGAGGAGGCTCAGAGGAGATCTTATTGCTGGCTACAACTACCCCAGGTGGGGGTTGGTCTCTTCTCCCAGGCAACCAGCACCAGGACAAGAGGACACAGTCTCAAGTTGCACCAGGGGAGGCTGAGGCTGGTTGTTAGGAAGAAGTTCTTCTTAGAAAGAGTGACTGTCCATTGGAATATGCTGCCTAGGGAGGTGGTGGAGTCACCATTACTTGAGGTGTTTAAGAAGAGACTGCATGGCGCACTTTGTGCCATGGTTTATTTAATTAGATGGTGTTGGGTGGTGGGTTGGAGGTGATGATCTTGAAGGTAGTTTCCAACCTGGTTAATTCTATTCTATTCTATTCTATTCTATTCTATTCTATTCTATTCTATTCTATTCTATTCTAATAAAAAGAGAATGGGAGGCTGCTGTGAAGCCCAGAGGAAGCTAAAACTATGCATGATAATTCACTCAGTCTGCCTGTTGCAGGGAAGGTGAAAATGTGGTTACAGAGTTATGATAAAGCCCATGAGATCTCATCTACCAAATAACTGGGCTGTGGTTCTCCTCTTATGTTAAATGGTCCAAATGAAAATGGTTCAAAGTTACACCAGGGACTGTTTAGACTTAACATTGGGAAGCCTTTCTTTACTGAGAACATAGACAAACACTGGAGTAAGCCTCCTAGGAGGTGCTTGGTGTCCCAAGCCTGTGGATGCTTAAGAGGCATTTGAAGAATCCTCTTTAGCAACATGCATCATCCCTGAACTGGTCAGGAATTTGGACTAGATGATCATTGCAGATCTTTTCTGAAAGAAATAGTTCCGTTCCATTCCATTCCATTCCATTCCATTCCATTCCATTCCATTCCATTCCATTCCATTCCATTCCATTCCATTTAATTTCTAGGGAGAAGGGGCTGAAACCAGTCCCCCCAGACAGGAGTCTGAGGGTGGTAAGCTGGAGTCAGGGGCAAAACCAGCAGCCCGGCTGAAGTGCATGAATACTAATACATGAAGTATGGGCAACAAACATGAGGAGCTGGAAGCTTTGTTGCAGCAGGAAAGATATGATGTGGTTGCCATCACAGAGACGTAGTGGGACGACTCACATGACTGGAGCACTGCAATTGATGGCGACAGGCTCTTCAGGAGAGACAGGCAAGGAAGAAGGGGTGGAGGGGTGGCCCTGTACATCAGGGAGGCTCTTGATGCCATTGAGCTAGAGATCAGGGACGATCAGGTTAAGTGCGTGTGGGTGAGAATTAGAGGGCAGACCAGCAGGGCAGACATCCTGGTTGGAGTCTGTTATAGACCACCCAACCAGGAGGAGGATCTTGATGAAGCATTCTATAGGCAGCTTAAGGCTGTCTCAAGATCGCCTGACCTTGTTCTCATGGGTGACTTCAACCTGCCTGACATCTGCTGGGATCACAACATAGCAGAGAGGAGGCAATCTAGGAGGTTCTTAGAGTGCATGGAGGACAGCTTCTTATCCCAGGTGCTGTGTGAGCCTACCAGGGGTAAGGCTCTGCTTGACCTCCTCTTCACCAACAGGGAGGGGCTGGTGGGTGATGTGGTGGTCGGAGGGTGTTTAGGCACCAGTGACCACGAGATAATTGAGTTTTCGGTATGCAGCCAAGCCAAGAGGGGGAGCAAGAAGACCTCCACTCTGGACTTCAGGAGGGCAGACTTCAGGTTACTCAAGGAACTAACTCAGAAGGTTCCTTGGGAAACAGCCCTTAAAAATAAAGGGGTCCAGGAGAGCTGGACCTACTTCAAGAAAGAACTCTTGAAGGTGAAGTAACAGGCTGTGCCAGTGTGCCGGAAGATGAGCCTCGGGGGCAGACGGCCAGCCTGGATGAGCAATGAACTTCTAAAAGAACTAAGGGAAAAAAAGAGGGTGTATTATCTTTGGAAAAAAGGGGAGGGAACACACGGAATGTTTAGGGATGTTGCTAGGTCTTGTTAGAAGAAAATTAGGGAGGCAAAAGCACATTTGGAACTTAGACTGGCCTTTGCTGTGAAGGACAACAAAAAGTCCTTCTATAAATATATTAACAGCAAGAGGAAGGGCAAGGACAAGCTCCACTCCTTGGTGGGCATGGAGGGGAACATTGTAACAAAGGATGAAGAAAAGGCAGAGGTACTTAACACCTTCTTTACCTCAATTTTTACTAGCAGGACAGAACGTCTTCCAGACAGCTGGCCTGCAGAGCTGGCAGAAGGAGCCAGGGAGCAGCATAGTTCTCCTCTGTTCCAGGATGGGGCAATTAGAGATCTTCTGAGCCTTTTGGACCCCAACAAGGCCATGGGACCGGATGGGATCCATCCTAGGGTGTTGAGGGAGCTGGCAGATGAGCTGTCCAGGCCGCTCTCCATCATTTTTCAGCAGTCCTGGCTCACTGGAGAGGTCCCAGAAGACTGGAAGCTGGCCAACGTGGTACCCATCCACAAGAAGGGCCAGTTGGATGAGCCAGGGAATTACAGGCCTGTCAGCCTGACCTCAGTGCCAGGCAAGGTTATGGAACGGGTCATCTTGAGTGAGATCACACAGCACTTACAGGATGGCCAGGGGCTCAGGCCTAGCCAGCATGGATTTAGGAGGGGCAGGTCCTGTCTGACCAACCTGATCTCCTTCTATGATCAGGTGACCCACCTGGTGGATGTGGGGAGGCCTGTGGATGTGGTCTACCTGGACCTCAGCAAGGCCTTTGACACCGTCCCCACAGCAAACTCCTGGCCAAGCTGGCAGCCCATGGCTTGGACAGGAGCACACTGGGTTGGGTTAGGAACTGGCTGGAGAGCCGAGCCCAGAGAGTGATGGTGAATGGTGCCACATCCAGCTGGCGGCCAGTCACTAGCGGTGTGCCCCAGGGGTCAGTGCTGGGTCCCATGCTCTTCAACATCTTTATTGATGATCTGGATAAGGGCATTGAGTCCATCATCAGTAAATTTGCAGATGACACCAAGCTGGGGGCAGGAGTTGATCTGCTGGAGGGAAGAGAAGCTTTGCAGAGGGACCTTGACAGGCTGGACAGATGGGCAGAGTCCAATGGCATGACATTTAACACATCCAAGTTCCAGGTTCTGCACATTGGCCACAACAACCCCAGGCAGTGCTACAGGCTGGGGTCAGAGTGGCTGGAGAGTGGCCAGGCAGAGAGGGACCTGGGGGTACTGGTTGATTGTAGGCTGAACATGAGCCTGCAGTGTGCCCAGGCAGCCAAGAGGGCCAATGGCATCCTGGCCTGCATCAGGAACAGCGTGGCCAGCAGGAGCAGGGAGGTCATTGTGCCCCTGTACACTGCACTGGTTAGGCCACACCTTGATTCCTGTGTCCAGTTCTGGGCCCCTCAGTTTAGGAAGGATGTTGTAGCCAGGAAGGGGTTGGCCTCTTCTCCCTGGCAGCCAGCACCAGAACAAGGGGACTCAGTCTCAAGCTGCAACAGAGGCAGTTTAGGCTGGAGGTGAGGAGAAAGTTCTTCACCGAGAGAGTGATTCATCATTGGAATGGGCTGCCCAGGGAGGTAGTTGAGTCGCCGTCCCTGGAGGTGTTCAAGAGTGGACTGGATGTAGCACTTGGTGCCATGGTCTAGTCATGAGGTTTGTGGTTACAGGTTGGACTTGATGATCTTCGAGGTCTCTTCCAACCTTGGTAATACTATACTATACTATACTATACTATTCTATTCTATTCTATTCTATTCTATTCTATTCTATTCTATTCTATTCTATTCTATTCTATTCTATCATTCCATTCTCTTCTATCCTTATTCCTGTAATTACAGCTGCATCAAGATAAAAATAAGCATGAGAAGAAACGTAGGTCCTAGCTATTTCCGTAGAAAAAAAAAGTAAAACAGTTTTGTAGAAATATATTCTTACTTCTGTAAACACCAATGTTTCTGTAGATTGTGGGTTATGTTGCACCCAGTGCCATTCTGACACTGTCCTCAATAAGCAGAGAATTAATGGATTAAGATGACCATGATAATACTGAAGGGTTTGATACAAATTTGATTTTTAACAGAATTATAGTAAAATTGACACATTATTATCATCCAAGATTGTGCCAGTCCAGACTAATTCAATTTATGAAGAGTTTTCTATTAACTTCAGTGAGCACTGAAGTGAGTGCTGTGACTTGAAATATTTGTCTGGCTTCTGTGCCAAGGAACAAAGGTTAGAAGATTTATCCTGCAGATGTTGGATTTTATACTAGGCAAGCAGTCATAGTCAAAGAGAAAGAAATAATTTACATCATGAAAGTGCAAACTCAAAATGGTGAAACTTATTGACATTATTCCAGTTTTGCTTTATTGTAAATAAGACCATAGGTCTGTGTGTCAAAAGAGACATTTTTCGGCCTACAAATAAGAATAAAAGAGGGAGGGGGAGGGAAGAGGGAAATGTACTTAAACAGCAAACACATGCAGACAGAAAGTTATTGCCCAGTTCCCAGAAAAAAAAAAAAAAAACAAAACAAAAGCAAAAGCAAAAGCAAACCCAAACCAACCAACCAACCTACCCAACCCAATCCAACCCAACCCAATACCCACAAAATAAAAAAATAAAAAAAACCAACCCCCCCAAAACAAAATAAAGCCAAAACCCAAAACAAAGCAAAGCAAACAACCAACCACTCAACCAGTCAAAAAAAGCCAACTGATTTTATGTTGCACAAATGCATGTAGTTTACTTAATGAACTGAAATAATTTTGGATGTTTTACTTTAATATGTAAAGCATAGGCAAAGATCTCACAAAACTTATTTACCTGGCAGTGAATGATGCATGACTGTTGAGAAAATATCAAATTTAAATTACAAAAAAGTCATGCATTTATGTGCTTCCTGGGTAATGCATAAGATAATCAAATATGATGGAAGAATTGTTGCCAACTATAGTTAGCATAAGACAGAGTGACAAAGGCAAAAACAAAGATACTGCAACCGTAGGGAATGAACACCGTACAGCATGATACACAATACATCCCTTTTAGATTTTTATAACATAGTAACTTAATAAACAGATGTACATGGTGTTCTTTTGAAAACACTCATTCTCTGGGTGGAGAAAAAGTAATTTGGTATTAAGATACTTCTCAAGTTAACAGGATTGTTTGCTGTGTTTGGCATTTACAGAAGCAGTTCACTGAGTCCAGTGATTTAATCTGGAATAATACAATTTAGTTTTATAGAAAGTCTCGTTTGCAGCACAGTTACAGAAGTTAAATAATGAATAATAGTACAGGCAGGAATGGGAACAGAGAACAATACATAAGAAAAATAACAATTTTATTTGTAATTTAAGAAATAAAATCTTTGACAAGAAAAAAATGTAAAAAAGATTATTAAAAACCCCAAAACATGTCCATCTACATTCTATTGAATAATAAATATATTGACCTTGTAAATTCCATGGTTTAACTAGAGGAATAGCTCAGTGATGTTCAGAATGTGTTTCCATATTTATTTTGTTTGGGACCAGAGTTGGATTTTTTTTTTTTCCCTTGAGGAAAGAGTAGCTGAACTCAGGATGGAAAAAAAACCCAAAATCAGAAAAAAATAGTTGGGGCACTGTGTGAAGAAACATTATGAAAAGCATTAAAATATAGAAGGGGAAAACCAACCAACCAAGCAAACCCATAACAAAAACTAACAGAAACATGCAATTCAGATGTAATTTCAAGAGATTAGAGCTTAGAACTGGAAGATAAACACACCTGAGTCTCATGATATTGTGAATGGTGTTTAAAATTAGGATACAAGTAGGCTGCTAGAATAATAGACAATCCAATATCAAACATCACTGGCTGTGGATGCTATTTGTCTGGACTTTCATAAAGCATTTGAATCACCTCTTGCATCATCCTCCTGGAGCAACTGGCTGCTCATGGCTTAGATGGGTGACACTTTACTTCATAAAAACATTGCTTGTATGGTCAGGCTGAAACAATGGGGTAGTAAATGGAGTTAAATTCAGTTGGTGACCAATAAAAAGAGGTATTTCCCAGTGATGACTACTGGGGCCAGATTTCTATTGGTGATCTGGATAAGACGATTTGGTGCACCCTCAATACATATGTAGATGACACTAAGGACAGCAGTCTGGACAGGCTGAACTGATAGGCCAAGGCCAACTGTATGAGATTTAACATGGTCAAGTTAGTTATAACAACTCTAGCACTCCATACTTGAGGGGCAGAGTGTCTCAAAAATTGCCCAGTAAAGATAGACTTGGGGCTGTTGGTCAACAGCCAGAAGAATATGAGCCAGCGTGGGTCTAAATGGCCAAGAAGTCAAACAGCATCCTGGCTTGTATCAGGAACAGTGTGACTAGTAGGGAATGGACCACTAGATGGATAAAGAACTGGCTTGATGGCCGCACCCAAAGAGTGGCTGTCAACGGGTCCATGTCCCAGTGGAGGCCAGTGACAAGCAGAGTCCCTCAAGGATCAGTCCTGGGACCTGTCTTGTTCAACATTTTTGTGTGTGACATGGACAGTGGCATTGAGTGCACCCTCAGCAAGTTTGCTGATGACATCAAGCTGTGTGGTGCAGCAGACACGCTGGAGGGAAGGGATGCCATCCAGAGGGACCTTGACAGGCTAGAGAGGTGGGCACAAGCCAACCCCATGAGCTTCAACAAGGCCAAATGCAGGGTCCTGCATCTGGTTCGAGGCAATCCCAGGCACAAGTACAGGCTGGGCAGTGACTGGCTGGAAAGCAGTCCTGAAGAGAGAGACTTGGGGGTGCTGGTGGATGAGAAGCTCAACAGGAGCTCTCAATGTGCACTTGCAGCCCGGAAAGCCAATCAGATCCTGGGCTGCATCAGGAGAAGTGTGACCAGCAGGTCAAGGGAGGTGATTCTCCCCCTCTACTCAGCTCTGGTGAGACCCCACCTGGAGTACTGCATCCAGTTCTGGAGCCCCTATTACAAGAGGGATGTGGACGTGCTGGAGCGTGTCCAGAGAAGGGCCACAAGGATGATCAGAGGGCTGGAGCACCTCTCCTATGAGGACAGACTGAAGGAGTTGGGGCTGTTCAGTCTGGAGAAGAGAAGGCTCCCAGGTGACCTCATTGTGGCCTTCCAGGATCTGAAGGGGGCCTACAGGAAGGCTGGGGAGGGACTTCTCAGGATCTCAGGGAGTGATAGGACTAGGGGGAACGGAATGAAGCTGGAGATGGGGAGATTCAGGCTAGATGTGAGGAAGAAGTTCTTCCCCATGAGAGTGGTGAAGGCCTGGAATGGGTTATCCAGGGAGGTGGTTGGGGCCCCGTCCCTGGAAGTGTTTAAGACCCGGCTGGATGAGGCTCTGGCCAGCCTGATCTAGTGTGGGATGTTCCTGCTCCATGGCAGGGGGTTGGAACTAGATGATCCTTGTGGTCCCTTCCAACCCTGACTGATACTATGATACTATGATTATGACCCTATACTTGGTAGTGGTGAAGCCACATCTTGAGGACTGTGTTCAGTTCAGGGGTCCTCACTACAAGAAGGACATTAAGTTGCAGAAGCATGTCCAAAGAAGTGCAATGAAGTGGGGGAAAGGCGTTGAGAATAGGTCTGATGAGGAACTACCGAGGGAATTGGGTTTTTCTAGTCTGAAGGGGCTGAGTGGAAACCTTAAAGCTCTCTACAACTATCTGAAAGGAGATTGTGGAAGAGTGAGTGCTCCTCTCTTCTCCCTAGTAAGTAATAAAACTATGAGGGAAAATGGGCTCCAGCTGCCCCAGGGGAGTTTTAGAAAGGATATTAGCAGAAACTTCTTCACTGAAAGAGTTATCAAACACTGGAAGATGCTATTCAGGAAGGTGGTAGAATCACCATCCCTGGAGCTTTTTTTACAAGATTCATAGAAACAGTTATAAGAGAAAGGTTTTAGCACCAGATTTAGTAGAGTTAGACAATATCTGGACTCAATGGTTTCAATGGTCTTTTCTAATCAAAATCGTTCTATGATTCTATGTCATATCATTGTAATTTGCCAGATGAAAAGGATCACAAAAAGCTCACTCTGCTACAAAAGGAAGACATCTTCACTCAGCTACAGTTTCACAGATCTTCAAAAAAGTATCCCAGTTTTACAAAAGAAACTAACCAACCAAAACCCCTTAAAATCTGAGTAAAGTACTTGTGAACTGTCTTTTTAAAAAATATTCTGGGGTTTAGCTCATTTCTCAGTAAGTCATATGAAATAACTTCTTTTGCTCAAAAAAGGTATGGCAAGTTTCTCAATGGTGTTACTCCTCTTGAGAGGGTAATTATATTGGATGAATGGAAAAAGTGTAAATTGAAAATGCATATATCTAGAGAAAACAAGAATCAAAACCATACACCAAGAATCAAAACCAAATCCACCATTAAAAATGAAGGTGTAAGTGTTCAGGGTGAAGACAAAATTAATGAAAATTGGAAAAACAATTAAATAGGAACTAAAGTCTGCTCCTGGAAACCACCTGATTCATAAACCACATATGTCATAAACAAGATCCACAATAAAGTATCCTTAGAAAATTAGTAAAGTCAATGGAAGCTTGTGATGACTTCAGAAGATGACTCACAAGAGTTAAACATTTTGAAGTTAGTGAAGTAAGGTCAATCTGTTGGAAATTCTTAGAAGTTTTGTCATGTCTGGGGAGACCATACAGCAGTTTTTCAACACTTAAATAGGGCCTACAGAAAAGATGGAGGTGGTCTTTATCATAGAGTGTAGTGACAGGATGAGTGGTAACAGTTCTAAATTTAAAGAAGGTAGAGTTAAACTAGGTAGTAAGAAGCCATTCTTCAATGTAAGGTTGGTGAGACACTGGGACAACTTAGTCCAGAGAAGTTCGAGATGTTACCTGCCTGGAAGTGTTTAAAGCCAGGCTGCATGAGGCTTTGAGCAACCTGATCTTGTGGAAGGTGTTCTTGTTCATGTCAGAAGGGCAGCTAGAGAACTGAGAGAAACAAGGAAGTTGTCTCGGTCCGGAGAGGGAAAGAGACTCAGTTCTTTTGAATATTCCTGTGTTGTGAAATGAAAGGCACAAACGAGGCCAAAATATCAACAGCTAGACTATTTACTACATAAATAAAGTGGATGGATCCGAAGGGGAGAGAGAAAAAACAGGGAGAGAAGAGAGATTAGCAAACAGAAGAAAGGAATTATATTACCACACCCCTCAAACCCCCAAGACAGTTTGAGTCTGTGGAGGAAAGGTGCTGCAGGAGATGTTGGGTCTGCAGAGAAATGGTGCTGAGGCTTTGGCTGTAGAAGAGATGTGGTCCTCTGGGCAGCCTCTTCAGCTCCATGAGTTGCAGCAGGTGGAACCAATGGTGAGAGGTGGAGAGAGGGTTTTTAGAGTCCAAGATCCGTTGTGTTGCCCCGTGATGTTTCCAGCGTGTGGTGCCATCTTCTTTCTTCTGCCTTGACAGTGTCACTCAGGTCTTTTTATAGAGTTTTTTAGTCCTTAGGCAAGTGTCCAGGTGTTGTTCCCCAGGATATTGTTCTGGGAAATCATCCTTAGGTAAGTGTCCAGGTATCGTTCCCCAAGAAATCTTTCTGTGTACTCAGGTGAGTTTGGGCAGTGGTCTGGAGGGGAGGGGGCTCCGCCTCCTCCTTCTCCATCTACCTACCCACACACTCATTACACATCAGGAAACAGGTGGTGAATCCATTGTCTCATCATCCTCCCTTCCTGGGGTATCTAATGGCTGGAAATTATCTCAGTCCTTTACAATACAATACAATACAACACACCAGGTTGAAAGAGACCTTCAAGATCTTGTCCTGAAGGTGTGATGGCTGGGCCCTTGGGCCATTGTTGTAGGCCAGCTGCGGTCCAGTGAGCAATGTTATCTTTGCACCTTCCAAGAGTCTGCTTTAAACTATTTCAAGAATAATTGGAATTTAGTAGTAGAAGGGAAAAAAAATGACCAACAATTATTTTTTTATTCATATTTCAGTATGTTGATACAATGGGAATGACATTTTCAAAGTTAAGAAAATAGTAAGGGAAAACATTTAAGAAATGGTCATGACTTATTTTGATTAGTAAACCAACCAAAAAACCACAATAAAAATCAAAGTGTGACAAAAACAACACATAAAAAAATAAAAGAAATTGCCCACTCTTTTTAAACTAACTGCAGAAATGAATTATTGACATAGAGCAATTAATTATAGTAGTATGACTGCAAGAACTCTGTCACTAAATTCAGTTGTCTCCCAGCAATGTCAAGATTTTGATTTCTTGACTCTCACAGAATTGTTTTTCTCTCTTACATATTTTACTCTCTTGTGAATAGACAAGATTCCTTGTTTCTCTCTCTGTACATCACAAATTCTCTGTGCACATTTTTAAGAAACATCTGCAGGTAACCATTGGAAAATTTCATCTATGCAGCAAGGTGAATAATGCTTCTGGAAGTATGAGGTTGAGAATATAGCCTCATATGAACTAGAGAACATGGTATTTTAAGATGAGATTCATTTATATTCACTGTCCCTGCAAACACTGAATTATCTGATATTATTAGAAACCCTGTATAATGATGTAAAGTTTCAGCAGGCACTGGAGATTTCAGGGATTTCCAAATCAGTGCACTAATATAGGCAGAAATCTGTACTTGTATTTGTTAGCATTTTTGCCTTATGTGAACAAAACAGCCATTCCTTCCTTTTTGTACATCCAGCTTATTCTGTACATCTACCTGAGTGCTCTATACAAATATGCTCCTTTCTACAAGATGTATAGTAAAAGATCTTACCCTCTGTGCAGCACAGAGGAGCTTAAACTCTGTCTCCTGAATAGACAGAAACAGAATTCTGGTATAAGGCAAATCTCAGTGGAAATATCATGATTTACACCAGTCTGTTGTTCCTTTGTTCAGTGCAATCTGCAAGGTTCTCTGTGAAAGCAGAGGCTATTAAATACATTTAGTATTTCTACTTCTTCCCTCCCCCTATTTTTCTCTTTGCCTCTGTTATCTTTTCTATATTCATTTGCACATGAATTCATGCACATTTACTTATATAATTAAGTAATTTGGTATTCTTACAAAAAAAAAAAAAAATTCTAGGTTTTACTAAAAATAAATCTTAGGCCAGTATTGTGTTGCTCTCATTCTGAAAATAGTTCCAGAACAACTTTTACTCTGCCTGCAATGGTAATATATATTCTCCTGAATGTGGCTATTTATTCACTTAAAGGTGTCTTTGAATTATTGTCCAATTCTTTGCTCTGTACCACAGTGTTCTTTGATGCTTTATAGAATGAGAAACCGATTGGATAGAGTAAAAAGAATTAGAAGTAGAGGCAATTGAGTTTATTCTTCTTCATCTTTGTGAAAAATAATGGCATAGAATGTGCAATATTTTACCACTGTCTCTTTAACAATTCTCATAAATTATGAACATGTATTTAATTTAATCCTGCCTATCTGGTGTCACTATTACAGATTTTTTTTTTCCTTTATTAATACAACCTTCTTCCTTCTTTACCTTCTGAAATGAACAATTTATGCCACTAAAAACAGGAAGTTTGCTAGCATATTAAGTTTAAATACCTGAGTATTTGGGATCTAGACATAAAATAGGAAAGAACCTTTCTTTATCAAGAGAAAAGAGAATTGTAGACAGTGCAAGCAGGTCAAAGAGTGAAAGGCTGAATAAATATATACATATGTGTGTGTTTATAGTTAAAATTAAATTTAATGAGAAGAGGAACAGCCTGAGAGGATAACAGCAAGAGGAGTTGGTGCACATTCATCTTTTGATTTGGAGAATCTGTAAGAATAATTGGCTTCAGAGCTTAAACCATGTATTATTTCAGATTTCTGGGTGACAAAAATGCATGTGATATAATCACCTACTATATTTATGATCTTTTAAGGGTATCTGGGGATTCTTTCTTTCAATAGAACAGTTTGAGATTTTGTATTCTACAGACACAGTCCTTTAATACAAAGGCAAAGGCACTACTGCAATAGCTGTGGAATGATTACGTTTGTTGGTTCTTTCTATTCTGAAGCATAAGTGAGCATCAGTTAATAAAATTTCATCTGTTATTCATTAGAATAGAATAGAATAGAATAGAATAGAATAGAATAGAATAGAATAGAATAGAATAGAATAGAATAGAATAGAATAGAATAGAATAGAATAGACCAGGTTGGAAGAGACCTTCAAGATCATCACGACCAACCTGTCAACTAATCCAACACCACCCAATCAACTAAACCATGCAACCAAGCACCCTATCAAGTCTCCTCCTGAACACCTCCAATGACGGTGACTCCACCACCTCCTCAGGCAGCCCATTCCAATGGCAAATCACTCTCTCTGTATAGAATTTCTTCCTAACCTGCAGCCTAAACCTCCCCTAGTGCAGCCTGAGACTGTCTTCTTGTTCTGGTGCTGGTTGCCTGGGAGAAGAGACCAACTTCTGCCTGTCTACAACCTCCCTTCAGGTAGTTGTAGAGAGCAAGAAGGTCACCCTTCAGTCTCCTCTTCTCCAGGCTAAGCAAACCCAGCTCCCTCAGCCTCTCCTCATAGGGCCTGTGTTCCAAACCCCTCACCAACTTTGTTACCCTTCCCTGGACACGTTCCAGCAAGTCAACATCCTCCCTAAACTGAGGGGCCCAGAAATGGACACAGGACTGAAGGTCTGAAGGGGAATCACCTCCTTGCTCCTGCTGGCCACACTGTTCCTGATGCAGGCCAGGATGCCATTGGCCCTCTTGGCTGCCTGGGCACACTGCAGGCTCATGTTCAGCCTACCATCAACCAGTACCCCCGGTCCCTCTCTACCTGGACGCTCTGAAGCCACTCTGACCTCAGCCTGTAGCACTGTATGAGGTTGTTGTGGCCAATGTGCAGAACCTAGCGCATGGATGTGTTCAGTCTCATGCCTTTGGATTCTGCCCATCTCCCCAATCTGTCGAGGTCCATCTGCAAAGACCCTCTACCCTCCAGCAAATCAACACCTGCCCCCAGCTTGCTGTCATCCACAAATTTACTGATGATGGACTCAATGCCCTCATCCAGATCATCAATAAAGATGTTGAAGAGCATGGGGCCCAGTACTGATCCCTGGGGCGCACCACTGGTGACTGGCCGCCAGCTGGATGTGGCACCATTCACCACCACTCTCTGGGATCAGCACTCCAGCCAGTTCCTAACCCAACTCAGTGTGCTCCTATCCAAGCCATGGGCTGCCAGCCTTGCCCAGAGTTTGCTGTGGGGGACAGTGTCAAAGGCCTTGCTGAGGTCCAGGTAGACTACATCCACAGGCCTCCCCACATCCACCAGGCGGGTCACCTGATCATCGGAGGAGATCAGGTTGGTCAGGCAGGACCTGCCCTTCCTAAATCCATGCTGGTTGGGCCTGATCCCTTGACCATCCTGTAAGTGCTGTGGGATTGCACTCAAGATGACCTATTCCATAATTATGCCTGCAACTGAAGTCAAGCTGACAGGCCTGTAATTCCCTGGCTCATCCAACCGGCCCTTCTTGTGGATGGGCACCACGATGGCCAGCTTCCAGTCTTCTGGGGGACTTCTCCAGTCATCCAGGACTGCTGAAAAATGATGGAGAGTGGCCCAGCCAGCTCATCTGCCAGCTCTCTCAACACCCTAGGATGGATCCCGTCTGGTGGTTTAGGCTGAGTGCTGGCCAGGATGCCACTGCACGGACCACACCTGGGCGGTCCCAAAAGGGTCCAGCCCACTGGGTGGTCACAGGCAACCAGTTATTTCACCCGCAATCCTCTGCTCCTCTATAAAACACCTATGCGGGGTCTTCACTTCCTCTTTCATCCCCCACTGCTGCCTAGGTAAGAGTGAGATGCCTCCCTTGGGCCTGCCCAGGCCCAAGGCTGGGTTGGGGGGAGGAGGAAAGAGCCCTTGGCGGGGCGTGGGTTTCGTGTACCCCCAGGCGAGGATGGGACGTTCTTGGGTATGTTTTTTGGATCTCTCTCTGTCACAGTGCTTGTGGTTTTCTGTAAAACTTTCATTGTTGTTCTTTTTGTTTATCCATTTAAACTTTGCACCATTTTTATTTTGCAATCCATTTTTCTGAGTCGTTATTTATGCCCGTGGTGGGAGAATTGGCCTCCCAAACCACAACAGTCCCATCTGGTCCCATGGACTTGTGGGGATCCAAGCGGCTGAGGAGATCTCTAATTGCCCCCTCCCAGAACAGAGGAAAACTATACTGCTCCCTGTGAGCACATATTACAGTATTACAGTATTACCAAGGTTGGAAGAGATCTCAAAGATCATCGAGTCCAACCTGTAACCACAAACCTCACGACTAGACCATGGCACCAAGTGCTACATCCAGTCCCCTCTTGAACGCCTCCAGGGACGGTGACTCAACCACCTCCCCGGGCAGTCCATTCCAATGACGAATCACTCTCTCGGTGAAGAACTCTCTCCTCACCTCCAGCCTAAACTTCCCCTGTTGCAGCTTGAGACTGTGTCCCCTTGTTCTGGTGCTGGCTGCCAGGGAGAAGAGGCCAACCCCTGCCTCCATCTGCCAGATCTGCAGGCCAGCCGTCCAGCAGACATTCTGTCCTGCTAGTAAGAATTGAGGCAAAGGAGGTGTTGAGTACCTCTGCCTTTTCCTCATCTTCTGTAACAACATTCCCCTCCGTGTCCACTAAGGAGTGGAGGCTGTCCTTGCCCCTCCTCTTGCTACTAATGTATTTATAGAAGGGTTTTTTGTTGTCCTTCACATCAGAGGCCAGTCTAAGTTCCCTAATTTTCTTCCTACATGACTTAAAAACATCCCTAAACATATTACAGGTTGCCTCACCTTTCTTCCAAAGATGATACACCCTCTTTTATTCCCTTAGTTCTTTCAGAAGTTCATTACCCATCCAGGCTGGCCGTCTGCCCCCAAGGCTCATCTTCCGGCACGTTAGCACAGCCTGTTCCTGCACCTTCAAGATTTCTTCCTTAAAGTAGGTCTAGCTCTCCTGGACCCCTTTATTTTTAAGGGCTGTTTCCCAAGGAACCTTCTGAGTTAGTTCCTTGAGTAGCCTGAAGTCCGTCCTCCAGAAGTCCAGAGTGGAAGTCTTCTTGCTGCCCCTCTTAGATTGACCAAGTACTGAAAATTCAATTATTTCATGATTGCTGCACTGTAAGCACCCTCTGACCACCACATCACCCACCAGCGCTTCCCAATTGGTGAAGAGGAGGTCAAGCGTAGCCTCACCCCTGGTAGGCTCACACAGCACCTGGGATAAGAAGCTGTCCTCCATGCACTCTAAGAACCTCCTAGACTGCCTCCTCTCTGCTGTGTTGAGATCCCAGCAGATATCAGGCAGGTTGAAGTCACCCATGAGAACAAGGTCAGGCGATCTTGAGACAGCCTTAAGCTGCCTATAGAATGCCTCATCAACATCCTCCTCCTGGTTGGGTGGTCTATAACAGACTCCAACCAGGATGTCTGCCCTGCTGGTCTTCCCTCCAATTTTTCACCCACAAGCACTCAACCCGGTCTGGAGCCCCTATTACAGGAGGGATGTGGACGTGCTGGAGCGTGTCCAGAGAAGGGCCATGAGGATGATCAGAGGGCTGGAGCACCTCTCCTATGAGGACAGACTGAAGGAGTTGGGGCTGTTCAGTCTGGAGAAGAGAAGGCTCCCAGGTGACCTCATTGTGGCCTTCCAGTATCTGAAGGGGGCCTACAGGAAGGCTGGGGAGGGACTTCTCAGGATCTCAGGGAGTGATAGGACTAGGGGGAACGGAATGAAGCTGGAAATGGGGAGATTCAGGCTAGATGTGAGGAAGAAGTTCTTCACCATGAGAGTGGTGAAGCCCTGGAATGGGTTGTCCAGGGAGGTGGTTGAGGCCCAGTCCCTGGAGGTGTTTAAGACCAGGCTGGACGAGGCTCTGGCCAGCCTGATCTAGTGTAGGGTGTCCCTGCCCATGGCAGCGGGGTTGGAACTAGATGATCCTTGTGGTCCCTTCCAACCCTGACTGATTCTATGATTCTATGATTCTATGATTCTATGATTGTCCCTGATCTCCATCTCAATGGCATCTAGTGCCTCCCTTATGTATAGTGCCACCCCTCCACCCCTTCTTCCTTGCCTGTCTCTCCTGAAGAGCCTGTAGCCATCAGCTGCAGCGCTCCAGTCATGTGAGTTGTCCCACCACATCTCTGTGATGGCAACTCCATCATAACTTTCCTGGTGTAACAAGGCTTCCAGTTCCTCTTGTTTGTTGCCCATGCTTCGTGCATTAGTGTACATGCACTGCAGCTGGGCTGCTGGTTCACTCCTGGCTCCAGCTTATCCCCCCCAGACTCCTGCCTCAGGCTGTCTTGTCCTTCTGGAAGATGCACCCCTTCATAATGACTGTGTTGTGCAATATTTAAAGAATAGAGAACCAATCTGAAGTACACTGAGTCACTGAAAATATCTCTTTTAATCTGAAGGACTTTGCACAAAGGGGTATGTCGCAGAAAACAGTCAGTCTCTGTTCTTGACAAATATTTCACTAAAACAGAATAGCCTTAGAAAGACAAATTAAAATGCGTGGTGGAGTAGGAAGGTTCCCCCACACACACAAAAGAATCCCACAGCTAACTCAGCCGGAGAAGCAGATGAAAGCTGTATTTTACAAGCAGATATGGAATGCAATGAATATGTACAAAAATATACAATATTTACAATATATACAGAAATATACAGCAATGTATGTAATACAGGAAACCTTTCCCCAACCCCCCCACTGCGGCCAGGGGGTTCGGCCTGTGCCTCCCTTCTCCCTCCCTACCTCCCCTTTTCATAGAATCATAGAATCAGTCAGGGTTGGAAGGGACCACAAGGATCATCTAGTTCCAACCCCCCTACCATGGGCAGGGACACCCCACACTAGATCACGCTGGCCAGAGCCTCGTCCAGCCTGGTCTTAAACACCTCCAGGGACTGGGCCTCAACCACCTCCCTGGATAACCCATTCCAGGCCTTCACCACTCTCATGGGGAAGAACCTCTTCCTCACATCTAGCCTGAATCTCCCCATTTCCAGCTTCATTCCATTCCCCCTAGTCCTATCACTCCCTGAGATCCTGAGAAGTCCCTCCCCAGCCTTCCTGTAGGCCCCCTTCAGATCCTGGAAGGCCACAATGAGGTCACCTGGGAGCCTTCTCTTCTCCAGACTGAACAGCCCCAACTCCTTCAGTCTGTCCTCATAGGAGAGGTGCTCCAGCCCTCTGATCATCCTCGTGGCCCTTCTCTGGACACGCTCCAGCACATCCACATCCCTCTTGTAATAGGGGCTCCAGAACTGGACGCAGTACTCCAGGTGGGGCCTCACCAGAGCTGAGTAGAGGGGGAGAAGCACCTTCCTTGACCTGCTGGTCACACTTCTCCTGATGCAGCCCAGGATCTGATTGGCTTTCCGGGCTGCAAGTGCACACTGAGAGCTCATGTTGAGCTTCTCGTCCACCAGCGCCCCCAAGTCTCTCTCCTCAGGGCTGCTCTCCAGCCAGTCCCTGCCCAGCCTGGATTTGTGCCTGGGATTGCCTCGACCCAGATGCAGGACCCTGCACTTGGTCTTGTTGAAGCTCATGAGGTTGGCTTGTGCCCACCTCTCCAGCCTGTCCAGGTCCCTCTGGATGGCATCCCTTCCCTCCAGCGTGTCCACTGCACCACACAGCTTGGTGTCATCAGCAAACTTGCTGAGGGTGCACTCGATGCCACTGTCCATGTCACCCACAAAGATGTTGAACAAGACAGGTCCCAGGACTGATCCCTGAGGGACTCCGCTTGTCACTGGCCTCCACTGGGACATGGACCCGTTGACAGCCACTCTTTGGGTGTGGCCATCAAGCCAATTCTTTATCCATCTAGTGGTCCATCCATCAAACCCATGTGTCGCCAGCTTGGAGACCAGGAGGTGGTGCGGGACAGTGTCGAAAGCTTTGCTCAAGTCCAGGTAAACGACATCAGTTGCTCGCCCCTCATCTATTAATGCTGTCACCTGATCATAGAAGGCCACCAGGTTTGTCAGGCAGGATTTGCCCTTGGCAAAGCCATGCTGACTATTCCCAATCACCTCTTCACTGTTCTTCTGAGTCATTAGTGCCTCCCGGAGGATCTGCTCCATGATCTTTCCGGGCACAGAGGTGAGACTGACTGGCCTGTAGTTCCCCGGTTCCTCCTTCTTGCCCTTTTTGAAAATGGGAGTAATGTTTCCCCTTTTCCAGTCTGTGGGGACTTCCCCACTCTGCCATGACTTCTGGAATATAATAGAGAGGGGCTTGGCAACCTCATCTGCCAGTTCTCTCAGCACCCGTGCGTGTATCCCGTCGGGTCCCATGGACTTGAACACTTTCAGGTTCTTCAGGTGATCACGAACCTGAGCTTCACTTATGATGGGCAGTTCTTCCTCCCCGTCCCTGGCATCGTCTGCCATGACACCAGGAGTGTGGCTGGAGGCCCTTGCAGTGAAGACTGAGGTAAAGAAGTGATTGAGTACCTCAGCCTTTTCCACATCACTTGTGACCATTTCACCACTTTCCTTTCTGAGGGGGCCCACACCTTCCCTAGTCTTTTTGCCATTAACATACCTATAGAAATTCTTAGTGTTCCCTTTAACCCCCTGGCTAGATTCAGTTCAAACTCTGCTTTGGCTTTCCTAACCAGGCCTCTTGCTGCTCGGGCAGCTTCCTTATATACCCCCTGTTCTATCTGTCCTTCCCTCCACTTCCTGTAGAGTTTCTTTTTAAGTGATAGTGTGTCCAGCAGCTCCTTGTTCATCCAGGCAGGCCTCCTAGCATTCCTTCCTGCTTTTCTCCTTGTAGGTATACATAGCTCCTGGACACAGAGGAGGTGGTCCTTGAATACTGACCATACCCTTTTTCCCAAAAGGGCTAGAGAGAGAGAGAAAGGAAGGTAATTAAAAAGGGAAAACTTTGTTAAAGCTCAAAGCGAATGCAAAAGTTAGTTTTCTCTTATCTGGTTAGCAAGAATCGTTCCTGCATAGCAAGCTGTTGCTTCAGAGAGAAAAGCAGGCCAGCTCACAGTACAGGGGGAAGAAGAAGACTGACTGCCCCCCGACTGAAAGACCAAGCCAGAACTTATAGCCGGGTTCCACCAATGAAATTGGATTAGGATATCTCTTGTTTTCATTTATATACCAAAACTTTCAGCCAGAGTGTTCAGAAAGTGTCCTTCTCTTAAAGGCACAGCCTGAACCGGTCACAAAATGTAATATAAAGTATGCAGCCCCGTGTACTTTGTACTCTTCAGCCCAAAATTTAGAGAGTGCATATCCACTACAAATATTGTTATCTTATAAACACCTTCCTTCATCCCCGACCACACAGGTACTAAGCATCTTCTCCAGAGTCCCAAGAAATTACTGGATAAGCTTGAAAATAGTCTTGTAACCTAATTAAATAGTGAGGGAGGAAATCCTGCCTAGAGATTATGATTCTTCATGTAATCCAAAGATATAACTGCACCTTGTAAGAAAGCTGAAGTAATTGCATTTCTAGCTATTGACCTCCAAGTCATTAAAGCAAAACTCACTTCAGTCCAGAGTTCCTTAAGTAGTTAGTGACTGAAGCACTTAAACACATTAAAAAAAAAAAAAAAAAAAAAAAAAAAAAAGAAAACAAAAGCAAGCAAACAAACATAAAAAACCACACCACACCAAAGCACCAAAGGCCTAAGTGGACACAAATTATTTCAAATGACAGATAAATTTTGCCCCAGCTATCATCCTTAGGTTTCCAGTAGAACTTACCATAATGAAACTATCTCTCATTTTAAATAAGCAAATCACATGTGGAGATTTATCAAATCTGCAAATGAGATACAAGTGAGTAGGTGTTTGGAGGTGTGTCATGTAGTCACTGATGGTGACAGAATCAGTACCTGAGAAGCCTTCTTGAAAAAGAGACCTGGAAAAAAAAAAAAAAAACAAACAAAAACCCTGAGATTGCTGAGGAGGAAAGAAAGAATACTTCTTTATTGAGTATGCTTACTTTAAGGATGCACCTAACATCAGCAGACATCATTTCTTCATTGAGGAGCCAGTGAATTCCATCTACAGGGAAAAACAAAACAAATCAAAACAGTGCATACCTTAAGAAGCAGCATGCAGCTCACGTGTCTCAGGATACATATAAAAATGTTTTTAGTAAATACTAGATTTCAGCATGTGAATCGCTAAGTACCTGACTGTTCAATTTCTCTTTGAATTTAAATAAATGGAGTTTCTCTTTTATTATTCTGATTTTAACAATTTAAATATAACCATTCCTTTTGTTTTCTGTAGTTGACACAGATAGTGTTCAGCTAAGTTTAAGAAGATAAAAAACACACAGAAAGACAACATAGGAATTGAAACTGATGACTTGTTTTAATAATCAAGGAGTTAGTAGTTGCTTTGGAAGTGACATGTACTAACTTCATCCTTCCAGAAGGGAGGGCTGATTTCTGTAAGATACCTAATGGAACTGGAAATAGCCAGTTGAATTTTGACTGAAAACATTTGCAGACATTTCCAAACAGCTGGAATTATGTAGTCCATGGGCTACCCAACATAAAAGCAAGATAAGTTTGTGTCTGGTTTTGCAGTACATGAAATATTAGCACTCAGTAATGACACATCTATACTCTCACAACGAATGATGGTAGTTCCAGAATTAGATACTGACAGCAACACTAGTGCCAGTTGTACTACAAACTGTCTAAAGACAAGCATTTTCTACTTCATTATGTAGATCAATAAATTTTACTGTGAAGGAACATTTCTTAATTTCTGAAACTCATCAAAACTTGTCCCTTCTCCATATAGATAGTATTGCTTCAGACAGTGTTCTTCCCCATCATGCTCATTCATCAAGCAAAACAGTCCAATGAGAGATTGCATTAATTGATCTTTGCAGTTTACATTATGGTACTGAAGAGGAAAAATAAAATAAATGGGGTATTTTTCTAGTGTATTAAAAAAGAAACTCCATTTCCCACAGCAAATGACTGATTAACTCCTCTCTGATCTTCATATATTTGTAGAGAACTGTCTTTTTGGGTTTAGATGGAAGTGAGGTGGTGCATTTGAGAATATGTTTCACCAAAATAGACACTTTTAAAAATATATATATATATTTCCCCAGGATTCCTAAGACACCTGTTATCATGGATCACAAAACTAGAATTTAAATTAAAAAATCACAATAATGACAAATGATGTGTTAATGTTTACTATTATTGCTTTGAAGACTTGTCTGAATCAAATGCATACTGATACCTTTGAAAAACAGCACAATTTACCGCAGGTAAATTAAACTGAAAATTAAAAACTTCATATCAATTTTTTCCAGAAGCAAACCCGTTTTGACAGAATCTTTTTTTTTTCTTTTTCTCCTTATGAAGAGCTATGAAAAAATAGCCTTTCTGTGGATCTCAGTTGCTGCATTTTCTTTAATAATGAGTTCACCACAGTTGTTACCAGAATTTAAATCAGATTTAACCTTTCCTATTCAATTCCCTTAGCTAAGATTTTCTGAAACTGGTGTCAGATGTAGGGTTCCTTCATGTGTCTTAAGATGTTAATATTGCATTTTTCTAGAGCATCAGCCCTTTTAAAAAAAGAAGCATTTATTTAGAATCCTAAATTTTTAATACATTTCAGAGTTATTTGTGTTCTACTTGAAGGTTTCACTGGCTGCTGAAGCATTAAGGTGTGCTAGTAATCCTGTGCTGTTTTAAAGAGAGAAAGGTCCAGAATTGTCGACATGTATCATTCAGGAAACTCAAATTAATTGCTTTACTTCATCACTGAAATAGAACTAGGATAAGAGTAAGACACTTTACTGGCTGATATTTCCCTTATCTACATTATTATCCATTCACTAAGAAGCCTATGTTATAGACTATTGCCAAGCCCAGCTCTTAAACCAGAACCTGATTAGCATTTTGGAGTTTGCTGTACCTGCCATGGACATAATAGACCCTCTGTCGAAGTGGGGCCTCCTAATAGCGGAGCCAGCAGGAGATTTCCTAAACCTGTCACAGCTGGATGTCACACTTTCTGCATGATGCACTCGTCCATTAAGTCACTTTCTGTCTCCATATGAAACTATCAACACATCTGTATCAGCACTAATTTCTGGAAGGAGACAAAAGATTTTTTGCCTTGGAAATCTGCTGAAAACAGAAGCAGCAGTGCAAAGAGCATAGCCACAAAACAGACAACAGTTTTATTTCAGAAATTGGTACATGAGGAAGATTTGTCCTCTATGAGTACAATTTTTCAGTGTTTTAGTAGAGCACCAAACAGATGATGCTGGGAAATATCAGACCAATATTACACTACTGATAATTCAGGTCTGATTAAAACAGCAAGAAATATTGTCTCCCTTAATGTAAGATAAAAGACAATGTTCTTGGAAAATCCATGTCTCTAAACAAAACCCAGGTGGGCCAAGAGGGCCAACTGTATCCTGGCCTGCATTAGGAATAGTGTGGCCAGCAGGAGCAGGGAGGTCATTGTGCCCCTGTACTCTGCTTTGGTTAGGCTGCACCTTGAGTCCTGTGTCCAGTTCTGGGCCCCTCAGTTTAAGAAGGCCATCGAGACACTTGAACGTGTCCAGAGAAAGGCAACAAGGCTGGGGAGAGGCCTTGAGCACAAGCCCTATGAGGAGAGGCTGAGGGAGCTGGGGTTGTTTAGCCTGGAGAAGAGGAGGCTCAGGGGCGACCTCATTGCTCTCTACAGCTACCTGAAAGGTGGTTGTAGCCAGGAAGGGGTTGGCCTCTTCTCCCTGGCAGCCAGCACCAGAACAAGGGGACACAGTCTCAAGCTGCACCAGGGGAAGTTTAGGCTGGAGGTGAGGAGAAAGTTCTTCACCGAGAGAGTGATTTGTCATTGGAATGGGCTGCCCAGGGAGGTGGTGGAGTTGCTGTCCCTGGAGGCTTTCAAGAGGGGCCTGGATGTAGCACTTGGTGCCATGGTCTAGTTGTGAGGTTTGTGGTTACAGGTTGGACTCGATGATCTTCAAGGTGTCTTCCAACCTTGGTAATACTGTAATACTGTAATAGAACTGTAATAAAGTGTATTAATTTGTTTTCCTAATTAAATGAAATGTTTTCCCATGAAAACAAACCTGGGAAAAAGCTTTACTACTTGGTAATCAAGCTTGCAAGCTCTGTGTCATTTTTTGGTTATACTTATACTCTGCTCTAAAGAGGGATAAAGACAAATATGAGGGCCAGACTTCTTCAGATCCTCATTTCTCTAAACTCATTATTATGCAGCAAGACAGACTAAAGTAATTTCGAGGCATGTCAACAGCTCTTATCATCCCGTCTTTTCCATACCTGAACTTACCACAATTAGGAAGTAATTCTCAGTCATCCACATACTTATTCTCAATATTCTTTTCTTTCTTTACACAGTTGTATTAACCACTGAGCTGATCTCAGGAAAGTATTCTCCTCGTCATTGTCTGTTTTCCTTCTCATCACTATCTTCTTTCCTCCTTATCACTATTTGCATTCCAAATGTGAAACATTTTGTGACATTTTGAATGTGCCACACTTCATAATAGATGGTAATGAGTCATTTATCCACCTGATTCTTAGCTGTGGTGTCTCCTGACCAGGAGATAGAATAAGACTTTCTTGGTATCTATCATTATCATATCACCAAGACAGAGTTGGAAGGAAATTCAGGTTCAACACACCAGTATGTCAGGAGGTCTTCACATTCAAATCACAAGGTGGATATGTGCTCTGTGTAAAGATGTTGCTGTATAAAAGGAGCACAAGTGAAACAGATATCTGGCCTCATTCTTTGATAGTCTAGGTTTAAAATTCTGTGAAAGGGAGATAGAGACCAGGGTTAAGTCAAAATGAAACTGGCTGAGTGACTTGTCTGAAACATAGATCTCACTTAGATCTTCCTGAAAAAAAGTTTAAAGAAGATGTTGAATACACACATATACACACAAAATCACCTTCCATACTAAACAAAAATCATCTTCCAAACTCATCAAATTAACTCCCACAGAAGTTAGGAACTAGGAAGATTTACAATGACAACAAAAAGTCTGCTTTCACAAGTTGGTCAATGTTGCTTTCCATATCTGCTGAACAGACTTGGAATCACAAATTATGTGTTAAGGTACTCTTTTGGTGTGCAAGTCCACATGTTTCAGAAGTCAACAAAGTATACAGATTTTTTAGACAATTCCAGTGACGAAGTCAAATGCTCCTCAGAAGAACATCTGGTAATCTCTGAAACCCTACAAAATGTTTTGCTCATGAATTGAATATTTATACATGAAAAATAAAACCTTTAGGGACCAGGATGTTTGATAGTTATTTTAAAAATCTTAAAATTTGGAAAGCAAATTTTGTCTGCATCTTTTTCTCAATAAGATGTTGTCTGGTGTATGTGTCAGGCTTTTAAGAAGTTCTGATGGTGTGTTGTGGTTTTTTTGTTCTTGTTGTTCTTTTACTTGTTTTGTTGTGGGGTTTTGTTTTGGTTTTTAACTTGATGTCTCATGGGTTGTTATCCTGGGGCACTGAGCTAAAAATAACATTAAAAAAAAAAAAAGTTTTTTGGTAGCAGGTTAAAAGCAAAGAAACAACAAGGTTCTAAACAAGAAACTTCTATACAGACTTAAATACTATACAGGACAATTTTCACAGAAGCTAACAAACCTTCAATGTGGTGCTATTTTTTTTGGTTTGGTTTGGTTTGGTTTGGTTTTTTTCCACTTTTTCTCTTGAGAAACTCTACAGAGAATTTCAGGAAACCTTTTCCTCATTCACTTCAAGGATTATTTTATCTAATTTTAAATGTAATCCAACAAAAAGTCATTTACATCTAAAAAGAGACCCTGGATTTTTCAAAAACTATATCAGTGATTACAATGAAATCAAATAAAGTGACTTGTCCTGCTTATATCCATATATTTTTCCTTTAATAATGAAAATAAGTACTTGAAACAAAAATATTTTTTTTTTTTTTTTTTTTTGGTAGATTAAGTTCAAAGTTTTTTGAGTTCTCAAAGATATACATGCAATATGCAACACTTCTTCCTAGATTTATGTGGGAGTTCCTGATTTTGGAAGTATTCTCTAGTTTCTAGTGCATTATTTCAGTGAGTTCCAGTCAGCTGGTTAATTCCAAGACCACACATTTACTGAGATATTTTTACTGACTTAGGTGGGTAGCATTCTTTATGTTTCATCTTGTTTCTATGCAGTTCTCCAGGGTAGCATTGCATATTGCCCAGATGTCTGCTTCTAAAACTGAAATATCAAAGCCTCAGAGTTTCAAAAAGCTAGTGTAGTTTCATGATGTTGGAAGGGAAGTACTTCTTGAAACAGATCCATACAGACTTTTTTTGCAGGCAGGTAAGACTTAGCAACATCATTGAAAACCACCCATTTTAACTTTGTTTTTCTTCTGTAACTATGTTGCCAACTCATTTCCAGAGCCTTATTTTTCTGGTCCTAAAAGATTTTTTTATTATTATTATTATTTTTAGTTTATTTGCTTCCCAGACATTATATACCAATTTTCTGTTCCACCAGCATCTCTCTTAAGCTTAAGTAGCCTGTTGTGCTTCCTGATGTTTACGTTCTCAAAATGTTTACTCTCTGCAGCCCTATTCTGTCATCTTTCATTTTGCCAGGCTGAAAATACCCAGCTGCTTTCATCTCGGGTAGTTCAATATATTCGCTATTCTCTGGTCTACGTAGCAGTCCTTTGTGCTTTCTCCCATATGATTTTCTTCCTGTAAGCATTCTCAGTATTTCAGATTGAGTCCAGTATTACACTGTACAAGTGACATTTGTTCTTCCCTGTACTATCTAGATTTTCAAACTATCCACATTAAAATGGTAATAATAATTGGTGAAAAAATCATGAACCCACAATTATTATCTTTGTCCCTATCAATACTGATTTTAAAGGAAAATTTCTTGCTACCTTTCTCAGAGCAAATAGCCTGGCAATTCACTCTGTTAAATTAATCTGATTTCAGTTCCTCCTGTCCTCAAGATCATACAATTACTCCTGTCAGATATTCTCATCTTTCTCTGTAATGACACTGCCTCCAACAATAAGTTAAACTAGCACATTTAATTGCAAATATGCAGCCTCAGTTTACAAAACTTTCTATCATTTTCCTATTTATTGAAAAATTAGGGCTTGCTGTGATATCTTTAGTAGCACTGAACTGTGGAAACACTTCAGCTGCTAAAAAGAAATTAATTTTTAAAGAGAAATGGTGATTTGTATGTGTTGAAAGATCTGCTTTCTGAGCATATAGAGGTGTTGTTTAGGCTTGCAAATTTATTAAGTAAGACTTTACAGTAAATTGTCCTAAATCAAGAGATTCTTAAACTACAGTTTCTTCAAGAGAAGTAAGAAGAAAATAAATTTAATTTGCTCTTTTTATCTTTTAAAAAAAATAATAAAAATATTTTCCTTTTCATGTCCACATACACACACAAACCCACCCTTTTAGCTATTCATTACATCCTTAAAAGATAACTAAAATTAAACTACCCTTTGAGGGTAACAAAATGCAAAATTAACTCTGGACTGAATGAGGTGCATATGGCCATGGAGAATTATTTGTGAGCTATTCTCTGTGAAATGTGCATATCCAATTTCATTCCAATGGTGTTTCTTGAAGAAATAAACTCTTTAGTCTCATGTCCTTGTCACAATTTTATGCTTAAACCTCCTCACCACACAGCACGAAAATTTTTACATTGAACTCTCTATTCCCCTCTCTCCTCTTCTGGTACTTGCTCACACAAGCAAATAGCATACATTAGGAATAATCAGTGAGCCATTGAGTTTGAAATAGTTTTTGTATGACAATGTCACTGGTTGTGCTATGTTTAGGGGTTCAGTATGATTATGCCTTTCTGTACACCCAAGTTCATGTTTTCAAGCCCTCTGAGACAGCAGGGTTGTAATTATGGCATGTATTTCAGACTTGTGTTTCATTGCAAACTGAAAGCTAGTGAGATGGGAATGTCTGTTTTCAGCTTTTCCAAGAAGACCTGACTTTTCTGGTCTTTTAATCTCCTTAAATTAGAAAATGCATCTCAGGGTCATGGAGTACCCTGAACATCATCAGTATTTTTTCACTGGAAAATATCTCTCATCAATCTTTTTTTTTTCTAGTCAAATCAGCTTACTTAGTGGCTAGAATTAACATCACTAAGTTAATGACAATTGCATATGTTTGTTTGCCATGCTAAGGTTTTCATGAAGAGGTTGCTGTTCATTGAACAGGCAGCTGTTTCTCTAACATGCAACAGTTTTGTTGGGTGTTTTTGTTGGTTTTTTGTTTGTTTGTTTGTTTGTTTGTTTTCTGTGAGAAAATAAGGCAATACAAAGTCCATGTCCCAGTATATCCTTTCTCAAGGTGACTCATATTTGAGAAAAATAACAAAATTAATGATGATCTTTCAGTGCTGGCTTCAAATTCTGAATTTACAATACAATACAATACAATACAATACAATACAATACAATACAATACACCAGGTTGGAAGAGACCTTCAAGATCATTGTGTCCAACCCATCAACCAATCCAACCCACCCAAAAACTAAACCATACAGCCAAGCACCCCATCAAGTCTTCTCCTGAACACCTCCAATGAAGGTGACTCCACCACCTCCTCAGGCAGCCCATTCCAATGGGCAATCACTCTCTCCATGTAGAACTTCTTCCTAACATCCAGCCTAAACCTGCCCTGGCGCAGCCTGAGACTGTGTCCTCTTGTTCTGGTGCTGGCTGCCTGGGAGAAGAGGCCAACCTCTGCCTGGCTACAACCTCCCTTCAGGTAGTTGTAGAGAGCAAGAAGGTCACCCCTCAGTCTCCTCTTCTCCAGGCTAAGCAACCCCAGCTCCCTCAGCCTTTCTTCATAGGGCTTGTGTTCCAAACCCCTCACCAGCTTTGTTGCCCTCCTCTGGATACGTTCCAGCAAGACAACATCCTCCCTAAACTGACCATAACAAAAGAAATTTAGAATTATATACATTTCAATATGGTGGTCTCTGAAAGTATGTATGCAGAGTAAATATTCCCACTGAGAGTAGTGAGAGAGTAATTTTGATACAGTGATGTTTACCACATATTTTTCTACCAGTTTAAGAGACCATATATCAGTATAGTTGTGGTGGAGTAGGAAGGTTCCCCCACACACACACAAGAATTCCACAGCTAACTCAGCCGGAGAAGCAGATGAAAGCTGTATTTTACAAGCAGATATGGAATGCAATGAATATGTACAAAAATATACAATATTTACAATATATACAGAAATATACAGCAATGTATGTAATACAGGAAACCTTTCCCCAACCCCCTGTGGCCAGGGGGTTCGGCCTGTCCCTCCTTTCTCCCTCCCTACCTCTCCTTTTTCCCAAAAGGGTTAGAGAGAAGGAGAAAGGAAGGTAATTAGAAGGGTAAAACTTTGTTAAGCACAAAGCGAATGCAAAAGTTAGTTTTCTCTTATCTGGTTAGCAAGAATCGTTCCTGCGTAGCAAGCTGCTGCTTCAGAGAGAAAAAAGCAGGCCAGATCACAGTACAGGGGGAAGAAGAAGACTGACTGCCCTACCCCGACTGAAAGACTAAGCCAGAACTTACAGCCGGGTTCCACCAATGAAATTGGATTAGCATATCGTTGTTTTCATTTATATACCAAAACATTCAGCCAGAGTGTTCAGAAAGTGTCCTTCTCTTAAAGGCACAGCCTAAACTGGTCACAATAGTCAATGAAAATTAGGATATTATATGGGAAAAATTATATTAAGAGACAATAATAAGTGATTTATTCTTTTACACAGTAGGATAATAGAGGGGAAGGAAAGCAGAATGATCAAGATCCATCCTGATGGAGTTACAATGACGCTGTGTGACCCTCAAGTGGAGACACAGTAGTGTGTCTTTCACCACACATCCACTAGGACAGATGATTTAGAGCTCAGACTGGCCTCTGCTGTGATGACAACAAAAAATCCTTCTATAAATATATTAATAGCAAGAGGAGGGGCAAGGACAACTTCCACTCCTTAGTGGACACGGAGGGCAATGTTGTAACAGAAGATGAGGAAAAGGCAGAGGTACTCAACACGTTCTTTGCCTCAATTTTTACTAGCAGGACAGAATGTCTGCCGGACAGCTGGCCTGCAGAGCTGGCAGAAGGAGGCAGGGAGCAGTATAGTTTTCCTCTGTTCTGGGAGGGGGCAATTAGAGATCTCCTCAGCCGCTTGGATCCCCACAAGTCCATGGGACCAGATGGGACTGTTGTGGTTTGGGAGGCCAATTCTCCCACCACGGGCATAAATAACGACTCAGAAAAATGGATTGCAAAATAAAAATGGTGCAAAGTTTAAATGGATAAACAAAAAGAACAACAATGAAAGTTTTACAGAAAACCACAAGCACTGTGACAGAGAGAGAGATCCAAAAAACATACCCAAGAACGTCCCATCCTCGCCTGGGGTACACGAAACCCACGCCCCGCCAAGGGCTCTTTCCTCCTCCCCCCAACCCAGCCTTGGGCCTGGGCAGGCCCAAGGGAGGCATCTCACTCTTACCTAGGCAGCAGTGGGGGATGAAAGAGGAAGTGAAGACCCCGCATAGGTGTTTTATAGAGGAGCAGAGGATTGCGGGTGAAATAACTGGTTGCCTGTGACCACCCAGTGGGCTGGACCCTTTTGGGACCGCCCAGGTGTGGTCCGTGCAGTGGCATCCTGGCCAGCACTCAGCCTAAACCACCAGACGGGATCCATCCTAGGGTGTTGAGAGAGCTGGCAGATGAGCTGGCTGGGCCACTCTCCATCATTTTTCAGCAGTCCTGGATGACTGGAGAAGTCCCCCCAGAAGACTGGAAGCTGGCCATCGTGGTGCCCATCCACAAGAAGGGCCGGTTGGATGAGCCAGGGAATTACAGGCCTGTCAGCTTGACTTCAGTTGCAGGCATAATTATGGAATAGGTCATCTTGAGTGCAATCCCACAGCACTTACAGGATGGTCAAGGGATCAGGCCCAACCAGCATGGATTTAGGAAGGGCAGGTCCTGCCTGACCAACCTGATCTCCTCCGATGATCAGGTGACCCGCCTGGTGGATGTGGGGAGGCCTGTGGATGTAGTCTACCTGGACCTCAGCAAGGCCTTTGACACTGTCCCCCACAGCAAACTCTGGGCAAGGCTGGCAGCCCATGGCTTGGATAGGAGCACACTGAGTTGGGTTAGGAACTGGCTGGAGTGCTGATCCCAGAGAGTGGTGGTGAATGGTGCCACATCCAGCTGGCGGCCAGTCACCAGGGGTGCGCCCCAGGGATCAGTACTGGGCCCCATGCGCTTCAACATCTTTATTGATGATCTGGATGAGGGCATTGAGTCCATCATCAGTAAATTTGGGAGGGGTTGGTGGTCTCCTGCTGGCCTGTGACAAGCAGAGGGGCAGCTCACCTGAGGTGGAGGGATGGAGAGCCAGTAGGGGCTCTCAGCTTGCTGCCCTGAGGCAAGACACAAATGACACACCAGGACACCCTGTGGAAACCAAGGGGAGTTGGCACAGGAGGACGACAGGGCCAGCCCAGCTGAAGTGCTTCTATGCAAATGCACGCAGCTTGGGCAACAAACAAGATGAGTTAAGGGCCACCGTGATGCTGGGACGCCATGACATAGTGGGCATCTCCGAAACTTGGTGGGACGACTCCCATGACTGGAACGTAGGGATAGACGGGTATAAGCTTTTTAGGAAGGATAGGCAGGGAAGGAGGGGAGGAGGTGTTGCCCTCTATGTCAACAACCAGCTGGAATCAGCAGAACTCCACCTGGGGAGGCATGATGAGTTGGTTGAGAGTTTATGGGTTAGAATTAAAGGCAAGACAGGGGAAGGAGATATTACTGTGGGGGTCTCCTACAGGCCACCTGACCAGCAGAACCAAGCAGATGAGGCTCTGCACAGGCAAATAGAAGTGGCTTCCAGGTCACAAGCCCTGGTCCTCATGGGGGATTTCAACTACCCTGACATCTGTTGGAGGGACAACACAGCAAGGCATCAGCAATCCAGGATGTTCCTGGACTGCATAGAAGACAACTTTCTCCTCCAAATGGTAGAGGAACCAACAAGAAAAGGTGCTACGCTGGACCTTGTTCTCACCAACAGGGAAGGGCTGGTAACAAATGTGAGGCTCAGAGACGGCCTTGGCTGCAGTGACCATGAAGCAGTTGAATTTGGTATCCTCAGGGCAATCAGGAGGACATATTCTAAGCTTACGACCCTAGACTTTAGCCGTGCAGACTTCGATCGCTGCAGGGATCTGCTAGCCAAAGTGTCGTGGGATGAAGCCCTGGAGGGAAGAGGGACCCAGGACAGCTGGTCAGTATTCAAGGACCACCTCCTCTGTGTCCAGGAGCTATGTATACCTACAAGGAGAAAAGCAGGAAGGAATGCTAGGAGGCCTGCCTGGATGAACAAGGAGCTGCTGGACACACTATCACTTAAAAAGAAACTCTACAGGAAGTGGAGGGAAGGACAGATAGAACAGGGGGTATATAAGGAAGCTGCCCGAGCAGCAAGAGGCCTGGTTAGGAAAGCCAAAGCAGAGTTTGAACTGAATCTAGCCAGGGGGGTTAAAGGGAACACTAAGAATTTCTATAGGTATATTAATGGCAAGAAGAAGACTAGGAAAGGTGTGGGCCCCCTCAGAAAGGAAAGTGGTGAATTAGTCACAAGTGATGTGGAAAAGGCTGAGGTACTCAATCACTTCTTTACCTCAGTCTTCACTGCAAGGGCCTCCAGCCACACTCCTGGTGTCATGGCAGACGATGCCAGGGACGGGGAGGAAGAACTGCCCATCATAAGTGAAGCACAGGTTCGTGATCACCTGAAGAAACTGAAAGTGTTCAAGTCCATGGGACCCGACGGGATACACCCACGGGTGCTGAGAGAACTGGCAGATGAGGTTGCCAAGCCCCTCTCTATTATATTCCAGAAGTCATGGCAGAGTGGGGAAGTCCCCACAGACTGGAAAAGGGGAAACATTACTCCCATTTTCAAAAAGGGCAAGAAGGAGGAACCGGGGAACTCCAGGCCAGTCAGTCTCACCTCTGTGCCCGGAAAGATCATGGAGCAGATCCTCCGGGAGGCACTAATGACTCAGAAGAACAGTGAAGAGGTGATTGGGAATAGTCAGCATGGCTTTGCCAAGGGCAAATCCTGCCTGACAAACCTGGTGGCCTTCTATGAGCAGGTGACAGCATTAATAGATGAGGGGCGAGCAACTGATGTTGTTTACCTGGACTTGAGCAAAGCCTTCGACACTGTCCCACACCACCTCCTGGTCTCCAAGCTGGTGACACATGGGTTTGATGGATGGACCACTAGATGGATAAAGAACTGGCTTGATGGCCGCACCCAAAGAGTGGCTGTCAACGGGTCCATGTCCCAGTGGAGGCCAGTGACAAGCGGAGTCCCTCAGGGATCAGTCCTGGGACCAGGCTTGTTCAACATCTTTGTGGGTGACATGGACAGTGGCATCAAGTGCACCCTCAGCAAGTTTGCTGATGACACCAAGCTGTGTGGTGCAGTGGACACGCTGGAGGGAAGGGATGCCATCCAGAGGGACCTTGAGAGGCTGGAGAGGTGGGCACAAGCCAACCTCATGAGCTTCAACAAGACCAAGTGCAGGGTCCTGCATCTGGGTGGAGGCAATCCCAGGCACAAATCCAGGCTGGGCAGGGACTGGCTGGAGAGCAGCCCTGAGGAGAGAGACTTGGGGGTGCTGGTGGATGAGAAGCTCAACATGAGCTCTCAATGTGCGCTTGCAGCCCGGAAAGCCAATCAGATCCTGGGCTGCATCAGGAGAAGTGTGACCAGCAGGTCAAGGGAGGTGCTTCTTCCCCTCTACTCAGCTCTGGTGAGACCCCACCTGGAGTACTGTGTCCAGTTCTGGAGCCCCTATTACAAGAGGGATGTGGACGTGCTGGAGCGTGTCCAGAGAAGGGCCACGAGGATGATCAGAGGGCTGGAGCACCTCTCCTATGAGGACAGACTGAAGGAGTTGGGGCTGTTCAGTCTGGAGAAGAGAAGGCTCAGAGGTGACCTCATTGTGGCCTTCCAGTATCTGAAGGGGGCCTACAGGAAGGCTAGGGAGGGACTTCTCAGGATCTCAGGTAGTGATAGGACTAGGGGGAATGGAATGAAGCTGGAAATGGGGAGATTCAGGCTAGATGTGAGGAAGAAGTTCTTCCCCATGAGAGTGGTGAAGCCCTGGAATGGGTTATCCAGGGAGGTGGTGGAGGCCCCATCCCTGGAGGTGTTTAAGACCAGGCTGGACAAGGCTCTGGCCAGCGTGATCTAGTATAGGGTGTCCCTGCCCATGGCAGGGGTTGGAACTAGATGATCCTTGTGGCCCCTTCCAACCCTGACTGATTCTATGATTCTATGATTCTATGATTCTAAATTTGTGGATGACACCAAGCTGGGGGCAGGTGTTGATCTGGAGAGGCTTTGCAGAGGGACTTCAACAGGCTGGACAGATGGGCAGAGTCCAATGGCATGAGATTTAACACATCCAAGTGCCGGGTTCTGCACATTGGCCACAGAAACCCCAGGCAGTGCTACAGGCTAGAGTCAGAGTGGCTGGAGAGTGGCCAAGCAGAGAGGGACCAGGAGGTACGGGTTGATGGTAGGCTGAACATGAGCCTGCAGTGTTCCCAGGCAGCCAAGAGGGCCAATGGCATCCTGGCCTGCATCAGGAACAGTGTGGCCAGCAGGAACAAGGAGGTGATTCCCCTTCACACCTTGAGTCCTGTGTCCATTTCTGGGCCCCTCAGTTTAGGGAGGATGTTGACTTGCTGGAACGTGTCCAGGGAAGGGCAACAAAGTTGGTGAGGGGTTTGGATCACAAGCCCTTTGAGGAAAGGCTGAGAGAGCTGGGTTTGCTTAGCCTGGAGAAAAGGAGACTGAGGGGTCACCTTCTTGCTCTCTACAACTACCTGAAGGGAAGCTGTAGCCAGGCAGAAGTTGGTCTCTTCTCCCATGCAGCCAGTACCAGAACAAGAGGACACAGTCTCAAGCTGCACCAGGGGAGGTTTAGGCTGGAGGTTAGGAAGAAATTCTATACAGAGAGAGTGATTGGCCATTGGAATGGGCTGCCTGAGGAGGTGGTGGAGTCACCCTCATTGGAGGTGTTCAGGAGGAGACTTGATAGGGTGCTTGGTTGCATGGTTTAGTTGATTAGGTGGTGTTGGATTAGTTGACAGGTTGGTCGTGATGATCTTGAAGGTCTCTTCCAACTTGGTTTATTCTATTCTAAATGGCCTAAATTGATGTATTAAAGTTGTTTTTTCTTCTCTGCCTTGCTGAGAAATAATAAAGACAGTTGAAATGTGTGTAAGGATGTGTAAGACAGTTTCTTTTAATGTCTGAAGACAAATGAAAAGATCTTTTTCAATATTGAAATTTTTTTGCAAAAACAGAAGATGCTTTATGGTCAGTCATCCAGAATTTTAATTAAAAGGTGTAATTCTTTTATGGTTAGATCAATCAATCACAGATTCATGGAATCACCGAATGTTAAGGATTGGAAGGGACCTTGAACGATCATCCAGTCCATCACCCCCACCCCCTGCTAGATCAGGATCACCTGTATCAGATCACACAGGAACGCATCAAGGCAGGTTTTTAGTATCTCCAGAGAGGGAGACTCCACAACTGCCCTGGGCAGCCTGTTCTAGTGCTCTGTCACCCTCACAGTGAAAACTATTTCCCTCATGTTTATGTAGAACTTCCTATGGCTCAAATTCCACCCATTGTCCATTGCCCTGTCATTGGACATCACCAAAAATGCCTGGCTCCATCCTCTTGGCACTCACCCTTTACATATTTATGAACATTAACGAAGTCACACATTAGTATCCTCGTCTCCAACGTAAATAGACTCAGCTCGCTCAGTCTCTCCTTTCAAGGAGATGACAGTAGACTAGACTTCATAATCATGGATGCTTCTGGTGGGTTGGAAATTCTTCCCCCCAACATTAATTTTACCAGCCTTGCTCAGTTTTGAAGCAGATGAAAGTTGTATTTACAAGCAGAACTACAATCTACAGTGGAATGTAATGAATATGTACAAAATATATAGTATTTAAAGGTATTTACAATTAACAAACATCTTAAGAGTCCCCCTCATCAGAGACCAGGAGAAGCTACTGGCTTCTCCTTCTTCTGCACCATCCCCCACCCCCCATCCAAAAGGGAGAAGAGAAAAGAGCAGAGAAAGTTGCTGTTAGACTTAACCAAAACAATGCAGTCAAGGTCAAGCAGACACATGTTAGTATCTCTCCTGAGCAAAGAGGCGAGAAGAGAAGAGATGAGGAGAAGAAATTGTTTTGGGATGACCAATCTTATGGTAGGTATCTCTTCAATGGAATTGTTTAGAATTATCTTTATTTTCCTTTCCACACCCAATAGTGATTTATTTATATTTTACTACTTTTCTGCTCGAGATCTGTCAAAAAAATTAAAGGCATAGTCTAAAACTACCACAATGTTCTAATTAGAAAACAAAGCAAAACAAAACAAAAATTCAGCATAGAAACTAAACCATCTTTTTTGTTTTCTCTAAGACAGTCTTTATTGGGTGTTTTGACCTGTTCATAAGACTTTGGCATTCTCCATAGCCAATGTTTGCAAACCTATTTGAAAACAGAAAACTCTGCAAAAAGTGTAAATATTCTGAAGTTTAAACCCTGTTAGCTTTCAATCCCACAACTTGAAACAATCGTGAGGAAGAAGTAGGGTTATATTATGGCAATGCATTACAGGGGAAGTTATCATGCTTTTCTGGAACTAGTCAGAAAAAAAAAATAAATGAAAATACTTGTTTCAGAATATTTTTGCTATCTAGGATCCGTAACACACAATCTGGGATTGCAGGTCCTTTTCCCCTACTCAGTAGACAGAGCTCAGATGCAAATGGAGCAGACTTCAGGTATTAACTCAGGGCAACTCCAGTATGAAACCTAACCAAAACGAATTGAGTGTCAGGATAAGTCTTATGGCCACCTTATCTTAATACCAACTGTAAGAATAAATGTTATTTTTATTCAGATAATGACAAACTGTCTAAAATCACTTCCTTCACCACTTTGTGATATGCTTATTCTTTTTGGAAATAGTTTTCAGGAAAGGTTTTATTGACAGGTTATATTGTTATATATGTAAATGGATAAGAACCAACAACCTAGCAAATAGTACTCCATATTATGAGGAAATTGAACTTGAAGATTTGTTTCATCTTCAAGATTAAATTTACATCAGATTGTCACTCATTGATCATTGCTCACTTGTGGCAAACTAGCCTGTAATACATCATAAGTGAAAAAATAACCCAATAATGCAGCACAGCAGCAAGAAAATCAAACTAAAGGGCTAAGATTCATTTAATCTGCACTAGCTATACATACCTTACATAAGCATCTCACATTCTTATGTAATCAGTAGAGAGCAACAAGTATTCCCAGGATGTAGTTTTATATGTCTATTTTATGACAAGATTATTCTTATACTGATTTCCCCCTGTCTCTCTAATCATTGAAGACAGACTTCGTGTGATTATCTTGGAAGCTGATGCCAGTGCTGTAAGAGGTACATTTGTATACACGTCCTCCAACATAGATGCTTGGCAAATAGTTGCTGTTTACTCTGAGGTGGGTATAAAGCCATTGCCTTTCACCCTTCACCTATCGTCTTTGGGTGTTTATGGTTCCTTCACAGTAAAGATGAAGCCACTTCAGCACTCCTCATCTAATAAATCCTTAAATAATCTTCAGTGTTATTCAAGTCCTCAGTTTCAGTCCCCTGGACAGGGATTCAGATGAAGATTTTGAAGATTATTCTCATAGAATAGGCACATACAGTGTGTGCATAGCTAAACAATGCAAATAGACAGAGGTTCGGAGAGGTTCGGAGAGGTTCAGAGAGGTTTGGACAAGTTCAGAGAGGAGAGGTTTGGAGAGGAGAGCTTGGGACAGAAGAGAAGAAGTTGGGAGAGGAGAGGACGCATTGATTTAACAGGGCAGCTTCTACACTGAATCTGTATCTTTTTTTCATCACTATTAGTCTCAACGTGTTAATCAAGACCGACCCCACTTCACTGTAAGCTCAATGACAGTGCTTACATTAGGAAATTACTTACTGTTTGCTTTCCTTGTACTAAAAAAGAAAACACAGACTGCACCAGAGGTCTCAAATGGATTTTTAGGTGGAAGGAAGCAAAGAAGCATGGATTTTATAAAATTGTCTCTGGTTCTAAGGATTTAGAAAACAAATCTCATTTTGATACCTCTCAGTTTAGCCTTTTCTAGATCATGAGATGACACCATCCATCATTAAAAAGGTACTAGTCTATCTTTATCAGCTGAACTAGGATAACTAACTACATGCATTCCTTGCTGCATGATCAAAGACATCATTTAACATATAATTCTAATGACTGATAAGTATTTATCTAAATTTAGTAAACTGAAGAGTGGTGTTTTTAATAGATGCATCCATTCAATGATTTAGTCTTTATTTAATGATGAATTCAATGAGAAATTACATGAAGTAGAAGTTCAAGTATCTTACATCTTTATAGTTTGATACAGTACAACTTTGGAACTGAATCAAGCAAAATCAATACAAGACCACTTTAATCCTCAATCAGAGATCCACATGATAGTTTAATGAAATTGAAATAATCCACTTTAAAAAAATAATTCATATCCTCTATAGACACAGACCCCTAAGAGTTCTTCAATAGTATAGCTTGGATAAATCACAGTTTCAGTCTATATAAAACTGCATAGGATAATATATGTCTTCAGGACCTACTATGCTGGAGTATTCTTCACTGCTAAAAACAAACAAAAACAAAACAATACAACAAAAAACCCTCACACAAATCAAAACCAACAACTATTGACCACATGAGTATCAAAGTCAGTTATTTAAAATATGTGAATCAAAGTCAAAACCACATACTTTTCCATACATATTGCTCCATGCATTTTTCTCCTCTCTCAATGGTAGACATTTTGAGGATATGCTGTTCCACTTATTATTTGTAGGTGACTCTACTGACATTTCTTGTGAGTTAGGATGCCTTGGTAATCTATTTTTCAAATACCATAAATGATCTTGAAATTCTCATGTGTGTCTTTTCATTTGTTAGCAGACAGGTATTCACATATAATTTGATTCTAATCATATCCTTCCTTATTTATCCTTGGTTTGTACTAGCCGTTAAGGCTCTTCCACCAGCTGCCAACTGCTATAACTCAATCTCAACTTATAGAATTACATCTGTACTGCTACTGAAGACAAAGTAAAGAGTGGATTTGTCCAGTCTAGCATAATTTAGCAATATTTTTCAGCAGTCTCCTAGGTCATCATAAGCCAGTGATGTTGTTACTTGCTAGTCAACATTATCAATTGTGTTCCCACAGTTAACATCCTTTCTGCAGCCAGACCAACCTGGTGTATTGTAAAAACAAACCAAACCAAGAAATCCCAAACAAACAAAAACCCACAACAAAAGAAACAAATAAACCAACCAACCACAGCCACCCACCCCCCAAACCAACCAAACAAAAAAACCACAACAAAACACAACCAAACACACAAGGATGAACCACACTTGGATATTCTCCTTTTCTTCTTTTGTCCTGCTAGGGCTATAATGAGAAAAAAATGAAAGTGACCTTACATTGTGGGACACTCCTTTATGGTGTTTTAATACAAATTTCATTACACTGAATGTCTTGCAAGGTATTCATTAGATCATTGTTAAAGTCTTTGTAAACAGCTTAATAGCTAAAATAAGCTATTGAAATTAGCCATTCTATGGCTAACTCCCCATGCAGTAAAGTTACTTGAGACACTAGATGTATGATTTACTGCTTGATATGTGAAAAATAAATAACAGTGATGAAACTAATGTGTAAGAGTTCACAACAATTCTTTTGTATGTTTATCACAGTCTTGAACCTTTGAGTTTAATCTATATAGGATTCTAGACTGGTATTTTCTTATTCTTCATGGAAATCCTCATTGAGTATTTTACCATGTTCCACACAATCAAATTAACCATTTGATGCCACAGCAAATAAGAAAGTTGTTTGTTTGTATTTGTATCCTTCATCTATAGTTTTCCTTCTTCTAACCCAGAATAAGTATATTTATATTAGCAACAGTCATTAAGCTGCTGCTTCAATGAAGGTGTCATTGTGCCGGGTGCTATGCAAACACATAAAATAACATCTCTTTCATTTTCACATACATGATCCCTCAATGCAAATTTACTCTAATTTTGATTTTGTTATGTGCACTGGGATAATCAGATACCTCTTTTTCAAGTAACTATGCACAATGAGTGAGGTACAATACCCTTAAAGGTTTTTATTTATGCTCATCAACTAGGGAGGAAGCCTAGACAATAAATCAGCTGTCTGCTGGGACATGTCTTCCTTAGCAAGTACTGAAAACCAACAGGAGCTGGTATCAATACAATACAATACACCAGGTTGAAAGAGACCGTCAAGATCATTGTGTCCAACCCATCAACCAATCCAACCCACCTAAACAACTAAACCATGCAACCAAGCACCCCACCAAGTCTCCTCCTGAACACCTCCAATGAAGGTGACTCCACCACCTCCATGGGCAGCCGATTCCAATGGGCAATCACTCTCTCTGTATAGAACTTCTTCCTAACATCCAGCCTAATAACATGCATGGCTTTACCTTTCCAATCAACTGTGCTACAGCTCAGTGGATTGAATGTCTATTTGTGGCTTGATTATGCATGATGTACTCCAAATGCAGATTTGACAAAATAATTTCTTTTGTGGACAATCATTTGTGGACACCTAGCTTATATATTCTACAATGTAAACAAAAATATAACCAGTAAGGAAGAATCGGGAATTTGAGGAATGCTCTCCTGATCTAAATTCAAACAAGAACACCACTCTAATACAAGCACATCCTTAATTAAGGTTAAAAATAAGATAAACTTTATCCACATATTCATGGTTGTTTTCAACAGCAAGGCTCTGTATGTCATGATGATAGTGGGCTCTTCTAGATCTTTGCTAACAAATTCAATAATTTATTGTAGAAATATTTTGATAACTTTAAAAAATGTAAATAATGTCACATATGGGTTTTCACTTAAATTTTGGCTCATTTTTTTAGAGCTGAATTTATGTATACACATGTGCTTTTGTGTTAGTGTAGAAAGAACATCGATCCGAAAGGAAAGTGGTGAATTGGTCACAAGTGATGTGGAAAAGGCTGAGGTACTCAATCACTTCTTTACCTCAGTCTTCACTGCAAGGGCCTCCAGCCACACTCCTGGTGTCATGGCAGACGATGCCAGGGACGGGGAGGAAGAACTGCCCATCATAAGTGAAGCTCAGGTTCGTGATCACCTGAAGAACCTGAAAGTGTTCAAGTCCATGGGACCCGACGGGATACACCCACGGGTGCTGAGAGAACTGGCAGATGAGGTTGCCAAGCCCCTCTCTATTCTATTCCAGAAGTCATGGCAGAGTGGGGAAGTCCCCACAGACTGGAAAAGGGGAAACATTACTCCCATTTTCAAAAAGGGCAAGAAGGAGGAACCGGGGAACTACAGGCCAGTCAGTCTCACCTCTGTGCCCAGAAAGATCATGGAGCAGATCCTCCGGGAGGCACTAATGACTCAGAAGAATAGGGAAGAGGTGATTGGGAATAGTCAGCATGGCTTTGCCAAGGGCAAATCCTGCCTGACAAACCTGGTGGCCTTCTATGATCAGGTGACAGCATTAATAGATGAGGGGCGAGCAACTGATGTTGTTTACCTGGACTTGAGCAAAGCCTTTGACACTGTCCCGCACCACCTCCTGGTCTCCAAGCTGGTGACACATGGGTTTGATGGATGGACCACTAGATGGATAAAGAATTGGCTTGATGGCCGCACCCAAAGAGTGGCTGTCAACGGGTCCATGTCCCAGTGGAGGCCAGTGACAAGCGGAGTCCCTCAGGCATCAGTCCTGGGACCTGTCTTGTTCAACATCTTTGTGGGTGCCATGGACAGTGGCATCGAGTGCACCCTCAGCAAGTTTGCTGATGACACCAAGCTGTGTGGTGCAGTGGACACGCTGGAGGGAAGGGATGCCATCCAGAGGGACCTGGACAGGCTGGAGAGGTGGGCACAAGCCAACCTCATGAGCTTCAACAAGACCAAGTGCAGGGTCCTGCATCTGGGTGGAGGCAATCCCAGGCACAAATCCAGGCTGGGCAGGGACTGGCTGGAGAGCAGCCCTGAGGAGAGAGACTTGGAGGTGCTGGTGGACGAGAAGCTCAACAGGAGCTCTCAATGTGCGCTTGCAGCCCGCAAAGCCAATCAGTTCCTGGGCTGCATCAGGAGAAGTGTGACCAGCAGGTCAAGGGAGGTGCTTCTCCCCCTCTACTCAGCTCTGGTGAGACCCCACCTGGAGTACTGCGTCCAGTTCTGGAGCCCATATTACAGGAGAGATGTGGACGTGCTGGAGCGTGTCCAGAGAAGGGCCACGAGGATGATCAGAGGGCTGGAGCGCCTCTCCTATGAGGACAGACTGAAGGAGTTGGGGCTGTTCAGTCTGGAGAAGAGAAGGCTCCCAGGTGACCTCATTGTGGCCTTCCAGTATCTGAGGGGGCCTACAGGAAGGCTGGGGAGGGACTTCTCAGGATCTCAGGGAGTGATAGGACTAGGGGGAATGGAATGAAGCTGGAAATGGGGAGATTCAGGCTGGATGTGAGGAAGAGGTTCTTTACCATGAGAGTGGTGAAGCCCTGGAATGGGTTGTCCAGGGAGGTGGTTGAGGCCCAGTCCCTGGAGGTGTTTAAGACCAGGCTGGATGAGGCTCTGGCCATCCTGATCTAGTGTAGGGTGTCCCTGACCATGGCAGCGGGGTTGGAACTAGATGATCCTTGTGGTCCCTTCCAACCCTGACTGATTCTATGATTCTATGATTCTATGATTCTATGATCCACATATATATACGTGCATCTAAATACACACACAAACACACACACATATATAAGAAAAAAGCATTCATGACTATGACTATAAATATAATACATTTCTCTGTAAGTATAATGAAGATGAAACAGAAGAAATGGGATGCTTCAAACTGTACAAAGTGTTTCAGGCAAATCACGTTTTGTGCATTATGCTAGCAGAAGAAGCAAAGCTGGCATTTGTCTAGCATGGGATTTTCACCCAAGATTGTTGATGGCCCAGTGAAAAGAGAAGAGGCTTCTTTCCTGCTGCATGTGGCAATGTTAAGGACACTCCCAGAATTTCTTAGGCAGTCTGGAGGCCATCACAATGTCACAAGCTTGTTGTTTGCTCAGTGGAGGGAGAAGGTTGCAATGCGCCTGTCTACACAAAAGAGGCAGAGGCACTGACTTTTTGAGGGATACACATAGTGATACCATGATTTCTCCTAGCACAAAGCACCTTCTACTTAATACTAGACAAATATTTAACAGCTTATTAGAACATCACAATTGGAGAAGGACATCCTTATCCAAACTTGTACTTACATGTTTGGCAGCTTTGATTGAAGTAACTGTGAATTGAGCCAGTAGATAGTTTGGCCCGGTTAATTAGTCATGCCTTCTTTAGTGTCTTGTCAGTCCTTGGCATAATGAAAGTATGGACATAGGCTAAGGCACAACACAGTGGGAAAGAGGGCTGGGGGAAAATAAAAAAAGTTCTTTCATTGCAGGTAAAACAATAATTAGTCAGATGTGTATTTCAAGTGGCAGAGCATCAGAGCAGATTGTGTATGGTATCCTGCAATTTTCTAAATACTTTTAATTATCATTCAACTATTAACAGTTCTTGTCCAATCCAAATGTATTTGGCCAGCACTGTTTCCTTTTGCTTTTTCCCTTTCCATTTTCCCCCTTACTTGATGTAATGTAGACCCAGTTCCAACTGCTAACGCATCAATGTCAGAAACTGCAGTCAAGCACAGCCTGTCCCCAAATCCCAACCTCTATAAACATGATGGCTCATTAATAACTTAAAATGAATGATGACACTGATACTATTTATAGGGCACTGCCTGCCAGGACTGCCAAAGTTAAGGAAATTAACATGGAAAAATTGTCAGCTGCAAAACATTAGTGTTTATCAACAAATCAATCAAACTTCAACTACTGTAAATTGCGCTTTTTTAGCTAAATAAAACTTATCCGCAATGACAATTTATTGAATGCCTTATTTCGTTACTCTTGTGCCCTTGTATAAGTTTCAATGAGAGACAGAAAAAAAAAAAGGGTAAGACAGAAACTCCTACACTCCCCTTTCCACCTTCACTCTTCGACTCCCCTGACACCTGCCAAACCTCCCACAACTGCTGAGCTCTCAAAAGTTACAGCTACATGTTTCATGATGAGTGGCAAATCAGAAGTGCTGAACAAAATTCTCATGAAGTCAATTAAGTGTTAATTAGCTTTGACTGAGGGTACATGAGTTTCCAGCAAGCTGAATATATGTCAAGGTGACGAGGCTCTATACTAAGTACTGAGTTTACATGTGTGGACAGCTTAAGATTTAAGGGATTTTATTTTTTTTCTTCTTTCACCATTAGCTCCTCTCTCTCTTTTATATCAAAAAGACACAGAAAGTTACAGCAGAAAGCAGCTTTGATTCGCTTCTTCACAGTCACATTTGCTACAAATTGTTGCACAGGAAATTTGCTGTAAATTGCAGTGTAGTCCTGCTGATGGGAAAGTGATTTATCGGCATAAAAGTATGCTTTGGAGGCAGGGGAATAAAATGAAGCCTAAGAGAGGACTTTGAAAAAGTATGATGTTCAAAGACAGCTCTGATTTTAATTAATTGTTTCTATTATTTTATATTTTGTATGGAAAAATCAGATAGCTAATAATAACAAAATAAATAATAGCTGATTATATAAATAAACAAATAAATAATTGTGCTATAAATCATTTTACCTGTCAAGTCTTGAGAAGGCACACATGAAGATTTATAAATAGACAAACAGAAACTTGACTGCAAACTCTACTTTGGTCTGGAAGACACTCAGAAGTTAAAAGCTAATATATCTTCTTCCATGACTTTAATACTATGAGTAATAAAACTTATTTTTACTAACTTAAGCCTAGATTGGGGTCTAGATGCCTCAGTCAAGATCAGGGCCCCAGTCTCATAGATGTTATTACAAGACTGAAAGTCCTTCCCACTAGGATTTTACAATCTCTAATTTGTATCTTGTGATTAATTTACAGTAGGTCAGTTCCAACACTGAGCTGATTACATGAGTGAGGTTTCAAACTGATAAGAAACGGAGGAAAAGTGTGACAACATAAATATTACAGGTTCAGACAGAAAATTAAGTACCTTGCCCAGGGTCACACAATATATGAGAGTGGTAATGAAAAAGTTGGAAATTCAAGCTTGACTTCAAGAGGCTAAACTTGTGTTTACATTGTAACACTGTGCACATTGGGAAGATTTCTGTAGAGAGCTGATGATATCCCAGTTTGGATGGCAGACAGGAACTTTCAGCTGTGACTAACACATCTCCAAGGAGGTGTCTGAACTGTAGCAGTTAATAGTAACAAACCACAAATTAAAGTTGCTGGCATATTTTACAGGGTGAAATAAGCAGATTAGCAAATTGTTTTCTGCTTTATGAGACTAAAATGACAGCATAAGCCCTACACCTAAACTGAATACTCATTGGATGTATTTGTCTAAACTAATGACTTTTATAGAAAGTACTCAGTGATTAGGTAAGACACTTCAAATTCCTGCCAAGGAAAAGATACCCCCTTTTTTTGGTTTGTTTGTTTGTTTGTTTTCCCCCCACCCACCCAGGAATGGGGCATGTTTGATATGAATGGAGGAATCCCATCTTCAGAACTATGAAAAACTATTTAAGTGACAGACTTGGATCATGGACTATTTTCCTTTATCTTTGCTCACATGCAGACAGACTAGAGTTTCACAGGAAAATCCCTTACTTGTCAGTTTAGTGAGATTTTTTTCAGCTTTTCATTTGACTTCTTCTGAGAGGCGTTCTCAGTGTAAAGACTGTGTGAAGTATCTAGATATCTTCACTTACTGGTCTAAGTTCTCCTCATTAGTTCAGAAACTAACAAACAAAAAATCCCAACAAGAACAAACAACCAAAAGAAACACACACACACAAATCATCTTTCTACTGAACTTTTCTGACACACAGCATTATCAGTAATATCATAAAATGAGAAAATGGGACAGAATACTATTTCAGTGGCCTGTTGATTCTCTCTTGTGATTTGAGGGAATTGTGAGATAGACAAAAGAAGATGAAGGAAAAACATATCTCATTCTGCCTGGCAGAGAGAATAGACTGTCTAGAGGAAGAAACAGGTATTTTTTGAATCTGAAAAGTAGCATATTATTGAATAATTAATATGAAAACATTATTCATAAACAGACTGTGGTACTTTTGTGACACAGGACCCTATAAATACCTAAATATCAAGAACAACAATAAATAAAATTAAAAAGTCTAAGGACATGAAATCTCAGGGAAACATCTTGCAATAAATATGTAATTTCATAGTCTAACTGTGGATATAGATTTGTAGGATGTGGTTGCAGTGGTTTTTTTTGCTGGTTTGCTTAGTAGGTAACTAGGAGAGAGTATGCTATATCTATGTTTGTTGACCAGAGCTGGAGATAGGTTATTCATTCTGTTGGATAAGTCAAACACAGTCATTACAAGATGGTAGTTAGGATATTACTCCTCTGTAAGTATATTTCTTCTTATGTGTAGACACCAGAAGTCTAGAAAAGTCTTCTCTATTTTGGTTTTGTAAACTATTTTTTTCAGTTTGTGGTGTTCATCTTGAAAATATCAGATATGGGAATATATGGTGGATGGATGTTATGGTTATTGATTCTGGTAGTAGAATTGATTCTCAGTTTTGAATGGAGAGAAGTTGTCTACATAACACCTAATAAAAATCCTGATTGACTGGAGTCAATACATGAAGGTATCCTCCAACACTGTCCTATAAACCAGCCTTCTCAGAATGATGGAAATGTGTCATTACATCCTGGATGGTTCATGTCAGGCTTCACTTTGAAACTAAGTGTATGATGTAGACTTTTAACTCCAGATCATGTCCAGTTACTGATTAGAATTTGTCATGATGTCTTAACATGGAGCTGATTTTAATTGTTCAGACATATTTCTACTTCATTATCACAGTCATGAATGTGACCTAGGTGATTTACAAGGATTTCAGATGCTGATTATTTTTTTCTCTTTTTCTCCCTTACTCTTCACTTTTTGACACTACCTTATAAACTAACATTAATGACTGTTAAGATTTTTTTTGCATTAGGAATACAGGATGCTTATAGTATTTCTGCCAGGAACTTCACAAAGAGAGCATATTGCCTATACTTTCTGGCTTGCACACTTGAATATATGAGTAATACTCCTACAAAAGAGAGCAACATTTAGATTCCAAAGTGTATTACAATTTTTTGCTTCCTAGGATAAATCTTTCTGGCAAGGCATAGGAGTTCTCAATTAGGTGTAAATTACATTTATGGCCATGAATGTAAGGTTTATTGACATAGCTAAACCAGTATAAAGTAGTCTCAATGAAAATGACAATCAGGCCCTGAGGCTTAGATGGATGGACAAAAAAAAAAAAAAAATATCTGTGTAGTTTTATGCTACCTTTGCAAAAAGAAGTAACAGATTAAAATAATAATAAAAATTAAATAATTCATTGCAAAATAAATTGGTTCATTATGGAATTAATCCTGGAAACCAGGACACAAAAGGAAAGGTGAAAACAAACAAGAAATGAACTTACTGTTCTCCCCCTGCATGTTGGTGAGTGAATATAAATCTGACAGAAATCAGATAGGATAGGTGAGTTCCATCTTTGACTCAAATAGAACTGTCCTGTAATATACTACCTAAATCACTTCTACGCACATCCTCATTCCCTAAGCCATGGTTTTCCCAGCTATATTATTAAGATGATGGCCTATATTTTTACTTTAAAACACTTTAACTATATGCCTAAGAAGTGGTATATGAAGGCTTCTGAGTATTATAAGAACACTCATTTGTTCATTATAAAATATACGTCTGAAGTGTTGGGCTGATCTCACTTCTCTAACAGAAATGTTAGAAAGGATTTACCTTACTATTTTACCTTACAAATTAATATATATGCAATCACTTCAAGGTCTCCTGTTCCTAAATCAGAACAGATGTGTCAAATATCTGTTTCTATTATGGAGGCTCTGAAATGAAGGAGCATAACATTAATTCTTCTGACCCTGCTCCTATTTGAAAAAAATGAGCTCAGCTGTATGTCCATGACTACACCTGGAGGTATTGTAATCTATGCATTCTGTTTTGAAGCCGTATATTTATTTATATGAATATATTGACGTGCAATTCAATAAGAGTTTGTCTATTGTTAGACTTCAGTCTGTTCTTAACTACAAAACCTAACCACTTCTAATAGTATTTAGTTACCTACATAACACATTTTTACCTTTTAAAAATAACTTTTAAAAATTTAAAAACTTACATTTTCTTTGAAAAATACAGTGGAAATGCTAATGCACAGTGATTACTTTCTTTTTTTTTTTTTTTTTTTTTTTTAAGAATGACTGTAGTGTCACAGTCATAGAGCAGATTGTCCTGGTGGCAATAGCTGCGCACCTGAAGGATGGCCAAGGGCTCGGGTCCAGCCAACATGGATTGAGGAAGGGCAGGTCCTGCCTCTCCAACCTGATCTCCTTCCATGATCAGGTGACCCACCTGGTGGATGTGGGGAGGCCTGTGGTTGTGGTCTATCTGGACTTCAGCAAGGCCTTTGACACCGTCCCCCACAGCAAACTGCTGGCTAAGCTGTCAGCTTTTAGCTTGGGCAGCAACACTCTGCACTGGGTTAGGAACTGGCTGGAGGGCCAGGCCCAGAGAGTGGTGGTCAATGGTGCCACCTCCAGCTGGAGGCCACTCACCAGTGGCATCCCCCAGGGATCAGTGCTGGGCCCCATCCTCTTCAATGTCTTCATTGACGACCTGGATGAGGGGATTGAGACAGTCATCAGCAAATTTGCAGATGACACCAAGTTGGGAGCAGATGTTGGTCAGTTACAGGGCAGAAGGGCTCTGCAGAGGGACCTCAACTGACTAGACAGATAAGCAGAGTCCAGTGGGATGGCATTCAACTAGTCCAAGTGCCAGGTGCTGCACTTTGGCCACAACAACCCCATGCAGAGCTACAGGCTGGGGTTGGAGTGGCTGGAGAGCTCCCAAACAGAGAGGGACCTGGGGGTGCCGATCGACAGCCGCCTGAACATGAGCCAGCAGTGTGCCCAGACAGCCAAGAAGGCCAATGGCATCCTGGCCTGCATTAGAAATAGTATGGCCAGCAGGAGCAGGGAGGTCATTGTGCCCCTGTACTCTGCTTTGGTTAGGCCACACCTTGAGTGCTGTGTCCAGTTCTGGGCCCCTCAGTTTAAGAAGGACATCAAGACACTTGAACATGTCCAGAGAAGGGCAACAAGGCTGGGGAGAGGCCTTGAGCACAAGCCCTATGAGGAGAGGCTGAGGGAGCTGGGGCTGTTTAGCCTGGAGAAGACGAGGCTCAGGGGTAATAATAATAATAATACAATAATAATACAATACACCAGGTTGGAAGAGACCTTCAAGATCATCGCGTCCAACCCATCAAACAATCCAACCCACCCAACAACTAGACCATACAGCCAAGCACCCCATCAAGTCTTCTCCTGAACACCTCCAGTGAAGGTGACTCCACCACCTCCATGGGCAGCCGATTCCAATGGCCAATCACTCTCTCCGTGTAGAACTTCTTCCTAACATCCAGCCTAAACCTGCCCTGGTGCAGCCTGAGACTGTGTCCTATTGTTCTGGTGCTGGCTGCCTGGGAGAAGAGGCCAACCTCTGCCTGGCTACAACCTCCCTTCAGGTAGTTGTAGAGAGCAAGAAGGTCACCCCTCCGTCTCCTCTTCTCCAGGCTAAGCAACCCCAGCTCCCTCAGCCTTTCCTCATAGGGCTTGTGTTCCAAACCCCTCACCAGCTTTGTTGCCCTTCTCTGGACACGTTCCAGCAAGTCAACATCCTTCCTAAACTGAGGGGCCCAGAACTGGACACAGGACTCAAGGTGCGGCCTAACCAGTGCAGTGTACAGGGTCAGAATGACCTCCCTGCTCCTGCTGGCCACACTGTTCCTGATGCAAGCCAGGATGTCATTGGCCTTCTTGGCTGCCTGGGCACACTGCAGGCTCATGTTCAGCCTACAATCAACCAGTACCCCCAGGTCCCTCTCTGCCTGGCCACTCTCCAGCCACTCTGACCCCAGCCTGTAGCACTGCTTGGGGTTGTTGGGGCCAATGTGCAGAATCCGGCACTTGGATGTGTTAAATCTCATGCCATTGGACTCTGCCCATCTGTCCAGCCTGTCGAGGTCCCTCTGCAAAGCCTCTCTGCCCTCCAGCAAATCAACTGCTGCCCCCAGTTTGGTGTCATCTGCAAATTTACTGATGATGGACTCAATGCCCTCATCCAGATCATCAATAAAGATGTTGAAGAGCATGGGGCCCAGTACTGATCCCTGGGGCACACCACTAGTGACAGGCCGCCAGCTGGATGTGGCGCCATTCACCATTACTCTCTGGGCTCGGCCCTCCAGCCAGTTCCTAACCCAACGCAGTGTGCTCCTGTCCAAGCCATGGGCTGCCAGCTTGGCCAGGAGTTTGCTGTGGGGGACAGTGTCAAAGGCCTTGCTGAGGTCCAGGTAGACCACATCCACAGGCCTCCCCACATCCACCTCATTGCTCTCTACAACTACCTGAAAGGTGGTTGTAGCCAGGAAGGGGTTGGTCTCTTCTCTCTAGCAACCAGCACCAGAACAAGGGGACACAGTCTCAAGCTTCACCAGGGTAAGTTTAGGCTGGAGGTGAGGAGGAAGTTCTTCACCGAGAGAGTGATTCACCATTGGAATGGGCTGCCTGGGGAGGTGGTGGAGTTGCCGTCCCTGGAGGTGTTCAAGAGGGGACTGGACATGGCACTTGGTGCCATGGTCTAGTCATGAGGTCTGTGGTGACAGGTTGGACTCAATGATCTTCAAGGTCTCTTCCAGCCTTAGCGATACTGTGATACTGTGATACTGTGATACTGTCACGACAGCCACTATAACTTGAAAATGAGATTCAGCCTCCATTTATGCAAAGCAAAGAATAAGTTACACTTGCTATTTATTTCACTTTGTTTGGGATAGAGATTTTGTTCTGCGAACCTAAAATGTTTGGACTGTCATCTAGTGACGATGTGTTTATAGCTATGCTGCTTTAACACAGGAAAAGTACGAGAGCGTTTTCCTGGTGATACTTATAATGATGCATAAATTTAGTTTCAATAAGCCATATGCAGACTCTGTGACTGACAGAACTTCTTAAAGCCTAGCATGCTTATACTCTGTCACCACTCAGCCAACTGAGGCGCAATATTTTTACAGAAAACTCATCATCTTGTAGATCCCTTTGTATTAAGTTTATGCAGAAAGAATTCTGCTACAGTGTACTTGGGGAAAAAAAGGAAAAGAAAAAGATTTTAAAAAGAAAATAAAAAGGAAAACTAAAGGAGAGAAAAATAAAGAAAACTCACTGGCACACTCACAAAACTTTCCACTTGCTCTTCCCATAGCTGCACAGAGTTTGGCTGATTGCTTCAGCCATTAATTTGATCCCAAGAAATAGTTTTCCTGTTATTCTACATCCTTCCTGGCTGTTCTTTAATGATGTCAGTTGTACCCATTGATGAAATTAGAATATGATGAAATTAGGAGTTTTTGATGGTATAAAAAGTATGTTGAACACTAGGAATTATTGTGTCAAACCTAGAATGTTTGCAATGATTTCTAAATCAGGACATTGGTGCAGGCCAAATTTCTTACTGTCCTTCAAATTCTTGGCAGCCAAATGCTTTCTGCATCACTTAAATAGGGAATGTTGAAGACACAATGGGTAACATGCTAAAAAAATAAAAAGTGCTTATCTTAAAAACTTGTCAGATTCTCTTTATCCAAATCTACAGACACATATTTCCTTGTCTTCTTGTCCTAGAAAGTTCCTTAAGCACTGGAAATTACAATATTGCTTTTTCCTTAGTTCATTACTGGATAATCTACTGTAGTTTTCTATTTACATTATTACTGCTACAGAAAAGAAGCTTTGCAGCTGGACATTATCATAGTCTCCTCTAGCTTTCCCCCATTCAAACTTCTCTGGTAGACCAATCTCTACTCAATGTTGACACAGACAAAGCTAAAGTGACCTTTGGCAATTTGGCTACCAAGGTAAAATCTCCTGTAGTTAGGTACTGTGAGTGGTAAAATTTTCCCATTTCAGTGTTTTCTTACCCTAACCTACAATACCTGGTGATGTAGGCATGCATCTATTACTCGGCTCTATTACCTGGACTCTAAATCAATACGACAAATGTGTTCCCCCTGATTGCTGTAGTGGGAGATGAGCTCATCAGATGAGAGGAAGAAAAGGAGAAACAGAGCCATAGAAGTGGATCTTGGGGGAAAAAAATAGGTAAATTGTTGTATGAGCCAGCAATGTACCCTCACAGGCCAGTAAGTCCAACAATATTCTCTTCTGCATTAAGAAGAGAATGGCTGGCAGGTCAAGGGAGGTTCTACTCCATCTCTACTCTTCCCTGACAAGGCTGCACCTAGAGTATTGTGTCCATTTCAAGAGGGGCAGGGAACTACTAGAGACAGTCCAATGGAGGGCCACAAAAATGATTACAGGACTGGAGCATGTCTCTTACAAAGAGAGGCTGAGAAACCTGGGGCTATTCAGCCTGGAGAAGAGAGAACTTAGAAGGAATCTCTATTATTTTTTACTGCAGGGGATGGTGAGACGTGGAATACACCCTTGAAAGTGTTTAAGATCAGGATGGATGAGGCTATGGCAGGGGGGTTAACTTGATGATCCTTAAAGTACCTTTCAACTGAAGTCATTCTAGGATTCTATGAATCTTTCAGATGCATAAAAATATCTAAAAGGGGGAGGTCATTAGGATAAGGATGGCTTTTGTGGTAGTGGTGTCTGATCACAGGACCAGGGCCAATGTGTATGAACTAGAAAATGAGAGATTTCTCTTGAAGTGGAGAAAATGGAGCACTGGAACAGACTGTCCAAAGAGTTTGTGAAGTCTCCTTATGTGGAGACTTTAAGCAGCTTCCAGGATGCTTTTCTGCGTCTCCTGCTGTAGGAGAACCTGTATTAGCAGCAGGGTTGCACTAGATGATCTCCAGAGCCCTTTTCCAAACTGTATAATTCTATGATTCTATAATGCAGTAAGTGCAGTAGGCAAAAGGCATGTGTAGGTATTACTGAATACTGAAGAAATACTGAGCCACTGATGTGTCCTGAGGAAGTAATTTAATGTTTTATTTCTTCCAGTGGCAAATCAAAATAAGAAACAGCTTTCATGCTCTTTTCCATGATTACTTGCTTGGTCCTGCCTTTATATGAAAGGTGAGATGTGACAATATAAAGAACTGTCAGGCAAACAAGAAGTAGAGAATTAAAACTAACAAAAAAAAGGCCTTAAAAATTTATTATCACAGAATCACAGAATAGCAGGGGTTGGAAGGGACCTTGAGAGATTATCCAGTCCAAACACTCTGCCAAAGCAGGATCACCAATACCAGGTCACACAGGAACTCATCCAAGTGGGTCCTAAATACCTCCAGAGCCATATCCACTGCTCTACCATCATCTATCCACCTAGTGATATTGAGAATCTGTGGACTCTTTTCTTCCACCTGAGTTGTTTAGCAGTTCCCTACTTAACCATGCAGGTCTCTCAGCTCCCATTCTCATTTTCCTACTCTTTGAGATGCTTTGATCTTGAGCTAGGAAGAAGAGGTCCTAGAATGTTAACTAACTGTATTGGGTCCCTTTGTTAATGTTGTAATCCTGCTTGATACTTTCTTCCTACCACACAAGATCCTGAACTCCATCATCTCATGGTCACTGCAGCCAAGGCTGCCCTCAACCTTCACTGTTTCAACCTGTTCATCCTTGTTGGTGAGTATCAGGTCCAGTAACACTCCTCTCCTCATTGCTTCCTCCACCATTTGCAACAAGAAATTATCATCAATGTGCTGGAGGAACCTCCTGGACTGTGGCAGGATGGCTGTGTAGGCCTTCCAGCAAATATCTGAGCAGTTAAAGTCCCCTGTGACAACCAGGGCCTGGGATTGCAAGGCTGCAATCCACTGTTTATAGAAGGTCTCATCAATTTCATCATCCTGATCAGGCGGCCTGTAACAAATACCTACAGCAGTGTCACCATGCCAGCGTGCCCCTTAATCCACACCCACAAACTGTCAACTCACCCCTCATCCACCCCTGGGCTGAATTCAACACACCCCCACCTCACTTAACTGATCTATCTTTCCTAAAAAGGACATAGCCATCCATGACCACATTCCAGTCATGTGAGCTGTCCCACCATATCTCTGTAACTGTCACTAGATCATAACCACTTGACCACACATGGGCTTCTACCTCCTCTCTGATATTCCCCATGCTGAGTGCATTGGTGTACAGACTGTGCAGGAAGGGAGCTGAACACACCAGTTCCACTCTGGGGAGGGGTGTGAGGCCTTCTGGTCCACAATAATAACAGGATGCTGCCCCACTGGTGTGAGCCCAGAAACAACCCCATTCCCCTTCAACTCTAGTTTAAAGCTCTGTGAATGAACCCTGATAGTTCTTGTCCTAGAATTCTCTTTATCCTGCAAGATAATTCTCTCCCACATACTACCACCCATCCTGGTGTCCTACAAAACCAATCATTATCAAAGAACCCAAAGCCCCGCCTGTAACACCAGCCTTGGAGCCAGGTATTTACAGATTAGATTCTTCTACTGCCTTCCATATCATGGCTGGGTATTGGAAGTAGAGAAGAGAAAAACACTTGTGCCCCAGACTCTTTCACCAACCATCCCAAAGACTTGAAGTCTCTGTTCATCCCCCTCAGATGATGCAGCAATGCAGCTTCCTCCCCACCTGGCAGGAAGATCAGCAATGTAATAGTCATGTGACTCCACCATGTTAGAATAGAATAGAATAGAATAGAATAGAATAGAATAGAATAGAATAGAATAGAATAGAATAGAATAGAATAGAATAGAATAGAATAGAATTAACCAGGTTGGAAAAGACCTTTCAGATCATCGAGTCCAACTGATCCTTCAACACTATCTAATCAACTAAACCATGGCACCAAACACTCCATGCAGTCTCTTCCTAAACACCTCCAGTGATGGTTACTCCACCACCTCCCTGGGCAGCCCATTCCAATAGCAAATCACTCTTTCTATGAAGAACTTCTGCTTAATATCCAGCCTAAACCTCCCTGGCACAGATTGAGACTGTGTCCTCGTGTTCTGGTGTTGGTTTTGGGGGAGCTCTTTAGTGATATCCCTGATTTAGGCTCCAGGGACACTACAGACTTCCCTATGTTGAAGGTCAACACTGAATATTTGGCCCTCTATTCCAGCCAGGAGTGAGTCTTCAACAACTAGCACTCTTCTGTTCCTTGTAGAAGAGGTTCCTATGTGCACTCAGCACCTGCCACAGCCATGAACCCTCCACCCCTCATCCCCTCCATTTAAGCTTCTGTCTTCCACCTGACAGGTGTAGGATACAGGGGCCTCTCGGTCTGGGCTCTCAACTTCCAGCACTCCATATCTGTTCATCCATATCAGGTTCGTGATCACCTGAAGAACCTGAAAGTGTTCAAGTCCATGGGACCCGACAGGATACATCCATGGGTGCTGAGAGAACTGGCAGATGAGGTTGCGGAACCCCTCTCTATTATACTCCAAAAGTCATGGCAGACTGGGGAAGTCCCCACAGACTGGAAAAGGGGAAACATAGCTCCCATTTTCTAAAAGGTCAAGAAGGAGGAACCGGGGAACTCCAGGCCAGTCAGTCTCACCTCTGTGCCCGGAAAGATCATGGAGCAGATCCTCCGGGAGGCACTAATGACTCAGAAGAACAGTGAAGAGGTGATTGGGAATAGTCAGCATGGCTTTGCCAAGGGCAAATCCTGCCTGACAAACCTGGTGGCCTTCTATGATCAGGTGACAGCATTAATAGATGAGGGGCGAGCAACTGATGTCGTTTACCTGGACTTGAGCAAAGCCTTTGACACTGTCCCGCACCACCTCCTGGTCTCCAAGCTGGCGACACATGGGTTTGATGGATGGACCACTAGATGGATAAAGAATTGGCTTGATGGCCGCACCCAAAGAGTGGCTGTCAACGGGTCCATGCCCCAGTGGAAGCCAGTGACAAGCGGAGTCCCTCAGGGATCAGTCCTGGGACCAGGCTTGTTCAACATCTTTGTGGGTGCCATGGACAGTGGCATCGAGTGCACCCTCAGCAAGTTTGCTGATGACACCAAGCTGTGTGGTGCAGCAGACACGCTGGAGGGAAGGGATGCCATCCAGAGGGACCTTGACAGGCTAGAGAGGTGGGCACAAGCCAACCTCATGAGCTTCAACAAGACCAAGTGCAGGGTCCTGCATCTGGGTGGAGGCAATCCCAGGCACAAATCCAGGCTGGGCAGGGACTGGCTGGAGAGCAGCCCTGAGGAGAGAGACTTGGGGGTGCTGGTGGACGAGAAGCTCAACAGGAGCTCTCAATGTGCGCTTGCAGCCCGGAAAGCCAATCAGATCCTGGGCTGCATCAGGAGAAGTGTGACCAGCAGGTCAAGGGAGGTGCTTCTCCCCCTCTACTCAGCTCTGGTGAGACCCCACCTGGAGTACTGCGTCCAGTTCTGGAGCCCCTATTACAGGAGGGATGTGGACGTGCTGGAGCGTGTCCAGAGAAGGGCCACGAGGATGATCAGAGGGCTGGAGCACCTCTCCTATGAGGACAGACTGAAGGAGTTGGGGCTGTTCAGTCTGGAGAAGAGAAAGCTCTGAGGTGACCTCATTGTGGCCTTCCAGTATCTGAAGGGGGCCTACAGGAAGGCTGGGGAGGGACTTCTCAGGATCTCAGGGAGTGATAGGACTAGGGGGAATGGAATGAAGCTGGAAATGGGGAGATTCAGGCTAGATGTGAGGAAGAAGTTCTTCCCCATGAGAGTGGTGAAGGCCTGGAATGGGTTATCCAGGGAGGTGGTTGGGGCCCCATCCCTGGAAGTGTTTAAGCCCAGGCTGGATGAGGCTCTGGCCAGCCTGATCTAGTGTGGGGTGTCCCTGCCCATGGTAGGGGTTGGAACTAGATGATCCTTGTGGTCCCTTCCAACCCTGACTGATTCTATGATTCTATGATTCTATGATCTGTTGAGTAGGGGTAACTGGGAAGGTGAGGGAGTCTGGGAAGGGGTTTTTCTACCTCCCTGAGCAAGGACCTGTATCCACTCCCCTCCTTTTCTTAGGCCACTTCCTTCTGCTGGGTGACCTCCTCCTTCTTCCTGATGTGGCTTCTTGATTTCTGGTGAGCATCTCTCAGAGATCTAAGGGTGTTACTCCACCAGTCTATCTCCCTTTCATTTTCCCAAATGCTCCTTAGTCTTTCTACCTCTTCCTTAAGCTCTGCCACCATATAGAGCAGATAGTTTATCTGCTCACACTGTATGCAGGTGTCTTGTACCATTCTCTGGTACTATCAGCAGGCTAAGACTTTCCTTTCAATACTTTTCACTGTTTCAGTGAAGAGTAAAGCCTTAAACTCTGTCACATATGTGTATGATCTCACAAATCCAAACATAGATGTATTTTTCCTGTACAAACATTCATGCCCATACCTATAATTACATAGCAACTCATTGCATGTACACTTCAGCAAGAGTAAATACATTAAAGACATTTTTCTGCAATGAAAAATATAATCATAGAATAGTTTGGTTTGGAAGGGACCTCCCAGGGTCATCTAGTCGAACCTTCCAAGAAGTGAGCAGGGACATCTTTCACTAGATCATGCTCAGAAACTCAAGACTATCCTATTACTTTTTTATCTGTAGACCAGGGCTTGGTTCCAACACATCTAAGAGCAACTATACTATGCAGAAATACCTTATGACATACCAAATGGGTTACAATTATATGCTGTATAACTTATTCTGTAGTCTTTATAATGTGCCATGCTGTTTTATGTTTTGGACCTTGTCTGTAATAGTTCCTTTCATCCTCTAGCCTTTCAGAGATTTGGTAGGTCTTCAGCACATGCATACGTTCAGCAGTTTTTCTCCATCAAACAATTTTAAAAACCAACAACAACAAAAAAAAGACCAATAAAAGGTCAGCAAAAGGACACAAAAAACCCCAGACCTACAAAACACACAAACCCACAAAATAACTCCCCACAACCAAAACAACAAACCAAAACAACAAACCAAGAAACAAACACCAAAAAACCACCAAAGCAATTCCCAAGGTTCTGATCATGCTGCTCTTTCATCCTATTGTCCTGTTTTTGAAATAAATTACTTCTTCATTACACTTTAAACTTCTTCTGTAAAAAATTATTTAGAAAACAAGAACAAGAAAAACTTAGTTTAGTAAAGGGACTCATATATTTTTAAAACCAGATCTCATCATAGAAGCAGATTAGAGCATGTAAGAAACACTGTTGTCAATATACAGAACCAGAAAATAGGTTTCTGAGGGTAGGGAGAAGCAGGAACTCCCTCAGCTGTATTTGCTGCTGTAACATGGATGTCTCTGAAGGTAAATCTCAGACTAGGTCCTCACTCCAACCTCAAACTCAAGTACATCGCCTATCTCTTTTATGGTCCTCTATGACTGAAAATATTTTTGGGTTTCTTTTTGTACGTGGTTTTTTATAGTTGCATATCATCTTATTATTTAGGTTTAAGAAATATTATCAAAAGAGAGTGAGAATGGCTATTTGGTAGCAAGAACCAGTATACCAGAACAAACAAATGGCCCATTCTACCCTGTACCTGGTCTCTGGAGTATGTAGTGGGAGGCATAAAATCCCCTCATTATGCATTAATATACCATCAGATATTTTCCCCTGATGCCTGTGATTACTAACTCATCTGAAACCTGAATGTACAGGAAATCTCAAGAGAAAAACTTCATTCTCTCAACATTCCAAATTTTGAGAAGTTTTACTAAAGACAAGAGAGACAGAAAAAATTGTCTGCTTTTTATTTTTACTGCAAACACCATACAAAAACATTGACGTTCTCTCCAAGCTCACACAGATTTCACTGTAAGAATATATAAAAATTATCACCCACCCTCTTAGTTTTGTTCCCTGTGTGTTATTCATTGCAATGAAACTTACTGAAAATTTTGTCAACAATCAACTATATAAAAGCTTTGCACATTGTCTGCATAAAAACACTATTTTGATGAGAAAATTACTACTAATGAGAACATGTTCTCTTCTAGCATCAGACTTTGAAGAGACACAGGTCATAAATCTCTTTCATCTTCTTGCAAAAAGCTATAATCAAGGGAAAAAAAAGTGTTGATTTTTTTTTTTGTCCTTATTTTTTTCTTAAAAGTTCCTGATAGAAACAGTTCCACTTACTAACCAGTAATATATCATGTTTGTTTCTTTCCACCCCTCTTTCTTTCTCCTTGTGCTTTTATTTGCTTTTGATTTTTAAGTTCAACACACCGAGAGATTTTCTGTAGTGCTCTATCTATTTCCCCTGGTTTCACAGGGGAAGAAGATAATTTTTCAAGGGGGATTGTTAGGAGAGAATTGGGGCAATTTTGGTTTGTGGTTTTGGGGTTCATTTAGAAAGTGAGAGTGGGGTGAAAAGAATCATAGAATCATAGAATCATAGAATCAGTCAGGGTTGGAAGGGACCACAAGGATCATCTAGTTCCAACCCCCCTGCCATGGGCAGGGACACCCTACACTAGATCACGCTGGCCAGAGCCTCGTCCAGCCTGGTCTTAAACACCTCCAGGGACTGGGCCTCAACCACCTCCCTGGACAACCCATTCCAGGGCTTCACCACTCTCATGGTAAAGAACTTCTTCCTCACATCCAGCCTGAATCTCCCCATTTCCAGCTTCATTCCATTCCCCCTAGTCCTATCACTCCCTGAGATCCTGAGAAGTCCCTCCCCAGCCTTCCTGTAGGCCCCCTTCAGATACTGGAAGGCCACAATGAGGTCACCTGGGAGCCTTCTCTTCTCCAGACTGAACAGCCCCAACTCCTTCAGTCTGTCCTCATAGGAGAGGTGCTCCAGCCCTCTGATCATCCTCGTGGCCCTTCTCTGGACACGCTCCAGTACGTCCACATCTCTCCTGTAATATGGGCTCCAGAACTGGACGCAGTACTCCAGGTGGGGTCTCACCAGAGCTGAGTAGAGGGGGAGAAGCACCTCCCTTGACCTGCTGGTCACACTTCTCCTGATGCAGCCCAGGATCTGATTGGCTTTCCGAGCTGCAAGCGCACATTGAGAGCTCCTGTTGAGCTTCTCGTCCACCAGCACCCCCAAGTCTCTCTCCTCAGGGCTGCTCTCCAGCCAGTCCCTGCCCAGCCTGGATTTGTGCCTGGGATTGCCTCCACCCAGATGCAGGACCCTGCACTTGGTCTTGTTGAAGCTCATGAGGTTGGCTTGTGCCCACCTCTCCAGCCTGTCCAGGTCCCTCTGGATGGCATCCCTTCCCTCCAGCGTGTCTGCTGCACCACACAGCTTGGTGTCATCAGCAAACTTGCTGAGGGTGCACTCGATGCCACTGTCCATGGCACCCACAAAGATGTTGAACAAGACAGGTCCCAGGACTGATGCCTGAGGGACTCCGCTTGTCACTGGCCTCCACTGGGACATGGACCCGTTGACAGCCACTCTTTGGGTGCGGCCATCAAGCCAATTCTTTATCCATCTAGTGGTCCATCCATCAAACCCATGTGTCACCAGCTTGGAGACCAGGAGGTGGTGCGGGACAGTGTCAAAGGCTTTGCTCAAGTCCAGGTAAACGACATCAGTTGCTCGCCCCTCATCTATTAATGCTGTCACCTGATCATAGAAGGCCACCAGGTTTGTCAGGCAGGATTTGCCCTTGGCAAAGCCATGCTGACTATTCCCAATCACCTCTTCCCTATTCTTCTGAGTCATTAGTGCCTCCCGGAGGATCTGCTCCATGATCTTTCCGGGCACAGAGGTGAGACTGACTGGCCTGGAGTTCCCCGGTTCCTCCTTCTTGCCCTTTTTGAAAATGGGAGTAATGTTTCCCCTTTTCCAGTCTGTGGGGACTTCCCCACTCTGCCATGACTTCTGGAATATAATAGAGAGGGGCTTGGCAACCTCATCTGCCAGTTCTCTCAGCACCCGTGGGTGTATCCCATCGGGTCCCATGGACTTGAACACTTTCAGGTTCTTCAGGTGATCACGAACCTGAGCTTCACTTATGATGGGCAGTTCTTCCTCCCCGTCCCTGGCATCGTCTGCCATGACACCAGGAGTGTGGCTGGAGGCCCTTGCAGTGAAGACTGAGGTAAAGAAGTGATTGAGTACCTCAGCCTTTTCCACATCACTAGTGACTAATTCACCACTTTCCTTTCTGAGGGGGCCCACACCTTCCCTAGTCTTCTTCTTGCCATTAATATACCTATAGAAATTCTTAGTGTTCCCTTTAACCCCCTGGCTAGATTCAGTTCAAACTCTGCTTTGGCTTTCCTAACCAGGCCTCTTGCTGCTTGGGCAGCTTCCTTATATACCCCCTGTTCTATCTGTCCTTCCTTCCACAAAAAGCAAAAGCAAAAACAAACAAACAAGACAAAAAGGAAACTATATATATAAAAAAGGCAACATCAAAAACCCTAAATATGAAGAAAAGCACTCGACAAGCACTCTATTTCAGATGTGTCAATACTGCCATCTCTTGCCTCTTCAATATCCTGGGCGAGAAACAGTAGTTTAATGAAAACTGAAGAATGATCGTGCACCCATAAACAAGCAGATATTAAAAGGCTAAGTTTTCCAAGAGAGAAGAGTGAATTTTCTGTGGTATATATTTGTTGTTTTGAGAATATTTTTCATAAATTTTCTTCCTTCTGTTGCTGTGTAATTTCATGTGCACCTTAAACTGTACAGTTGCAGCAACTAAGACTTCAGCTAGTGATTTAAGACTGAAATTTGTTAAGTTTAGCCATTCTGAAGAAGATGAAGGCTCTGTATAATAATCAAATTATGATCATGTTAAGTTTATATGTCTCCCTTGCTGTGATGACAACATGCAGGTATGTAAATACACAGGAAACACAGAGCTATATATTTCAAATAAATTTCAACTCACATCTGAGCATTATAACAATAAGTCTTAAGACAGGTATATTTTCTACTGAAATAATTTCCAGAAATTTCAGGTATTCATGTATATCTGTGCTTATGACAGTGATTTACTTTTTTTGTATTGAAACATCATTTTGCATAAATGGAATGGTCAATATTTTAGACCTTTTCTTTATGATCCATATAAGAACTATTGTTTCAAAGAGAGAGTTCACAAGAACTGCATAGTTATTTATCAATGTAAAATGCTGTTTTCTAGGCTGCTGCCTAGAAAAAGGTGCTATTTTAACTTTTTAATTATTGTGCAGTTTTACTAGTTATACCAGAAATATGGAGTCTTCTGAAGTGAAAATTAATGAAAGTTTCATACTTAATAAAAAAATATATTTATTAAGTTAGATGGGATGATGTCTGGGATTTAAAAGCATATCACCATTCAGGTGTTAAAAGGAGTCTGACACTCAATTATTTTTGCATTATTAAAAGTTACTTTTGGGTCCAACATCTGTGTTATTAAAAGTCTTCATATGCTTACCTAAACATGAGCAGTTATGCTTCTATACTTTGATGATATTATTCAGGTTTTTCAGAAGCTTACAATACGTCCCACTCAGGAATGTGATATCCCATTTAGAGGTGTGATATATGATGTTGTAGATATCTAGGTAAAGGTTACAGTCCTTCAGGTTTCTCACAGATTCACAGGGTTGGTTAACATGCACTGTCCATAAAAAACTTATTATTCTAGCCCTCTAGTGCTACCCAGGCCAAGCTCAAGGCCAGTCTTTTATTATTCCCTTTCCTCATCATAATTTATTAGGTTTTTTAATTATATCCAAGAATATTTATGCGTGTATGTATGTGCATATAGCTAAGAAATGAGATGGTAATTAAGGGGCAAAAAAGCTAAACCTGGCAGTTGTGTCATTGAAGAGTAAATGCTTTATCAACAAACCACAGGTGTGCAGCACTAAAGCAGACAAAAACATATAGGACCTGAGATGACAGTTCTGTGTTCAAAATGCATTAATCACCCAAGGTAAATTTGTGCAGCTGTTATACACTGTAGGTGTTTCACTTGCTTTGTTCCAGGGATATTAAAACAGATGAAAATCTTTTCCCTTTTCATTGTGGCTGGTCCAAGAAATACACATGGCATTTCCCTACACCATGTGACTTCTCGATCTGTCACATCTGCTCTGCTTGCTCCTGTGTGGTCACACCACTCCTCTGAACAATGCACAAGTCTGGGACATGCAACTCTATAGTGTTCCCAAGAGCCAAAGTCCACAGTGCCCAAACCAAAAAAAGTCTCAGTATTGTCAATTAGGTATGCAGTTTAATTAGCATGACGGAAACTTTCCCATAATGATGTCTTTTAGTCAATGGACTGCCATTTCATTTACATTCCATCAGTAATTTTGAGCCCTCAGAGATTAATTACAACCAGATAAATTTCAGACAGGTCTCCAAAGTTAAGCAATTTCTAGTGTAAATAATAGTGTTCTGATTCTTCATCAGTTTGGGTGAGTTCTAGAAGACATCTGTATTACCAGCCACAAAAAAAGAAAACTCATATATAGCGATAATGACAGCAACTCCTGATTTCACCTATTGTGTGTAGAATAACCTTAATTCTGCTGTTTGTGCTCAGATTAGGGGAGGAGTGGAGGTAGGGAGAGGAGAAGACAACTTGCTATTAAGACGGATGGTGACGTTTGTGATTCCTGATCATTGGGGAAGTGGTGAATTATTCACTGGACACATGAACAAAGCTAAGCCATGGAACTAAAATTCTTTTTATCTAAAAGTATTATTTATAGGCTTACTAGGTGCAAGATAAATAGTTGATGAAAGAATTTTCTGCACAGTTTATCACTATCAATAGATGGGATGCATTATTTCTTATCTCCAGCACTTTGACTTCTTTTAGCTTATTTTACCTCCAGCAAAACACACATTTAAAGAAGTTAAAACTTCATCCTTACATATGATCTTGCCCATCAACACATTGAAAGACCTCCTTCAACGTAGCCAAGGCGCTTTGTACCATATAGAATCATAGAATCATAGAATCATAGAATCAGTCAGGGTTGGAAGGGACCACAAGGATCATCTAGTTCCAACCCCCCTACCATGGGCAGGGACACCCTACACTAGATCAGGATGGCCAGAGCCTCGTCCAGCCTGGTCTTAAACACTTCCAGGGACTGGGCCTCAACCACCTCCCGGGATAACCCATTCCAGGCCTTCACCACTCTCATGGTAAAGAACTTCTTCCTCACATCTAGTCTGAATCTCCCCATTTCCAGCTTCATTCCATTCCCCCTAGTCCTATTACTACCTGAGATCCTGAGAAGTCCCTCCCCAGCCTTCCTGTAGGCCCCCTTCAGATACTGGAAGGCCACAATGAGGTCACCTGGGAGCCTTCTCTTCTCCAGACTGAACAGCCCCAACTCCTTCAGTCTGTCCTCATAGGAGAGGTGCTCCAGCCCTCTGATCATCCTCGTGGCCCTTCTCTGGACATGCTCCAGCACGTCCACATCCCTCCTGTAATAGGGGCTCCAGAACTGGACGCAGTACTCCAGGTGGGGTCTCACCAGAGCTGAGTAGAGGGGGAGAAGCACCTCCCTTGACCTGCTGGTCACACTTCTCCTGATGCAGCCCAGGATCTGATTGGCTTTCCGAGCTGCAAGCGCACATTGAGAGCTCCTGTTGAGCTTCTCGTCCACCAGCACCCCCAAGTCTCTCTCCTCAGGGCTGCTCTCCAGCCAGTCCCTGCCCAGCCTGGATTTGTGCCTGGGATTGCCTCCACCCAGATGCAGGACCCTGCACTTGGTCTTGTTGAAGCTCATGAGGTTGGCTTGTGCCCACCTCTCCAGCCTGTCCAGGTCCCTCTGGATGGCATCCCTTCCCTCCAGCGTGTCCACTGCACCACACAGCTTGGTGTCATCAGCAAACTTGCTGAGGGTGCACTCGATGCCACTGTCCATGGCACCCACAAAGATGTTGAACAAGACAGGTCCCAGGACTGATGCCTGAGGGACTCCGCTTGTCACTGGCCTCCACTGGGACATGGACCCGTTGACAGCCACTCTTTGGGTGCGGCCATCAAGCCAATTCTTTATCCATCTAGTGGTCCATCCATCAAACCCATGTGTCACCAGCTTGGAGACCAGGAGGTGGTGCGGGACAGTGTCAAAGGCTTTGCTCAAGTCCAGGTAAACGACATCAGTTGCTCGCCCCTCATCTATTAATGCTGTCACCTGATCATAGAAGGCCACCAGGTTTGTCAGGCAGGATTTGCCCTTGGCAAAGCCATGCTGACTATTCCCAATCACCTCTTCCCTATTCTTCTGAGTCATTAGTGCCTCCCGGAGGATCTGCTCCATGATCTTTCCGGGCACAGAGGTGAGACTGACTGGCCTGGAGTTCCCCGGTTCCTCCTTCTTGCCCTTTTTGAAAATGGGAGTAATGTTTCCCCTTTTCCAGTCTGTGGGGACTTCCCCACTCTGCCATGACTTCTGGAATATAATAGAGAGGGGCTTGGCAACCTCATCTGCCAGTTCTCTCAGCACCCGTGCGTGTATCCCGTCGGGTCCCATGGACTTGAACACTTTCAGGTTCTTCAGGTGATCACGAACCTGAGCTTCACTTATGATGGGCAGTTCTTCCTCCCCGTCCCTGGCATCGTCTGCCATGACACCAGGAGTGTGGCTGGAGGCCCTTGCAGTGAAGACTGAGGTAAAGAAGTGATTGAGTACCTCAGCCTTTTCCACATCACTTGTGACCATTTCACCACTTTCCTTTCTGAGGGGGCCCACACCTTCCCTAGTCTTCTTCTTGCCATTAATATACCTATAGAAATTCTTAGTGTTCCCTTTAACCCCCTGGCTAGATTCAGTTCAAACTCTGCTTTGGCTTTCCTAACCAGGCCTCTTGCTGCTCGGGCAGCTTCCTTATATACCCCCTGTTCTATTGGTCCTTCCCTCCACTTCCTGTAGAGTTTCTTTTTAAGTGATAGTGTGTCCAGCAGCTCCTTCTTCATCCAGGCAGGCCTCCTAGCATTCCTTCCTGCTTTTCTCCTTGTAGGTATACATAGCTCCTGGACACAGAGGAGGTGGTCCTTGAATACTGACCAGCTGTCCTGGGTCCCTCTTCCCTCCAGGGCTTCATCCCACGACACTTTGGCTAGCAGATCCCTGCAGCGATCGAAGTCTGCACGTCTAAAGTCTAAGGTCGTAAGCTTAGAATATGTCCTCCTGATTGTCCTGAGGATATTAAATTCAACTGCTTCATGGTCACTGCAGCCAAGGCCGCCTCTGAGCCTCACATTTGTTACCAGCCCTTCCCTGTTGGTGAGAACAAGGTCCAGCGTAGCACCTTTTCTTGTTGGTTCCTCTACCATTTGGAGGAGGAAGTTGTCTTCTATGCAGTCCAGGAACATCCTGGATTGCTGATGCCTTGCTGTGTTGTCCCTCCAACAGATGTCAGGGTGGTTGAAATCCCCCATGAGGACCAGGGCTTGTGACCTGGAAGCCGCTTCTATTTGCCTGTGCAGAGCCTCATCTGCTTGGTTCTGCTGGTATGGTGCATTCTCCTTTAGTATTTTGAAATATTTAAAATGTGCTTTCTTCAATACAATGTGCTTTCTTCAATGCAGCCTGGTCCAGCTGAACATGTCCTTGTTGGCTGTGGGGAGATCAGACTAGAGGACCTTTGGAGGTCCCATCCGGCCTGGACCATTCTGCGATTCTGTAATACAGTATTTTTAACTGAGAGAAACCCTGCTTTTGTCTGGACCAGATTTTAAAAATTTCCTTCCCTTTTCTTTCCACCCTTTAATGATTTTTATTCTATGAACAATCTTATGGCAATGATACTGACTAATATCCTAAACTTAACCTAGACACTTACAAGTGTCTATGTACAAATACTCTGGGAAAACAAACAAACAAACAGAACCAACTCAAACCAAGCAAGCAAACAAACAAATAAACAAGCAAACCAAACAAAAACACAAGAAAGAAAGACATTGGGAAGGAAGATTCAGGTAGGATACACAGAAATCACATGGTGTGGTCCAGAAGATTTGTGAAACTCACTTAAAAAAATGTAATAAGGAATGTTTTACTTTCATCAAGCATGTATCATCTCCAGCTCACAGCTACTTCTTCCAAGTGTGGAATATCAGACAACAGTAAAAAGGAGAGATGAAAGCCATTGGAATGACTTTTAAATCTCTTCTCTGCTTTTCAGACCTGGTTAATTTGCTCAGAAGTACATCTGCATCTTCTTATATAAAGGGTGCTTACATTCAACAGGAAAAGGGAGCATCTTCTTGAGTTTACTTTTTTTAAGGGTCTTAGTGTGGTGAATATCCCAACCACTGACAATACAGATAGAACATACCAGATAGAAGATACCTTTCTACATTTGATGTGTGTATGTGACCATATTCACTGTTAGATGTTACGCACATATAACTTAAGGAGATAAATCTCAGGTGGCCGCCAAAATAACTAAAAAGCTTTTTCCTTTATAATGAGTAACAAATTTAACTTTCTTCCCCACATTATTCTTTGATGTATGCTAAGAGCATTTGGATTAATTTTAGAGAAATACAGATTCAGTTCAAACCAGTGATTCTCATGGTGTAGTCCCAGCCCAGAGCTGAACTGCATGCAGCCACTCACACATCTGGAACAGGCTCCCCTATGCTGCCCACATCAGACATTCCTTCATATATCAGGTATATTAAGAAATACCATATTGGCTGCTTCATCTGGTTATCCTGGGTGTGGCCCCTTACAGCTTCTTGTGAAGAAAATTAATTCTGCCCTACCTGAACTCAGGACAGTGATTCACTAAAATTTTCTAGTGTCCTTGAAAATGTTTGTCTATAAAACTTGAAAAAGCATTCTTAAACTTACCACACTCCTCCATTTTGTCTTCTATCCGTAAATCACATTCTTATTTGAAGCAGCATCAGTAAGTTATGAATTCTTTTACATGTAATTCACTGCTTTCTTTCCAATGTTTTTGTATGTTTTTTTTTTTTTTTGTTTGGTTGGTCTGCGTGTTTGGTTTTTTTTTCCTAGGAATTGTTAGACTTCTGAATATCTACTTGAGAGAGTTTTAAAGAATTTTCAGCATATAAAATAAAGAAATAACTCTTTTTTTCTTCAGTCTTTTTACAGTTTTCTTTCATAAAGATTGCTGTTCTATCACTGAATCATTCAACTTCACTTTCTGAAGATATTGCACAAGCCAAGTGTACTCTCATAAGCTAATATTGAGCATACCAACCAGCAACAATTAATAAATGTACAGGTGATTAACTGCCTTGGAAGGTTGTCTAAATAAGTTTTTGGAAGTGTGAAAAGAATTATTTTATTGAAGTGAATGTTTTGTTTCCAGTTATATTTTGAAAATGGCTAGGTAAGGGCAGATAAGGATTTTAGTAATATGGGTTACTTTTAGTTGTATAGACTAAACCAGAATTTTTATTAGAAGGAGATTCTTTTTTATATTTATATAACACTGACATTCTTCATTCTTCATCCTAAATATAATTGCTATAGACAGCAATTTTGGCTTTTGAACAAAGTATGGTATTCCCTTTTGTTCCACGATTTCTCTTGATTGCAAGCAAAGCTCTATCAGGGAGGAGTATGAGAGTTTTGTGTTACTATTAGACATGACAGTAAAGAGCACTCAAGAAGTTGGCTGGGTCAGATCCATAGGCCTACTCAAGCTGATGAGACATGTTTCATTGGTGATTTCAGGATTGACAATGTTAGTTAAGATTTTTATATCCATACCAGTCAGGTTCCTTGGTGTCCTCATTTCTATTTTTTCCCCTTTTTGTTTTGGCAGGGCTTTGTGCTGTTGTGTGTTTGGGTTTTATTTGTTTGTTTGGTTTGGTTTGTTTTCCTTCAGGCCACATATTCAAGTCAGCTCCTCTGCAAAACATGAGGTATACAGAGTGTTCTTGAGATCTCTTCTAGCACACAGAAATATGTCATTACTGCCTGATACTGTCTAATAAAGTCTAAAGTATGTTACTCTTTCACAGAAGTATCATGGAGTGGTTTTGTCTGATTCTTATAGCTGCCCTAGAATTTTAGTTTAGCACACAATATTTGTCACTCGGTTTTCCTTGCTGTTTCACCATTGTTCACAAAAATGTGCAGCTTTGTTTTCTCTTTTGTTTGGTCATTTCAATTATATGAAGTTTGCTTTCCATACAGCTACTGGAACACATTTATTTCTTTCAAGTGGTAGCACTGGATACATTATAAAGCTAAGCAGTCTCAAGAAGTTTTTCATATTTCCATACAGTTATAAACAGAATTTCATTAATATAAATAAATATATATATTGGTGTATATTTCTTTTATTTATGTATATACTCTCTTTCTTTAACAACAGAGGTTTTGTAATGATTTAATAATGGATGTTGATGGTTGGAGGCTCCTTCTCTCTCCCTTAACAGTATGAATAAAGCAATAGGGCATCTGTGAAATACAGATCTACAATTCTCAAAACAGCAAGGGTAGTTTGTGTGTTTCCTTTTGCCCAGAATTTCCCATTTGTGTTAAGCAATGGTTGCGTATTCTTTCTGTTAGTAGGATTTCTTTGTGTATCTCTTAGTGTTTGAGACAAGGGATGGCTGAATGAATTCTATTCTAACATGTATCCGAGACATAACCTTCACCCAAATTGATCATTCACGGAGATTCACAAAAACTACACAGTTCACTACCTTCATTTTTAAATTCCTGATGATTTAGGATGCAGAAAGTGACACTAAAATTCTCAAGAGGAAGATCTGCTCCTGACACATTTTTAGATCAAATTTTCAGACTCAAGAGATCCTATTAGCTCAGGTAAACCCTGAATAAGCATAGTTTTGGGTTTACCAACATTTATCTGAACAAGAAGTATATGAAAGTTCACTCATCACTTGACTAATCATTGTGGCATATGAAATAAGCATCCTTTTCCAAGATTGGAGAAAGACATGACTTGAAACCCTTGTTATATTCAATTTTATTATTGAATAAAACACACAAAGAAATACAGTACAAAAGAAGGAATGTGTATTTACGTGAGAGGGAAATATATGCACAGAGATTTCCAGGAGAATATCCAAGTTGATGTTATACACAGAAGTAAATAGAGGTACCAGTCATTGTATTTTTCCTATCACCACAATAATAAAATGAAAATGTTATTCGGATCCCACAAGAATAGCTGGTTTGATAGCATGACAACCAACATGCTCAAATGAAGTAATTCTTCTTTTCTTTTCCTGTGTGTGCTCAATTTGTAAGTCATTTGATCCAGTACCACAGCCCATTAAAAAAGGAATCTGCATTTTAAAAAACTACCCCACCCCAAATAAAATCCCTGAATAAGTGCTTTCCGTGTCACGTTTTAATTAAAGATAGCAGCACCACAATCTATGATATATCTGGGAATTATTAGAAACCTTTTCCAGAGGCAAAAAGAATCAATACCTCTTTGTCTCAGTGTATAAAACATCTCTGTATTACCTCTTTCCTGCTGGCAGAAGAGAAAGTGGTAAGAGTCTAAGATTGGAATAATAGCATCACCAAAGGGGAGAACCATTCAGGTCAAATGAGCATGCTTTTAAAATAATAATAATAATAACAATAATAATTATTATTATTATTATTATTAAATAATAATAATAAGCAGAGAGGTCTATATTAACTGCTTCCATCCCTGCAGTAAGTTTTACTGCTTTGGTGTCAGAAGCAGAAGACAGCAAGTGGAGATACTGAATCAAGCATCTGACAAAAGGAATGTAACTATATGATGAGTCTGAGAGTCAGGTCCTGGCTTCCTTTCTTGATTTCACCATGGATCAGCTGTGTGATGATGCTCAGATTACTGGATGCTGAGAAACTACAGGTCTTGTGCTTTGCACAATGATGATTATTTCTCCAGAGAGTAATTTCTTGTTGACTGTAGTTGCCTGAACAGATTGACTTTGGCTTTCACCTTTTTCTTTCTGAAAGACAGTGTGGAAGTGGCAATATTTGAGGCTGTGAGAGTCTGTCATCATGGTTTTTCTTCCCTTCCTAACCCAAATGCACCACAGAAGGGATTAATCTACTTTTCTCCAACAGTCAGTGGTGAGGAACAGTTACTTCAGATGAAATGGCAAATAAACAATGATCATAAATGTGCTTTTTTTTCTCCCTCTTTTTTACATTAAAAGAAGCAAGAGATAATGAGCTCATGTATCTGTATTGTAGAAGACTAGAGTCCGATAGCATTAAGCTGGGCCGCAGTTTCCCCTTATATAAACTGGGGTAACAGGACATCAATTAATATCATATATAATCAGCTTGATCTCACCCCTTCTTTATGTGAGTAGATTGTAGTTTTTGGGGGGAGAAAAGCCCATGTCAATGCACAGTGGAAGAGAAATGTTATCCCCTTTTTGCCTACTGCCCTTCTCACTCTTCTTTTCCAAAGTCAATGCATTTCTTTTCTCTGTATAAGCTGCAAGGCAAGTAGTAAATGGAGCTGAACTAGCTGCACTCCTTAACATTGCTTCCAGAAACATGGTTGAAATGCAATTGTAAAAAAGTATTTCAAAAGTCATAAGTTCTAGAAAGTTCCCACAAAATCCACAAGTGAATGGCTAAAAAGTATTTTATCATTTATTTATTCAAGATGTTAAGAGTGGAATGAGCATTTTGACTGCAAAGTCTGATGTCGTAAATAACACAATTAGCCTTCGTTCATATGTGTCAAGCTATCCTTCAGCTGAAACATATATTTCAGAAGGAATCAAACCAGACTCCAGAATTCTTAGTTTGGAAACTGCTAGGTGACACTGCTGAAGAATTTCAAATGTTAATTAATATTTCAATTAAAATTACAACATGGGAGAATTTTAAAATTCACTAGCACAGTTGACTTTGCTATCATGGACTTAGTTACCCTTCCCTCTGAATTGCTTCTGGGCCTCAAGGTTTCAGGAAATTTCTCCCCCAGTCTCAGATTTCTGTAGAATTTTCTATCCCCTCTCATTTGTGGGGTGTGATAGGATAATAGCAGCAATCCAGTCCTTATGGTCTGTATCTGCAGATGAACAGTGCTGTATAAATGCAAAGCGTTATTATTATTGTAAGGAAATAATAATACTAATAAACCAAAATGAATCGAAGTCTTGTCTTCAGATAGTTATTTTAGCAATCCAGAAATCTAAAGCCCATGAAATAGACAATTAAGAGGCGCTAGATACTTAATATCAGCTGTTGTGTTTTGGAAGAATTTTGCAATAACACAACTACTGTTATAATATAAATTTTTATTTCTCCTTACAGAAAGGAAGCAGTTGTGATTTCAGAGAATCCTGGAAGTCCTGCTGCAGAATGCAGGACTTTTTTTTTTTTTGTGTGGGTACCTGCCTATGTTTGTGTGCTCAGATTGTCTCTCTTCTATTGCAACAGCTCCATCTTTGGGAGAAAGAAGGGTAAACATTTCTTTCTTTTAGCTCGGTGAACAAAAGAAACCTTGGAAAGCTTATTTTGCCTTGGAATATCTTTCTTATTTCCCCTCTTCTTGCCATTCCTTCCCTTCCCTTCTCTTCAGCAGTTGGGAAATTAAAAAAAAATCCCACAAACCAAAACCAACAATACCCTGTTTCTCTTCTTTCTGACTTAAATGAGAACCAGAGACTCATTTAATTAGTCTCTCTCTTGTGTCTTGCAGCCCTGCTCAAGGCAAGCATTTACCTCTGGGTTTCAGTGCTGTTGCTTAGACATTTAATTTTTCCTTTTAATTTTTTCCTTTTAATTTTTTTTTTTTTACTCAGGAAAATGTTATATCATGTTAATGACTGTTGGAGATCCTATGGCTAAATCATAATCATAATTGCCTACACTAATGGTAATTGTCTTGATCTTGCACTGTGCATCCCTCCTCCCTGTCAGTTTGCAGTCTTGTCCTGATTACTTTGTACTGTGTACTTATATTGTATATTAGCCTATGTGGGGTGGCCATTTCAGTCATTGTTGTCTAGTGAGGATCTAAGCTTAGGAAACAGGGACTTCCAAACCTTGTAGGAAAGGTTACTCCATCTATTTTTGTAAGAATCTTATTCCAGACTGCTCCTACAAGGGGAGTTACTCTCTATATTTACTAGGGCTCACATTTCCCTTTCAGTGTGAGGCTGGCCTAGAGATCCACAATGAAGAGCTTCTGTCACCTACTGCTTTTAATCACTGAGCTACATTTGAAACTCTTGTTTCCTCTCCTCCTGAATTTTTCATGACTTTTCTTGCAGTGGCCCATCTCCAGCAGAAGAGATTACATCTTCATCTGGCCCTTCACCAACTTGAGGAGCATGACATGATACAGCACAAGAGGAGCTGGGGGGTGGAAAACCTTTCCTTGATACAGACACAGAATATTTTCTTCATGTCCTAGTTGAAGTACCTCATCACTAGATCAATTTTCAGGAATCTGTCAGTCATGAATATCCATCTATTCTGTCAGCAGTGATTATGAAAGGCAAAGTAACAATACCAGTTTATTTGTGATGTATGTGATCTAGTCAACATGTGGTGGCCAACCAGATACAATACAATATAATACAATACGATACACCAGGTTGAAAGAGACCTTCAAGATCATCATGTCCAACCCATCAACCAATCCAACCCACCTGAACAACTAAACCATGGCATCAAGCACCCCATCAAGTCTTCTCCTGAACACCTCCAATTAAGGTGACTCCACCACCTCCACAGGTAGCCGATTCCAGTAGGCAACCACTCTTTCCGTATAGAACTTCTTCCTAACATCCAGCCTAAATCTCCCCTGGTGCAGCTTGAGACTGTGTCCTCTTGTTCTGGTGCTGGTTGCCTGGGAGAAGAGACCAACTTCTGCCTGGCTACAGTTTCCCTTCAGGTAGTTGTAGAGAGCAAGAAGGTCACCCCTCAGTCTCCTCTTCTCCAGGCTAAGCAACCCCAGCTCTCTCAGCCTTTCCTCATAGGGCTTGTGTTCCAAACCCCTCCCCAGCTTTGTTGCCCTTCTCTGGACACGTTCCAGCAGGTCAACATCCTCCCTAAATTGAGGGGCCCAGAACTGGACACAGTACTTGCGGTGTGGCCTAACCAGTGCAGTGTACAGGGGCAGAATCACCTCCTTGCTCCTGCTGGCCACACTGTTCCTGATTCAGGCCAGGATGCGGTTGGCCTTCTTGGCTGCCTGGGCACACTGCAGGCTCATGTTCAGCCTACCATCAACCAGTACCCCCAGATCCCTCTCTGCCTGGCCACTCTCCAGCCACTCTGACCCCAGCCCTTAGCACTGCATGGGGTTGTTGTGGCCAATGTGCAGAACCCAGCACTTGGATATGTTAAATCTCATGCCGTTGGATTCTGCCCATCTGTGACAGAAAGCCATGAATTGATGTTGATTAGGCAATGATACACATTAAATGCCAAGGACATTTAGATGTTGAAGACTCTAAGAAATACATGAGGATACTGCAAAAAGTATAGTTTCAAGGGAAAAAGGGATAGGATTTGTTATGTTCAGTGATTACTGTCATTGAATTAGAAGTGAGTAGTGTGAAATTGCAAGTAAATCTTGAACTGTCAAGGCCAAACTCACTTTTTGCTGAGGACAGGAAGGAGAAAAAAAGCTAAGATATGGGGAGGAATTGAGGTAGGTCCCTCTCTGGTGAGGCAGGAGAGGCAGGCAAGCCCCCTCCCAGTCCCTCCAGTCTTCCCAGTTACCCACACACAACAGGTATGGGGCTCTTGAAACAGAGGGATGGATGATTGAGGATGGAGATGAATATCTCTGTGTGCAGCTCCCCAAGACTTGTCAGCCAGTCCCACAACTTAGGACTAGTGCAATCAAGAGAAAAAAAAGAAAGATGGTAGTAGTAGGGGATTCTCTTCTCAGGGGAACTGAGGGCCTGATTTACAGACCTGATCCATCCCACACAGTGGTATGCTGCCTGCCTAGGGCATGCATTAGGAACGTCTCTAAGAGACTATGGTGAGGCCATCAGACTATTATCTGTTGCTGGTTATGAAGATTGGGAGTGATGAAGCAATGCATAGGAGTACAAGAGCAATTAAAATATACTTCAGGGATTTCAGGAGATTACCTGAGAGCTCAGGAGCACACGTGGTGTTCTCCTCAATCCCTCTAGCGACCGGAAGTGATATTAGAAGGGAAGAACAAAAAACCATGTGAGTAACACATGGCTTAGAGGTTGGTGCCATTAACAGAACTTTGGGGGTTTTGACCATGGAGAAGTTTTCTTGACACTCGGTCTACTGGCAACACATGGAGTTCATCTGTCCCATAAAGAGACAAGAATCCTTGCACATAAGTTGGCTGGGCTCATTGACAAGGCTTTAAACTAGGCCAAATTCCAAGTCCTGCACTTGGGTCACAACAACCTCATGCAATGCCTGGAGAAGTGTGGATGGAAAGCCATCTGGCAGAAAGGGACCTGGGGGTTCTAATTTACAAGCAGCTGAATATAAGCAAGCAGTGTGCCCAAGTGGCCAAGAAAGCCAATAGCATCCTGGCCTGTATCAGAAATGCTGTATCCAGAAGGAATAGGGAGATGATTGTCCCCTTGTACTCAGCTCTGGTGAGGCCACACCTTGAGCATTGTGTCCAGTTTTGGGCACCTTAATACAAGAAAGATGTTGAGATGCTGGAGCAAGTGCAGAGGCAGGCAATGATGCTGGTGAAGGGCCTGGGGAATAAATGTTATGAAGAGCAACTGAAGGAGCTGGGGCTGTTTAGTTTGAAAACGAGGAGGCTGCAAAACCTTGTTGCTATCTACAATGACCTGAATGGACATTATGTAGAGAGGTGTGGTGAAGGCTCATTTTGCCCAGATACTAGATCTGGTCCCAGCATGTGGACAGGTTTCCCCTCCTTCAGGAGGGAGACAAAAGCCAAGGCGTTAGCCAGGCCAGCACGCACTCAGTGCATGCAGTGCTTGTGCAAGTATGGGCATAATCCTAGCTTCACTCTGAAGCCAGTTGTCTATGAGAGTGCCCATTGGTCAAATCCAGCCTCGAGGAATCTATAAGTATTACCCCTGTTGGTAAACAAGTTGCCCCCTCTTTCACTTTGTCTCTGTACTTGCTCAAGAGAACAACTCTCGAGCTATAGCCACTGCCATTAAGCTTGTTGTTGTTAGCTTCTAACATACATGCACGCATACTGAAAGCCTCTGCATTGTGAGAAGCACTCTGATCGTGAGGATCATCCCAGAGGGAGGACCTTCACTGAGCCTGAGAAGCCAGCGTCGTTACAGCCAGTCGTACCGACCGGGTGAGCCCACCATGCTACCGGAGGACTGGACCAGCCCCCGAGGGTAAGATCCGCCCAGCTGTCAGGGAGAAGGGACTTGATAGAGACTGAGTCCGCATATGCCTAGCCCCGCCGTAGTGGGAGAGGAGCTGCCATGTGTGTCACTCTGAGCCCTGTAAACCTCAGGGAAGACTAAAGCATCGTTCATGCCTATACTGCACTGAACCTGGGACCATTCTGAGTGTCCTGCTGTTCCTTTAAGCCCAGTAACCGAGAAGCCACAGCTCAGCGGAACCACATTCTCTCTCTGATGCTGTTTACATCAGCCCTGAGACTTGTCACCACGGGGCCGACCCCATAGCTATTGGTTGCTGTCATTTTCCAACCGGGAATCTCTGAGCCCGCCTACTGGCAACTGTCGCCCCGCCCAGTGGAATGTATTTCACGAACGTGCATTAGAACAAGTATATAAGTTGTTGATTCTCCGGTTATTAATAATTTTATAATTAATAAAAATATTTTCATAATTCCTATTCATAAATTTAATAACCTCTTCACAACAAGAGGCTGCTGCTGGTCTCTTCTCCCAGATAATTAGTGATAAAACAAGAGAATATGGCCTCAAGCTGTGACTGGGTAGGTTTAGACTGGACAACAGGAAATATTTTTTCACAGAAAAAGTCATCAGTCATTGGAATGGACTGCCCAGGGAGATGGTTGATTGTGATAATTTATTAATTTATGAAATTATGAAACATGAAATGTTAATAACAATACTAATTATTAATAATAGCAAAAATAGTAATAACCTTTTAACAGTATGCGTTTGCAGATTCTAGTGGACAGTTTTACATATATCCCATAAACTGGTACAGTTTGACGATTTTGAACCAAATCAGAAAAAAGAACCAAGGTTGCAATTCTGCCACGTGTCCACCAGATGGCGACTCGACAAGATGTCCGTCAGCTTATACAGTGGGGGGTCTAGGTGTCGGGCTCACACAATGTTAAAAGAACCATTCAGAGACCTAAATTAATTTTTTACCACAAATTATGGCTCCAGGCATTCCCAGAGTGCTGTATTAACAAATCATACATCACAATACCACATAGGCTAAAGTGTGGGGATTTTAAACAGGATCAAAACTGGTGTCAAACATGTGAACACTGAAAAGAGATAGAGTTTCACTTGCTCAAAGACTTGTTGCTGTGCTGGTTGCCATGCTGGCTGCCATGGCTGGCCACCAAGGCTTGTGGGGATCCAGGAAGTCCATAGCTGACTCTGGGGGTGGTCTCTTCTGCATGTGGTGGAGGCAGCTTTCTCCTGTTGTTGCTGGGGGTGCAGTGTAGACTGGTTACCTGCAATGATTTCTCTTGCACATCCCAGCACTCCTCCCATGGCTGCAGCTGGCACAGAGGGACTGCTAGGCAAAGTCCTTGCTTTGCAAGCAGCGCACAGAGAGCAACTTTGGCTTGCAGATCTGCAGGTCTGTATTTGCCGCAGGCACTTAGAACTGCTGAAATGGTTTTAGACAAGATCTCCCCAGCTGGCTAGGCTTACCAATGGGACTCAGTCCTCAGGGTATGTTGGCAGCTTCTTCCTACTGGCTGAACTGCAGATACAATGCAAAGCTGTAGATTCCAATGCAGCTTACGCAAAGGACTGCGGGTTTCTGGGTAAGCTGAGGCATGAAGGCAGATCCCAGGTAGCAAGCTTCTCTCTGGACAGCAGACAAAGGCAGAACACGTGTATGAGGGTACAGCACATGTACAGAGAAAGAGCAGAAGCAAGAACAATAGAGCAAGAGCAAAAAAGACTGAGTTGTTTATAATTTGGGTAATATTTATAATTTGCTCAAGGCTTGGATTTAGTCAATAGTCAAATGCTTGGTCAGCACAATTTGCCAATAGTAAAGCATATGGAGAGAATATGACCCTACTTGGAAGAAGCACAAACATAGCACAAGCATCCCATAAAGTGGGCTTATGATCTTGTTTACCCCAAGAAGGCAGATTCAGTTGTTTACTTCAGCTTATGTCTGACCCTTTGTTTACTCAGCTCTGGCTGAGTACCCACTCCAGAACAGAGGAGGAAGGGAGGACTGAGAAAAACGTGTAGGGACATATTTTGGCAATATTTGGGGCATAATTCTGGGCATAGGCATCCTTTACCACAGTGAGTCACCAACCCTGGATGTGTTTAAGGATCATTTGGATGGCATGCTTGGGGGTATGGTTTAGGCGTGAACTTTGTAGGGTAGGATTATTGATTGGACTTGGTGATCCTGAAGATTTTTTTTCAACCTCAGTGACTCTGTGAGAAAAGATGAAAAATGTTATAGGAAAGGGAAATTTAACTCCCAGCAACTATACCAAGGTGTGGACAGGGATCAAAGAGTCAACCATTGAACTTCAAAAAATAAACACCTAGAGGGGAAAATTAGGATGCTAAAGTAGTCACAGAAGCAGGCAAGGTCCATAATAACCTAGATACAAGACCAGAAAGGGCTCAGGCAGATCCATCATGAAAAGAAATAAAACCAAAGTTTTCAGCGGCACATTCATACATGATATGAAAAGCTAATAAAATAAACCAACCAACCAAACAAAAGCAAAACAAATCAAACTGAGCTAACAAAAAAAAAACCACCACCACAGCAACAACAAAAAAAACCTAAACCAAACTAAACCAAATAGATATTGAACAAATGGCTGTAAGATTTTCAAAAGTCAGAACTAGTCATTTCAGCATTTGGTGTAATGAAAGTCATCTGTATACAGACTTCAATTCACTACATGGGCTTTTGTTCAGAGATCCTGGCTTTAATGTCACTGGAACAGAAACATGTCATCCTATCTTGCCTGCTCTGCAGCACCTTAAGCAAGCCAGCTTCTCTAAATTCATGCTGATAAAACTTCATTATGGTTCTGTACTTGCAGTATGCATTCCCACTTTCACTGTCATCTGCAGTCCCTGACACTGTTAGGATTTGAAGAGAAAGTGTAAAAACAGCTGTGTGGAAACATGTTTTTTGTTTGGTTGGTTTGGTTGTTCATTTTTTAATTGGATTGTTTGGGGTTTTTTTTGTATGTGCAGGTTGGTTTTTATTTTTCATTAAGTGTATTTTCTGCGGGTGCAGAGGTGTTTGTATGCATGGTTAGCACTTTTTTGTTTGTGGGGTTTTAGTTCCCTGATGGGTTGTTGGTTTTTTGGTTGGTTGGTTTTTTTTTTTTTTTTTTTTTTTTTTTTTTTTTTTTTTTCTGTTGTTCTGATTTTTTTTTCCTGTGCAATATCTTGGACACAGGTAGACCCAAAACTCACCAGAAATCTCTTGAACAATTATGTCCTTAAGAGAATTCCTTAACAAAAATAATTCATGGAAGGTTTATCTTCAGTCACAGTATCACATGAAGTAGTAGCTTTTATTTCCCCAGTCCAGGATTTCTTTCCCATAACATATGAGGAATGCAGTAAGGTTTCAGCATCTGAAACTAGGCAGTTTGGGTTCACTCCTAGTTATAGAATCAGCCTCAACAGCAAATCCTTGTACCTTCTCCTCACAACTTCTCAAGTTATACAACACTGCTACACAAACAACATTTGAACTCCTCAACATCTACATCCAAAACCTTAAATCTTACACAATTACATGTATGTATATGTATACATATAGTTATTTCCACCTTTCTTTGAAACATTTCAGAGTAAGTTTGTGTGTTTGACAGATATCTCAGAACAAAATTAAAGAACAAAATAATCTTCCTACAATTTACTTATGAATGTGAGAGTTCATGAAAGTCTATTGTCCACTTGATGGTATTCCTTCAAATTCTTCAGTTGATGGTGAGCTGAGCATAGGCCAGGGCTGGCTATCTCACTGCTTGCAGACCCTCCTCCTCCCCTCAAGTATTTTTACTTACCAATATTTCTGTAGAAGCAGACAAGCATGTCTAATGCTCAGCACATCAGCTGGAAAAAAAAAAAAAAACCAACAAAAAAAACCCAACAAACTTAGATTGAAGATGACAATTCATAAGCAAAGCCCTCTGATACTGCAAGAAGGAGAGATAGTTATGTACACTGCTTAATATAACAGAAATTAAATAGAAAGAGTGGAGAATAGATGTTGCCTGTTCCTAGAGAGAAATAGAATATTTTGGGTCTTTCTGTCTATTGTGAAGGCACACTTATGGATCTTCTTCAGGCATTGACTGACGGAGATAGGCTTGTCGTTTTTCACAAAATAACATAAAAAGCCGATAAACAGCTTTTTCCTGAAAGTTTCATTTTTGCCTAGTATCCTAACAATCTAAGCACTCATCTGATCCATAAGAAACCCAGGGGTCCTTGTCCAACATCAGGTGTTCATCCTTCTAGCCACAGAGATATATTTTATCCTGAAATGATACATCATCCAAAAATAATACCAGATTTTATTCTCTTCTGCATATTAATATGCAAAAGGCAGTCTCTAGCAGATTTTAAAAAATTTTAAAACATATGTATGAAACCTGCTTCACAACTTCAGAATTTATCGTTTTTCAATTGAACATATTCCTCTGAGTAAATTGCATCAAATAATGCTGAGTTTCTGTAGCACACTTTCTCCCTTCTCTTTCAAAAGCCTTTCTGGGATTGTAAATATAAAATATGTTTACCTGAATATTGTTTGCATCCATCATTTCCTCATTTTCCACAATGTCCCTGAGAGAAAAGCAGAAAATATAAACTCTGGTCTTGTCATGACAGGGGCTGTGCTCATTTCAGCCACTGTTTTCCGGTGTCAATATGAGATATAGCTGAAGAAGTGCTATCAAAGTGCGACTTTGCTGAGCTTTTTAAGATTACAAGAATGACTGTGTTTTGAGTTCACTGTTAAATTTGCACTGTGCTGACTTTGACGGTTAGTAATTATCCTGTTGCACCTGAAGTGGAGGCAATATCTTTCTGAGGTGTATGTTTTTAACCCCCCCAAATGCCTATTAATTACATATATGGGATCATGCAGTTGAGTACAACTATACACTGTGCTTCAGCATAAAATCAAATTGGGCTACCCCTGTGCAAAGTACATTTGTTTTTGCTTTTATCAATCTGGATTAAAGCAGCATATGCATAAATTATAACTAGCACTTGAAAAACCAATAGGATACTGTACTCTCTGGGGGCTGTATTTGACTATTAGTCAGTTTAACATGTCATGTGGACTGTGTCAAATTGCTCTGGCTATCCAAGCTGACTATCCATTGCATTTCTGACTGGCTTTGTCATAATTTTTCTGAGGCAGTTGGTATTCCTCTTTTTCTCCATGTTTAAAGAACAAAGAATATGGTTACCTCTATTGCACTTCTTCTGTGGTGCTTTAAAGCAAACAATAGCTAGAATAAATCAACACAACAGAAGTCATTGGAGGAAGAACTATTCTGAGGTCAGGTTTTGTTCTGTAGTCTGAAATTTATAATTATTTTGGGGGATGAAGGAATGTTGTTTGCAGCCAATTAAATATTTTATTCAATTTCTCTCTCTATATATATACCTTTTAACAATAGGATTAAATATAGCAAACTTATTTCTAACTAGAAGCTTCTTAATTAAAAATAGTAAAAAAAAATCAAACAAACAAAACCTAAACAATCTTAATGCCTCTAAAATGCTACTTCCAAGAGGTAACTATAAGTTTAAGACCATAAAAGGCTGAGGAAGTAACATCAGCAAAATAATCTTAGTGAAGATGTATAAGCCCCCTGATGTTCACATTACTGATTCAGATTGTGGGTAAAAAGGAAGAAAGGACATTTGTCAGGTTTGGGTGAATTATTTATTTTATGATTCCTATTTCTCTAGTAGATACCTGGCTCTGGCTCAAGTTCCATGATCCAAATCAAGCCAAAGACATTAAATGGTCTGCAGAGGGATCCAATGCCACTTCTGTCTTCTCTCCTCCCTTCTCTCTACCTGATCATGGTTTTTAGTGCACTCTTCTCTATCGCACAGTGAAAGTTCAAGTAGGTTTATATGTACACAACTTATTAGTAGGGACCATACCCAGAGACATATATAATCAGGGGATGAAACATAAGGAGGAAAAAAAAAAAAAAAAAAAAAAAAGGAGAAGGGGGAAAGGGAAATCCTTTCTGCTATATCCACGCAGGAACAAAAGTAATGTGCTACCCAAACAAGCCTCCTCCTTCTCTGGGCACCCTCTCCAGAGCAGCAGATGGTGACAATGATCAAACTGAAAATGACAAAGCACTCTTTTTTATTCTTGCTTTCTCCCCATATACTTCTTATCAGGATTTGTTCAGGCTCTCCATTGGTAGTTACTGTTTATGGAACTACTGGTGGTGGTTGAAGCTTGCCTGATTAGGAGCAGGTGCTGCACACTAATTGTCCACTAAGTTATATCATGCATATTATTGGTAATATTTAGTGGATTTTAAAATTAGTATTATTTGTTATCTGCTAAGATTTGTTTATTTTCTTATGAAGCTGAAAACTAAGCCCTATAGAATGAAGGGTAAATGAATCTACACATACAGACATACACAAGTAGCTCCAAGATAAAATGAAGTAGTGGAGGAAGAATAAGATCCTTTAAATATCAGGGGCAATGACTTTAGAGAAAAAAATGGACATAACAGGTCAGAATCCCACAGTGCAATGTGAATCAGGGCACTTGAGGTTTCATGGTAAAGGCACTGTCACAGAAGCCTTACAGTGTGTTGATGAAAGGTTGCTGCCTTGTAAGTGAAGGTCCTTAGCATTGCAAGGCTTAGAAGAAACACTTGTCTTCTGTATTCCTCTGTGTTTTCTCATGTAATCATAGAATAATTTGGATTAGAAAGGACTTTGAGGGTCATCTAATTTCAACCCCTCTGCCATAGCCAAGAACACCTTCCTCCAGATCAGATTGCTCGAAGTCTCATCCAACCTGGCCTTGAACACTTCCTTCAACAATTTCTCTGGGCAACCTACACTCCTTGATAAAGCACCCCTCCCAGTCTTTCCTCTATGCCCTTTATACATATTGGAATGCTCTGTAAGATATCCCAGAAGCCTTCTTTTCTCTATACTAAAGCCATAAGGTACTGTGGAGAGACACAGCAGAAGGATGAAAGTGCAGGGAAACAAGGAAGTAAGAATGATGTGTTTTTTCTGTTGGACAGTATGGGAAGTTCCAAATGTTTCTGATTGTTCTAAAGGAAGAGATGCAAAAGAGAAGGTGATCTTTAATGTACTGTTTGAATTTGCTGAGTTCAGCTATAGGCAAAGGAAATAAACAATGTCCACAAAATTTCAAAAAGTTACTGAAGAACATTCACTAAGTAGAGTGGTCACAGGATTGACTTATCCAAGAATGATGTCTCCGTCTCTCCACTCACTATAACAAAAGTGGCTAAACTTCTAAATTTGGCACTGCAGTTAAATATCCAGTCTTATCTGGGATAATCTCAGGCATTTAAAAACTGACAGGCTGAGGCAAGGGGGAAACAGCTCATGCACAAGAAACTCTTAATTGAGCCTTCTACACTAGATGCGAGCTGCAATCTCTCAGATGTTAAGATATACAAAATGTGCTGTGCCATACTTTCACCCTCTTTGCAAATTCCCAGGTATGGTTGATCCTAGCACTGGACTCTATACTCAAATGAAATACAATCTTTTACAAACCTCATTTCAGATATTTTGTTAATTAAAAAAAAGAAAAAAAGGTATATATCCTCACACACTGAAAATAATTTTAAACCAAAACTGATACAGAAAATAACATCCTTTTATTTACCAGTCCTCATGTTTTCACAAGATAAAAGGAAGTCAATACAATACAATAAACAATACAATACAATACAATAAACAATACAATAAAGTCTTTTCTTTCTACACTACTGAATAAAGTATAAAGCATAAAATCCTCACCAGAATAGCTACATTGTATACATTTTTTATCACTGAGCTTTCTCCTACCTTCCTCTCCTCCTTCCTTTTCTTCAGTTTATTCCTTTTTGACTGTTTTTGATTTCTCCATGTTTATATTTTATTCCTCCCCTCTTTTGCCTTCTACAACCTTCCCACAAAAGTCTTTCACTATTTAAAGGGAATCCCCAAAACCACAGTGTAAATGTTCAGAAATATGAGCATGTCTCATATTATTATTTTTTTTTTCAATTAATTGTCCTAACTTTCAGGATGTTATTTTTCAATGACAGAGCTGAATACTTTTTTAACAGTCAACGTTCTTTCATTAGTCCCCTTTGTCCAAATGTCCTCTTAGTCTTAGTGTCACCAGATGTTTGAGAATAGAGCTATATAACATAACTATTTCTTCAAGATGCTGACCGATATTATGAGGAAAAATATGTAATCTGAAAGTTGTGGAGCATGGCGGGTTGTGGAGGAGATTCTGAAAGACCAGTATGCCTCTTACTGTGAGATTTCCTTCAGTATGAGGCCCATTAAAGCTGCTAATCTTTGCATCTTAGTTCTGCTCAGGAAATAGGATGTGACCTGTCAGCTGCTAATGGCTAACATCACCCCTCTGTGAGAAGTTCCATCTCTATTTTTCTCCAAAATCACAGGGAAGTCAAGAAATATAGGGAGGAATCATTTCAATGGATTTGAGAATTTCTCAGGTCTTCTTTCCTTTTTTTTTTTTTTTAATTTCCTAAAAGATGTGACTTTGTGTATTACTTTCACTCACTGAAGCATGTTTAGGTATTCACATAAGTGACACATTTCTCTACTAATATATAATGGTCTCCTTTTTCTCCTGTCTCACACTGCCATGTCTAATGTTGGATACTGTGAGCAAACTGTTATCTCCCCAGTTTGGTAGTGCTGTCCTCATTACACCCTAGATATCCATTGCAGGACTGGTCTTATAATAATTTCCTTCTTAGTTTGTATCCACCTACTTTTGCTTAGCTTTGGGGAGCACAAATGGCTCCTTTTGTGAAATGGCTGTGTTTTCTACTGGAAAGATCATTCTAGGCAGAATGCATTCCAATGTGCAAATTACAGTTCTGCTTAATACAAAAGAGCTTTATGAAAGGAAAATATCACCACACTTTCCCCTAATTTGGAGGTACAAAACTAGCTTCCATATTGAGCAGAAATGCACAAGGAAGGTTAAGTCAGTTTCATAAGAGCATCAGTTGGGTGAAAACGCATTTGACCTTCACATGGTTGTTCCGTCATTCTTCAGCTTGAATGCCTGAGTGAAGAGTGTGTCATTCTGTCACACAAAAAGAAAAAAAAGAGAGAGAAAAAAATTCAAAAATCGATCCTGTCTACCCTTGAAAGCCTTAGTTTTCATTGGCATCTAACTGACATAAATAATATTTGGTTGGGTTTTCATTGCTATTTTTATTTAAATGCTCTGAAGTATGCCAGCTAGCAGCAAGGTCCATTTATACAGCACAGTGAATTCCCAGTTCTGGTAAATACACTCACATAAGGGGAATTTGAACGTAAACCTTCTGTTGTAGTCAGTAAAAGCATACCCAGAACTATATCTCTATTCACAATTGCTAATTATAGAAATCTATTCAAGGCCATTCTAAAAACAGGATTATAAATCCACCTAATGAAAAAAAAATTCAAAAAATTGAACAACACAGAGACAGGAGACAGGCAGTGAGAGCTAAGAAATAAAAATGAAACAGATTACAAAGCAGTGCATTTGCTTGAGCTCATTATGAGGCAAAATGTTCCCCAGGTATGTTCCCTTTGTTCTTCTGTATTGCATTATCTCTGCGACAGTGGTCAAAGCTTGTTGAGTAAATGGTTAGGGGTGAAATGACTGGAAGCATAAGGTCTTCCAAGGGAAAACATATAGGAGAAAAATAATGTTTTCCCTACATTTAAAATTTTAATTCAGGAACCTATGTCTCTTTTAACAGATTTCTTTTGGCATGTTATGCATAGAGTACAAATTCTTCCAGACCTTAGACATTCAAATTTAACTTGCAGTATCACATGAGACAAAATCCCTGAGAGTGCCCAGGAGAGTAACCTAAGCTTTCCTACTGAGTCATCCTCTAGATTAAATTGTTAAAGTGTCTTCCAGGAACCAACATCTTATCTAGGACATTAGAGGTAAATGCTTGAAACCGGTTACAAGGACAATTGTCCCTGTCTTGTTGAGTTTTCTGCTTTCTTTTACCAATGTTTTCTATAGAATTGTGCAAGGAAGAATTTCTGCATGCCATGACAGTTCCAGAACCACTACTATGTATGTACTTTCCACAATAAAAGGTATAGAGATGGCTCAAAGAAGACCAGGACATTCATTGTCCTTGTATTTTCTGGATCATGACCAGATTTTCAACTTTTCAAAAGACTGAGTTGTATGTTTCCCAGTGCTGCATCTTCAGAGCAGAGCCCAGGATATCAAAAATACTGTGGCCGGCAAGACTAGGGAAGTGATTATACCCCTGTGCTCAGCACTGTTGAGGCTGCACCTTGGATACTGTGTTGTTTTGGGCCCCTTACCACAAGGAAGATGTTGAGGTGCTGGAGTGCAGGATCAAAGAAGAGCAATGAAGTAGGTAAAGGGTCACAAGCACAGCCTTAAGGGAGCATCTGAGGGAACTGGGGTTGTTTAATCTGGAGAAAAGCAGGCAGAGGGGAGATCTTATTGTTCTCTAGAACTACCTGAAAAAAGGTTGTACTGGGGCAAGGGTCAGTGTCTTCTCCCATATAACAAGTAGTAAGACGAGAGAAAACACCTTCAGGTTATGTCAGAAGAAGTTTAGTTTGGATGTTAGGAAAAATTTCTTCTCCACAAGGGTTGTATAGCATTAGAGCAGGCTGTTTAGGCAAGTGGTTGAGTCTAGAGGTATTTAAAAGATGTGTAGATATGTTTCTTAAAGGCACGGTTTAACGGTGATCTGGCAGTTCTCAGGTAACTGTTGGACTCAATGATCTTCAAGGCCCTTTCCAAGATAAAATATTCCATGACTCTAGGATTACATATCTGGACAACTATGTGTTGGAGATATGAACAAATCTAATTAATAAAGTCCTTCCAAAGAAGCAGTGTTGTAAACAGTCCTCCTTACTTCTTGTACTTAACGTGTCCAGAGAAGGGCAACAAAGTTGGTCAGGGCTTTGGAACACAAGCCCTATGAAGAGACGCTGAGGAATCTGGGGTTGCTTAGCCTAGAGAGGAGGAGCCTCAGGGGAGACCTTATTGCTGTCTACAACTACCTGAAGGGAGGTTGCAGACAGGCAGGAGCTGGTCTCTTCTACCAGGCAACCAGCACCAGAACAAGAGAGCACAGTCTCAAGCTGCACCAGGGGACGTTCAAATTGGATGTCAGGAAGAAATTCTTCACAGAGAGAGTGATTGCCTATTGGAACGTGATGCCCGGGAAGGGGATGGAGTCACCATCATTGGAGGGGTTTAGAAGGAGACTTGATGGGGTGCTTGGCTGCATTGGCCTCTGCCCACTCATCCAACCTGTCAAGGCTGCTCTGCAAATCTCTCCTACCCTCTAACAGATCAACACCTGCTCCTAATTTGGTGTTATTTGCAAATTTCCTGATGATGGACTCAATCCCCTCATCCAGATCATCAATAAAGATAATGAACAGCACTGATCCCTGGGGGCACCACTAGTGACTGGCTGCCAGCTGGATGTGGCATCATTCACAACCACTCTCTGGGCTCGGCCCACCAGCCAGTTCTTGACACATTTCAGAGTGAATCTGTCCAAGCCATGAGCTGACAGCTTTGCCAGGAGTTTATTGTGGCAGATGGTGTCAAAGGCTTTGCTGAAGTCCAGGTAGACTACATCCACAGCCTTCCCCACATTCACTAGTCAGGTAACCTGATCTTAAAAGGAGATCAGGTTGGTCAGGAAGGACCTGCCCATCCTAAATCCATGCTGGCTGGGCCTAATCCCTTGGCCATCCTGTAGGTGCTGTGTGATTGCACTCAAATGACCTGTTTCATAATCTTGCCTGGCACTGAGGTCAGGCTGACAGGTCTGTAATTTCCCGGTCCCTCCTTCTGGCCCTTCTTGTGGATGGCATCACATTGACCAGCTCCCAGTCACGTGGCACCTCTCCAGTGAGCAAGGACTGTTGACAAATGATGGAGAGTGGCTTGGTCAGATCATCTGCCAGCTCTCTCAGCACCCTAGGATGGATCCCATCCGGTCCCATGGGCTTGTGAGGATACAAGTGTCTCAGCAGGCCCCTTACTGTTTCCTCCTGGATTACAGGGGAACTATACTGGTCCCTGGCTCCATCTGGCAGTTCAAGAGGCCACTTGTCCTGAAGGCAATCTGTCCCAGTATTGAATAATGAGACAAAGAATGTATTAAGTACTTCTGACTTATCCTCATCTTTTGTTACTATATTCCCCTCTGCATCCAGTAAAGAGTGGAGGTTGCCCTTGCCTCTTCTTTTGCCCTTAATTTATAGAAACACTTTTTACTCTCCTAAACAGCAGTGGCCAGTCTAAGTTCTAAATGGGCTTTTGCCTCTCTAATTATTTTCCTGCATAACCTAGAAACATTCTGGTACAGAGAGCACGGTACAAAGTGTATGAGTGAAAGTACATTTTATATTGTAGTAAGAATTGCATTTTATTTTAAGGGGTTCACAGTACCACAGTATCACAGCATCACTAAGGTTGGAAGAGACCTCGAAGATCATCGAGTCCAACCTGTAACCACAAACCTCACGACTAGACCATGGCACCAAGTGACACATCCAGTCCCCTCTTCAATGCCTCCAGGGATGGCGACTCAACCACCTCCCCGGGCAGCCCATTCCAATGGCGAATGACTCTCTCGGTGAAGAACTTTGTCCTCACCTTGAGCCTAAACTTCCCCTGGTGCAGCTTGAGTCTGTGTCCCCTTGTTCTGGTGCTGGTTGCTAGGGAGAAGAGGCCAACCCCTTCCTGGCTACAACCACCCTTCAGGTAGTTGTAGAGAGCAATGAGGTCGCCCCTGAGCCTCCTCTTCTCCAGGCTAAACAATCCGAGCTCCCTCAGCCTCTCCTCATAGGGCTTGTGCTCAAGGCCTCTCCCCAGCCTTGTTGCCCTTCTCTGGACACGTTCAAGTGTCTCGATGTCCTTCTTAAACTGAGGGGCCCAGAACTGGACACAGTACTCAAGGTGCGGCCTAACCAATGCAGAGTACAGGGGCATAATGACCTCCCTGCTCCTGCTGGACACACCATTTCTAATGCAGGCCAGGATGCCCTTGGCCTTCTTCGCCACCTGGGCACACTGCTGGCTCATGTTCAGGCAGCTGTCGATCAGCACCCCAAGGTCCCTCTCTGTTTGGGAGCTCTCCAGCCATTCCAACCCCAGCCTGTAGCTCTGCATGGGGTTGTTGTGGCCAAAGTGCAGCACCTGGCACTCGGACTAGTTGAATGCCATCCCATTGGACTCCTCCCATCTGTCCAGTCAGTTGAGGTCCCTCTGCAGAGCCCTTCCATCCTCTAACTGACCAACAGCTGCTCCTAACTTGGTGTCATCTGCAAATTTGCTGATGACTGTCTCAATCTCCTCATCCAGATCATCAATGAAGACACTGAAGAGGATGGGGCCCAGCACTGATCCTAGGGGGACGCCACTGATGAGTGGCCTCCAGCTGGAGGTGGCACCATTCACCACCACTCTCTGGGATCAGCCCTCCAGCCAGTTCCTAACGCAGCACAGAGTGTTGCTGTCCAAGCCACGAGCTGACAGCTTAGCCAGCAGTTTTCTGTGGGGGACGGTGTCAAAGGCCTTGCTGAAGTCCAGGGAGACTACATCCACATCCCTCCCCACATCCACCCAGTAGGTCACCTGATTGTAGGAGGAGATCAGGTTGGAGAGGCAGGACCTGCCCTTCCTCAATCCATGTTGGCTGGACCTGAGCCTTTAGCCATCCTGCAGGTGCGCAGTTATTGCTGCCAGGATAATCTGATCCATCATTTTCCCTGGCACTGAGGTCAGGCTGACTGGCCTGTAGTTTCCGGATTCCTCCATCTGGCCCTTTTTGTGGATGGGGACCACATTGGCCAGTTTCCAGTCATCTGGGACCTCACCAGTCAGCCAGGACTGGAGGAAAATGATGGAGAGCGGCTTGGCCAGCTCACCTGCCAGCTCTCTCAGCACCCTAGTATGGATCCCATCTGCTCCCATGGACTTGTGAGTGTCCAAGTGGCTCAGCAGGTCCTGAACTAATTCCTCATGGATACCCAGGGCATTACACTGCTCCCTGACCCCATCACCCAGCTCAGGAGGCCACTCGTCCTGAACTCCTCTTGCCTCACTGTTAAAAATTGAGGTAAAGAAGGTGTTCAGGACCTCAGCCTTTTCCTCATCTTTAGTCACTGTGTTCCCCTCCAGGTCCAATAAGGAGTGCAGGTTCTTCATGCCCTTCTTTTTGGCATTAACATATTTGTAAAAATGCTTTTTATTGTCCTTCACTGAGGTGGCCAGCCTCAGCTCCAACTGGGCCTTTGCCTCTCGAATTTTTTTCCTACATAATCTAACAACTTCCTTAAACATACCTCGAGCAGGTATGTTCCAAAGGTGATACAGCCTCTTTTTTCCCCTTAAATCCTCCAGGAGCTGCTTGCTCATCCAGGCTGGTCGCCTTCCCCGACGGCTCATCTTTTGGCAGATGGGAACTGCCAGTTCCTGTGCCTTCAAGAGCTCCTGTTTGAAATAGGTCCAACCCTCCTGGACCCCTTGGTTCTTAAGGGCTGCTACCCAGGGAACTTTGCAGATAAGTTTCCTGAACAGGCTGAAGTTCGCCCTCTGGAAGTCCAAGGTGAAGGTTCTGTTGGTGATCCTCCCTATCTCCCTGTATATTGAAAACTTCACCATCTCATGGTCGCTGCACGCCAGGCAGCCTCCCACGGTCACTTCTCCTACCAGCCCTTCTCTATTGGAGAACAGCAGGTCAAGCAGAGTTTGATCCCTGGTAGGCTCACTCAACAGCTGCATCAGGCAGTTGTCCTCCATGCGCTCCAGGAATCTTCTGGACTGCCTCCTCTCTGCTGAGTTGAGTTCCCAGCAGATATCTGGCAGGTTAAAGTCACCCACAAGGACAAGATCTGACGACCTTGAGATAGCCTCCAGTTGCTTATAGAATGTTTCATCTGCCTCCTCATCCTGGTTGGGTGGTCTATAACAGACTCCAACCAGGATATCAGATTTGTTGGTCTGCCCCCTGATTTTAACCCACAGGCTCTCAATCCCTTCATTTTCCACCTCAAGCTGTGTGGCAGAGAGTGACTCCCTGATATACAGATACACCCCTCCTCCTCTTCTCCCTTGCCTGTCTCTCCTGAAAAGCCTGTAACCCCCCAGTGCAGCACTCCAATTGTGTGTGTCATCCCACCATGTTTCTGAGATGGAAACTATATCATAGTCACCCTGGTAGACCAGGACTTCCAGCTCCTCTTGCTGATTGCCCATGCTGTGTGCATTGGTGTACATGCACTTCAGCTGGGCTCTCGACTTCTCTATTGACCCTAATTAGAGAGAGGAAGATTTCAATTGTGAGTTAAAATGGACTCCCTGTGGCTTTTCTGTATCATTTGGAGGGAGAAGGAAAAATCTTTTTTCCAAAACTGATATTCTATCAAAAACCATACTAAAAAGTCGTGCCTTTCTCTAAGAGGCAGCTTTCCAGATTTCAAAGATATATGTGGATGTTTGACATCAATGGATTTTGTTTTTTTTCAGGGTGATCAGTAGAAATTTTTCACTTGCTTTTAATGTGTAGACCAAATATAAATATCAATGTGTTGCTGTTTCCCAGTAAATATGTGGCTAGACTTCATAGCAATCCATCTCCTATATACAACAAGAAGGGAAGGTTCCCATTTTGAAAATATTCAGTATGCTAAATGTTTTTAGAAATATTGCTATTATTTAAATTCTTAAATAACTGAAGATATTTATTGCTACTATCTAAATTCTTAAGTAGCAGAACACATTTAAGGTCCTGAGACCTTAGAACAAGTTTATGTGATTCATATATACTGATCCATAAGTGTCTACATGTAATGCAGGTTTTTTTCCTATGTGTAAGAATCATGAGGGAAATCCTCCTGTCAGTCAGGTAGCTAACTGAATCATAGAACCACAGAACATTTTAAGTTGGTAGGGGACTTTAAAGGTTATCTAGACCAGTCCTCCTGAAATGAACAGTAACATTCTCAACTTGATCAGGCTGAAAGCTTCCTCAGTTTTACTAGAGTTGCTCCAAACATCTCACTGGTTTGTGGAGCTTCTGTCATGGTAGAGGACCTATATTACATACAATAACATAAGACAGTGTAAAAAGTAAGTATTCTTCATTATTATTATTATTATTATTATTATTATTATTATTATTATTATTATTGAAGTATCATTAGCTGAAACAATAGTTTTCACTAGTTGATGGAAGGTCTCTGAAGGAAAAAAAGGACTGTCTGAAACATTTAAACAAATCTATCTGGAACTAATTCAAGAAAGAAAAACAAGCACACAAGCTCACCTCCTAAAAGAGAATCATTCAACAGAATAAAATCTATAAGTTGTAATTTCTTTCTCCTCATTTGTCCATCCACATTTGCCCTGGACTACAGAAGTAGGTCATTTTCTCTGCTCTTACTAACTCAAAAAGAAAACTTACATAAATGATAATCTACTCAACCTATTTGTTTGTTTGTTTGTTTTTTGAAGCAAAGGTAAAGTGGACTCACCAGTGCATAAAATCATGCTGAGAGAGTTTTGGTGAACTTCTCATTTACAAAGATTGAATAATTTGTGGAGTTCACAAATGTATGTTACTTTTGTCCTTCAATTCACTATATGTTTTTTTCCCTTTTAAAACACTGGTTTTTTTACAGAGGAGCATGTAGAAGACTCTTAAGAATATAGTTACTTAATTTATAAATTATGTGGCAAATATTAATGAATGTATTAATAACCTATTATTAATCTGAAATTTTGCCAAAACTTATTAAATAGGTTCAGTGTATGGTTAGAATATATTGATAATAGGAATTTGCAGTATTTAGGCAACTATAACTATTTTAACAATTTTATGCAAACTGATAAGAATATCAGAAAGAGAATCCCCAGGAGTGAAATGGTGCTCAACCACATGGGGAGAGACTCGACAAGAACTGTTAAGCCAAAGAGGCAATGTATTAATTGCTCACAGATGGTTCCACCCAAGTGGGGAGTGCTTCTGCTGTGTATTGTCTGTTGAGGCCTTGGGGTGCTCTCATGCACCCCATAACTGCAGGTTGCCAGCAGGAAGGCCACACAGTCTTCAATGGCTGGTCTGACTTCAGTGGACAAAAAGCTGTTTACAACACTTCTCACAACAGGCACTTGCTTTGTCCTGGGGAAACTGAGGCATGGCAAAATCCTGGTTGCAAGGGGAAGCAGGCTTGGCTCTGACTCCTAAGCTCATGGATTCTCTTGTAGCTTGCAGTTAATAGGCTCATGGCTTTATCCCAGGCTCTGGACCACGTACTCAAGGTGATTCAACTGGAGGCAACTTCAAGCCAGACAGGTCCAAGAAGGTTCAAGCAAGGCAAGGCTTAAGTGAGGCAAGGTGACTATAAATCAGCCTGTATATAAATCTTGCCTGAGATTTGATGGGCCAATAGTCAACTGAAGCCAGCACATAGTTACCCAGTGAAAAGGGGTTCTGTCAGGCTGTGGCCATAAAAGGCAGAAACATAGGACTGGTCAAGCACGACCTGTGGGCAGTGCATGAGCCCTTACCCCAGAAGGAGAGCTGTTTACCAGACATGCATGGTCCTGTCCCCTTTGTTTCTTTTCCCACTTTACCCAAACTTTCTGCACGAAGGAGGGGGAGAGGGGAACCATGTCTTGATGCATAGGTGTGTGTCTGAGTTTTGTGCTAAAGCTTATTTGGCCCTACCATGAAAAAGACACATGTGGGATCATTTTCCTGTCACTCAGAGCTGTCAGGCATCAGAGTGAATACAGTGTTAAGGTTAATCTGAAGAAAAAAACAGGGAGATATTCCTCAGAATGACACACAGTAAGACCTGCTTCTTCTTCTGGTATTTGCCAAATTAAGTGAAATGCAGTCCAAAGGATTTAATGACTGTGCTTAAACTTCTAAGCTAACCAGTGCCAGGAAATATTCCTGGGCTCTGGAATTAAATTGTGTATAAAGTAATATTGTTAGAGGTGTCTCTAGCACAGTTTTGGTGCCAAATAACTAGCATTTCCCCAGGTGATTTCTGGGAATTGTTTAGGAGACAGCATAGGCCAAAGATGACTCTCAATAGACAGTTTGGATGTGGTCATTGAGTTTTGGAGTTTAAAATTATTTTCCCAGTGAAGAGATGGGTTGATCTAAATGAGTTGTTTTAGGCATCCAAAATCAATTCTGAGCATGTAAAATTTACTAGTATAGCTGTGTCTCTTGTTTCCACTTTGCATATTACATAATGTCGTGGAGAAGAACAAGAATGTAGAAATGAAACAAGAATGAAAAGTTCAATGAAACTAAGAACATTTTCCCCAGAAACTGTCTGGTAACAGACTTAGGGGGCAAACATTGCCAACTTGCATCCATTGTGGCTCAGGAAACATTTCAAAATTAAGAACTTAGCTGTGAATTAAAAAACACAGATCCATCCCAGTTCTAATTAGTAGAGACTCAGTAAGTTTAGGAAAAAAGTTTCAGCATCTGTCAGTTGTTCGCCATGCAACACACATGCATACACACAATTCAATGAAAATAAACAATGTCTAACAACTTTGAAAAGGTCACTCAGTATTTCTTGTGCAGACACTTTGCTCCCTTTATGACCTGTTTCACAAACACTGTTCTTTCTAACTTCAGCTGTTAAAAAAGCTAACCTTTAGGTTTTAGATTCCATTCATCTCTATTGACATAACCTCTTGTGCTGAGGGCTCTGTTCCTCAGAAAACATATCTCCTGCTCCCACCCACCATGATAATTTTGACATAAACATTAGAACCTTCATCTTCAGTTTAGCATTTCAAATGGGAATTTCTATGCAGTTGAAAAAAAAAAAAAAAAAAGATAGGAAAAGAAAAGAAAAAAGGGGGAGAGGAAAACACATTTGTGTCTTCATGCAGAGCTAAGCAGAAAGATTTCTGCACATGGGCAGTGTGCAGAATACTTTTATCAGTCCTCAGCCTCAGGGCAAAGAACCTGGCTTCTCCCAGGCATCAGTCACCTGTGTGCAATGGAGTGCACACAGACTACTATGCTGAGGTTGCATGTTCCTGGCTGACCACATGGCAAGTCAACAGTCATGTAAGCATAAAATACAAACACTGATAATACATGCAGACATTTCTACTGAATGCGACTACCAAAATGATGGTGAAAAGAAGAAACAAGTCTGCCTGGGGTAGCAGGGGCTGCCCAAGTCTACAGGTATCCTGAGTCACAGCCAGGACACATTTAATGTGTTTTTAGTCTGTCCTGTATGGTCACTCAAACATCTCTTCAATTGTAGATCTGGCAATGCTTTCTGGTCAGGACCTAACCCTTTAAAGCCACTTATCACAGGTTTCTCCTATGAATATGAGGTTCTCTGACTCTGTTGCTCAGTCAGTGATAATGGATGAAGCCAACTACTTACACAGAGGAGCTACAAAGTCTCTTGAGTTAAGTCAAACAAGAAGAAGATAGTCCAATATATTGGTCCACATTCTCAGAGGAACAGATGAGATTTATTTTTCTGGCTAATAGAATTGTTTGCTGTGCTGGGTTGAACATTCCCACACAGCATCAACTTTGTCAGACAAACTCAGCTAAAAGCAAATTAAGCTGTATTTACAAGCATTATACTCTACAATGGAATACAATGAATATGTACAAAATATACAGTATTTACAGTATTATACAGATATTTATAATTAGCAAACCACACAAAACGTCCCCTGGTCAGAGACCAGGGAAGCTGTTCCATTGCCCCCCCCCATCCCGAGAGAGATAAGGAGCAGATAAAAAGCAGTGCATTAGACTTAACTAAACAATTTCAGCCAAGGTCAGCCAACAAGCAGGTTAATCTATCACGAGAGAAGCAAAACAGCAGAGATCAGGAAAGAAGAGAATTGCTATGGCACAGCCTGTCCTATTCAAGATATTTATCCAATGAATTTGTTTAAAATAATCTTTTGTTTTCCTTTTTACACCCAATAGTGATTTATTTATATTTTCCTACTTTTCTGCTTGAAATCTTTAACTAAATTTTAAAGGCATAGCCTAATACCACTACAATCCACCCCTTCTAAACAATTTCATCGGCTGCTAATACTATACATCTAATCTAAATCAATACCTATAATAATGAGCAAATAAAGCTCATAGTCCATTCTGGCTGTCCTCAGATGTAGATGATTCAGGAGTCCAAAAACCAGGAAACAAGAAAACAGAAAACAATTGGTGTCTTGGCAGATGAGGTGAAGAAAAGGAACAGGGACTCTCAGGTGATTTGGGGCTCTTAGGGTTCTTAGGGTTCATGCACCATAGATTCCTCACGGATTCTTCCTTTGGGTACAATGTTGTATCTGTACAATATTCTGAATTTAAACTCTCTCAGCTAAAGTTAGACTTCTTTGTGGAATACACTGAATTTCACCATTCTCTTGAATTACCCAGTAAGTGTGACCAGGACCTTTAGCAGAAACCACCCCTCAGACAGGTTTGGCCTCTCCTGAAGGAGAAAATACCCAAACAGTTTTGCCTAACAGATTTTTTTCTCTAGCAACAGGAACTGTATCACCTTCTACCTTTTGTAGCAAATCTGAGTGTGCAGGTCCAGCTTGGTTCACTAAACCTCTACTATTTACCAGCCAGGTTGCTTGCACCAGATGTTTCTCCCAGTTTTGTAAAAGATCCAGCCCCATGGCTTTGAGAGTTGTCTTCAGTAAACTGTTGTAGCGTTCAATCTTCACTGCAGCTGGTACATAGTAGGGAATGTGGAATATCTACTCAATACCATACTCTTTGGCCCAGTTTTTTGCAAGATTGTTTTTGAAGTGAGTTCTGTTGTCTGACTCAATCCTCTCTGGAGTTCCGTGTCTCCACAGGATTTGTCTCTTGTGACCGGTTTAGGCTGTGCCTTTAAGAAAGAGACACTTTCTGAACACTCTGGGCGAATGTTTTGATATTAGAATGAAAACAATGATATGCTAATTCAATTTCATTGGTGGGACCCGGTTGTAGTTTTTTTGTTTAGTCTTTCAGTCGGGGGGAGTCAGTCAGCAGTCGTCTTCTTCTTCCCCCTGTGCTGTGAGCTGGCTCGTTTCTCTCTACGATTCCTTCTAACCAGATAAGAAAACTAACTTTTGCATTCGCTTTGAGCTTTAACAAAGTTTTCCCCTTTTAATTACCTTCCTTTCTCTCTCTCTCTAACCCTTTTGGGAAAAAGGGGAGGTAGGGAGGGAGAAGGGAGCGGCAGGCCGAACCCCCTGGCCGCAGGGGGGTTGGGGAAAGGTTTCCTCTATTACATACATTGCTGTATATTTATATATATATATATGTAAATATTGTATATTTTTGTCCATATTCATTGCATTCCATATCTGCTTGTAAAATACAGCTTTCATCTGCTTCTCCGGCTGAGTTAGCTGTGGAATTCTTTTGTGTGTGTGGGGGAACCTTCCTACTCCACCACAGTCTCTCCAGACCAAGAATGGTGTTGTGTGCAGCTGCATGTGGAACTGGATAAGTTTCCAACCATCCAGTGTTTGCCTCTACCATTATAAGCACATACTGTTTACCAGAACGAGAACGTGGTAGAGTGATATAGTCAATGTGCCAAGCTTCACCATACTTGTACTTGGACCATCTGTCACCACACCATAAGGGCTTAATTCGCTTTGCTTGCTTAATAGCAGCACAAATGTCACAGTCATGGATGACTTGTGTGATAGCATCCATGGAAATGTCTGTGGATCTGTCATGAGCCCACTGGTAGGTTGCATCTCTGCCTTGATGTCCTGACGAATCGTGAGCCCACCGAGCTAAGAATATCTCACCTCGGTGTTTCCAGTCGAGATCAAAATCAGAGTCCATGTCTACTTGAGAAACTCTTGCAGCTAGATCTGCCTGATGGTTGTGTTGCTGTTCCTCAGTAGCTTTGCTCTTAGGAATGTGAGCATCAATGTGTCTCACCTTCCATGGAATTCTCAACTCAATCAGCAATGTCCTGCCACAGGTCAGCTGCCCTGTGACCGGTTTAGGCTGTGCCTTTAAGAAATGGACACTTTCTGAACACTCTGGCTGAATGTTTTTGATATTTGAATGAAAACAAAGATATGCTAAACCAATTTCATTGGTAGAATGCAACTGTAAGTTTTAGCTTAGTCTGTCAGTCTGGGCAGTCTGTTCTTCGTCTCTCTATCCTGTGTGCTGGCCTGTTTCTCTCTCTGAAGCAACAGCTTGCTACGCAGGGACGACCTTGCTAACCAGATAAGAAAACTAACTCTTGCATTGGCTTTGAGCTTAACAGAATTTTACCCTTTTAATTACCTTCCTTTCTCTCTCTCTCTAGCCCTTTTGGGAAAAAGGGGAGGTAGGGAGGGAGAAGGGGGAGCAGGCCGAAGCACCCCTGGCCGCAGGGGGTTGGGGAAAGGTCTCCTGTATTACATACATTGCTGTATATTTCTGAATATATATTATATTTTTGTACATATTCATGCCCAAATAGGCTTTCCTTTTCCCTGCCAACCATTCTTTTTCAAGTCCTTTAGTGAACCCCACAGAGTATTGGCTACCATCCATGAGTCAGTGTAGACATAAAGCTTTGGCCCTCTCTCACGTTCAGCTACATGAAGAGCTAGTTGGACAGCTTTTACCTCCACAAATTGGCTGGATTCTCCTTATCCATCCTTTGCTTCTGCAACTCGGCATGTTGCACTCTGCACGACAGACTTCCATCTTCCCTTGTTTCCAACAAGATGACAGGAACCATCTGTGAGCAAAGCATATTTCTTTTCATTATCAGAAAGGTCATTGTAAGGAGGAGATTCCCCAGCACAAGTTACTCACTCCTCTGGAGGTTTTGTACAGCTAATGCCTTCAGACCAGCCTGTGATCACCTCCACCAGACCAGGTCTTTCAAGATTTCCCATTCGAGCTCTCTGTGTCATCAGAGCCATCCACTTGGACCATGTGACATCTGTTGCATGCTGTGGTGTAGTACCTTTACCTTTGAACACCCAATTCAAAACTGGCAATCTAGGACCTAGAAGAAGCTGTGGATCAGTTCCAATTACTTCAGAAGCATCTTTTACTATTTCACAGGCAACTAGAATCTCTTTCTTTGTTGGAGTATAATTTGCTTCTGAGCCTCTGTAACCTCGAATCCAGAAACCAAATGGACATCCACACGTCTCACTTGGAGCTCTTTGCCATAAGCACCAGGTTGGACCATTGACACTTGCAGCCATGTACAAAATGTTCTTAATGTCTGGACCACTTTGGTCCAGACCCATTGCTTGGACTATTTCTTGCTTTATCTGGTCAAAGGCTGCTTCTTGCTTGGGTACCAACTGAAAACTGTTTCTCTTTCGAGTCACATCATACAGAGGTTTCACAATCTGACTGTATCTGGGAATGTGCAGTCTCCAAAATCCCACTACACCCAAGAAATGTAGAGTTTCTTGCTTGTTCATGGGATTTGCCATGGTAGAGACTGTGTTTACCACATCCACTGGAATGTGACTGCATCCATCCTGCCACCGCACTCCCAGAAAATGGATCTCTCTGGCAGGTTCTCTCACCTTGTCTTGCTTCATGGCAAAACCTGTCTTCAGGAGAATGTCAATGATTTTGTTACCTTTCTCAAAGACTTCTTCAGCAGTTTTACCCCATATGATGACGTCGTCGATGAACTGGATGTGTTCTGGAGCACCACCTTTCTCCAGAGCATCACGGATCACTGCATAACAGATGCTTTAACTGTGAACCCAGCCTTGAGGCAATCTGTTAAATGAATACTGGATTTCTCTCCGGGTGAAAGCAAACTGAGGCCTGCATTCCTTTCCTATGGGAATAAAGCATTAACAATGTCTATGGTAGCATACCATTTGGCCTCTTTGTATTCCATCTCATACTGGAGTTCCATCATGTCTGGTACTGCTGCACTCAGAGGTGGAGTTACTTCATTCAGGGCACGGAAGATGACTGTCAGATGCCAGTATCCAATTTGGCTTTCGCACAGGCCACACTGGACTGTTGAAAGGTGAATGAGTTTTGGTGATGACATTCTGACTTTCCAACTGATGAATCAGATTCTGAATGGGCACCAAAGAGTCACAGTTGGTTCTGTATTGTCTGTGATGCACAGTCTGACAATAGAATAGAATAGAATAGAATAGAATAGAATAGAATAGAATAGAATAGAATAGAATAGAATAGAATATTATCCAATTAATTTGTTTAGAATAATCTTTTGTTTTCCTTTTTACACCCAATAGTGATTTATTTATATTTTTTAAATTTTCTGTTCAAAATTGGTAACTAAATTGTAAAGGCATAGCCTAAAACCACCACACTTGCATGTATAGCTCTACAACTTTCCTATCCTATCTCTAGAATGTCAATATAAAGCAGTCCAGAAAATTGATTTTTTGGTTTCCTCTCCTCTGATTATGAAAGTAGCCTGAGCTGAATGCAGCATTTGGCATTGCTGCACTTGTCAGTGTGGTATATTGTGGTGAGCTGAATCTCACCCCAGTTCTCCTGAAGGGTAGCTGTTATGTATTAGCTTTTAAATTACACCAGAATATATTATCAACTGATCAATTCATGCAACATCTGTGAGGTTTAAATCAGAGTAAGAATTCCTGAAAAGTCCTGAAAAGATAATATCCTGACCCATAATTCATCACAACCAAAGGCAGAAGAAAGGAGTGGACTCAATATATGCTTACAGCTTCGGAGATCTTTGGGGTTTGCTACATTAAAGCAGCAGCATCTGTCAAGATTCATTCTGAAGTTTGGGCCAAGTCCATCTTTTAGGGAATTTCTTCTCATGGAGAAAGGTTAGTTCAGCACAGAATTTTGTTCCTAAAACTGGTTAGAAAGTGTCATTTTCCTCACTAGAAATATTCCTTCTTTTCTTTCATTGAAAAAATGTGTAGCAAAAAGATCAACATTATTATTGTTTTACTTGTTATTTTATTTTAATGAATGTTTTAATAAAAATTATACACTTTTATCAACTCAAATTTGGGTTTTTTCCTTATTTATTTAGTAAGTTCACCATATAATAAGAAAATGTGACTTCTGGTGATAAAAAAATACTTTAAAAAAACTATTTTGTTACATGCATCTATTAAAAAGGACACAATTATTGACATTTAAAAAAAAGAGTATAAACTGTGAAAAATTGATACAACTTCAAAACAGTTTCTTTTTCTTCTAGAGTGGATCTCTTTCACTTTTTTTTTTTTTTTTCCTTTTTTTCATCAGCTTCTTTGTCTTTTAGCTTTAGTTTCAGAAGTAAATGAAGGACAATGAACTATAAAATAAATTAAACAGAGTGCTTCACATATGAAATCTCATAAACTTCACCGATTTTTATTTTCTTCACCAGAGTGGCTCAATACAAACATAAATCTTAAAGAAGCCTCTGAAGCCTGTGGAATAATATCATTGGCAAGATATACAGCTTCCTTTGTTAAAGAGAAATGAAGGCTCATCCTAACATTCTTGCAATGGAAACTACCTGAGAACCACAGATAAAAGTTTTTCCTTCTTTATCCATCTGCATTGAGGAGATGATGCATATTCCAAAGTGAAGGCAATGTATACATTCAGTTCAGGATTTGGACGTACGTACCCATTTCTGTCTGATATGCTTATCCCTTGGTTTCTTTCTGGGAAACTGGTAGCATAGGCATAGAAAAAGTAAAGATCTTTTCCAGTTACTTAACTTATGCCGAAACCTGGAGAAGCTCCTTATCCCCAGTGTTTCATAAGCACTTCTTTCAGCAGTGTGCTGTATTAGGAATTCAGAACTTCTGGTTGAGATCAATAATTTCACAAAGGAATAGGGAACATCATGCACATACATGATGTTGTAACCATTACATCCTTCGAAACCAGCATGTTTGTTGCATGTCTCCTGTTCAAACATTGTGTCTTTCCAAAACTGCTTAGCTGATGAAATCTGACAGCATTGTAGCTTGAGTTGGCCCAGTATATTTAGTTTATAAGATCTGACAAGATCACAGCTGGAAGTGCCCAGGAGATCTGATGGGATCACAGCTTGAGGAGGCTATAGGCATAGCATATAAACTTTGATCCAAAGATCTACATAAAACTCAAATCACATCCTAAAATGAAACCCTCCCCTCAGCTTCAAGAAAAGCACAAATACAAACTTAAAAAGAATATTATTAATTTTGTAAGAATTTGTCTGCGTGTACTTCGATGGATGTTGAATTAAATCTGCCAATAGATTACAGAATTCTTATGAAAATTAAGATCCAATCCAGCACCATAAAGCTGTAGAGAAACACAAAGGTTACTGTCAATTCATCCAGCCTTCTGAATGTTTTGTTTGTTGTTTATTTGATTGTCTTCAACTAGACCCCTTTGAGGGATGCAAAAATCAGACAATTCTCACCTCAACTCAGTTCTGCTAACAACATCAAAAGTAACTACCACATTTTTTGTTTCAAACACTTATTTTCTCTTTTAAAATTAGTGTTATTGCATTTGAGTATTGTATTGTCTGATGTCAAGGTAGTTACATGATACAATAAAACACGACCAGCATATTTTGAGGAGGCTCAGGGGAGACCTTATTGCTCTCTACAAGTATCTGAAGGGAGGTGGTAGACAGGTGGGGGCTGGTCCCTTCTCCCAGGCAACCAGCACTAGAACAAGAGGACACAGTCTCAAGCTGCACGAGGAGACGTTCAGACTGGATGTTAGGAAGAAATTCTACACAAAGAGAGTGATTGCCGATTGGAATGTGCTGCCCGGGAAGGTGGTGGAGTCACCATCATTGGAGGTGTTTAGGAGGAGACTTGATAGGGTGCTTGATTAGACAGTGTTGGATGATGGGTTGGATGCAATGATCTTGAAGGTCTCTTCCAACCTGGTTTATTGTATTCTATTATATTTCATTATTTCCATAAGAAAATATTGTGGACGTAACTTCAGTTTGTTTCTGAAATATGATCATGAAGATCTGCAAGGTGAGTTTTGAATGTGACTATAGCACAAGTCCTCATTTATATTTTGCATTTAATAAACACAACTCCTTTCCTACTTTTATGCTTCCTGATATTGAGTAACACGGTGATTAGAGATTTGAGTATTTTGATGTTAGTGTTGAGGTAGGAATCTAAGAGATTCTAAATGGGAAAAAAAAGCAACAACCAAGATGCATCTGTTTATGTGACCAGATAAAAGTAAAATAATGTGTAAAAGTGAGATACAATTGAAATTTAGAGAGTTATTATATTAATGATTAATAACTGTACATATTAGAATTTTAGGCATTTACTGTGATGATGTTGTCTTATCTTCTTTATTTCACCACAAGACTGCTTAAAATCCTCTATCAAAGATCAGACCTGTTGTGCAGTAGACTACACAAAATTAACAAGAAGAATAAACCAGACTCAGAGACAAATCAGCTACTTTGTTCTCCATTTTAGGTGAATAAATTCACAAAAATGCTCACACTCACGACATCAAAGAATAGCCTTAATTTTATTAAACCTTTAAACTATACTGCTTCATTAGTTAAAAATAATAAAAAATAATAATTCATTATGCCTTCTTGAAGAATATAAATTAACAGTATTTTGGGACACCTGTCTCACATGGAAAACAAGACATGCAGAAATCATTAATAACTTGTTGATATTTACCAAGGAAGTGCCTTCTAATTAGCTTGTTTTCTACCATAAACTAAAATACTTCCTCAGCACTTGAAACTCAACAAAAGTTCATGGAAATCAGGTCATATTTTCCTTGTCTGTCTACCTAAAACTGTGTTCTTCAACCTTTTCAGGTTACTGACCTTCCTTATTCAAGTAAAAATTTTCTCTGACCCTCTTACATTAACTATGAAAATAGAATAATGTATTTATGATAACAATGATATGCCTGTATAATTTAGTCGTGTGCATGTTCAAGAGGTCGACTGTGAATGCTTGACCTTGAAAAGGAAGGGTGAGTGTGGAAGAGTTTCATTGCCTTTGTTGAAACAAAAAAATTAACTGCCTCAGACTGACATTGCCTGTCTTTCATCACCACTGAGTCATACTCCATAACACTGGAAGAAACTTAAGGAGGTCAGCAACTATTCCACATCGTTACAGGGTAATTTTGATTATAATGGTTTTCCTGTCCTAAAATATATTCCAAAATATTAAGGAGAAAAAAAAAAAAAAACCTTTTTAATTTTGACAAAGGGGTTCTTGACATCTTTCTGTAACTGTATGTTGCTATGTTTTTTTCAATAAATACTTTTTAATATGCAAACATTTTAATTGTGAAATTGACATGATTCTCCTCCATCTCAAGAAGTGTACTTTGAAACAGTACGAAAAATGTGGCTGATAAAACACAATCACAAACTTTTGGACTATCGAAGTTGCACCTAATTCCTGACCTCTCCATCATGTGTGATATTTGGAATATAATTGTGTTTGAAGCTTGCATGAAGCTTGTCAAGACCAGTCTTGCTATTTTTAATTTATGTGTTCAGCTTTTCCAGATCAGTGTACAATTTTTCCAGTCCTCCCTATACAGGAATCACAATATGCTTGGAAATTTCCTATTTAATGAATGAAAAATTAAAGTGGATTGTTTGGTATGGGTTGCTGGAAAGCTCAATGTTTATGAATGAGTAGTCAGATTTTTACAAAGGCAGAATGGTTATTTTAGAGGGCTAAATATATTCATGATTTGATTTATGTCTTCTGACTTAGACATTCATACTGTAGGTATTGATGTCTGTTAAATTCCATAGGCTCTTTTGAGATGTGATGCATGTCAGCTAAAGTACACAAAGTAGATCAGACTAATTACTCTTTAAAAGAAATCAGCACTATAGCAAGTTAACTGCAACAAGTGACTGCAGAGCCTGGAGTGACTTGCTCCAAGGTAGAGGTCTGCTGAGTAGATACCTTAAGTTAGGTGAGATGAATCCTGAGCTAGGATAATCGATCAGAAAATGTGGTTAAGCTCACAGCTCTACTGTAGATCTCCTGCTTCTAGACACCAAGAAAACCATCACATACAGAAAGGAGCAGCTGGGTCTCATCCCTCTTCAGCCCTTGCACAGGAATGAAGGCAGCTGAACTGGTCAGAAAGAGGGTGGTCTGAGTGTTGATTCTACAGCAGCTGTGTGAGTTCTTGAAGTATATTATTTGAAAAAAGATGGTGCATAAGTTAGTGAGGCCCCAGGGCAATAGATTACCCAGTGTTAGCATATCTGACATGCTGAGAATTTATATGGAATTTATGTGCCCATTTACTCTGCTTTTTATGGAAAAACATGTTGTTACCTTACAGCTGCTGCATCACATGCTACTTATCCTGCCTCCGAGCTAAAGAACACCTTTCCCAAGGGAATATACATACATCAAGAGGTTATGCATTTTTTAAGAACATTGTAAGGAGGAAATAATAAAATATGCATTCATCTGTGTACTAGCAGTTTTTAATTTTTCTACATAATTTATTTAGCAGATTTAACTTATTCTATAACCATTTGCAGTATTTATTCATATGTTTGGAGTGAGATGAAGTAGTCAGAAGTAAGGAAGTACTTTCAATAGGATAAAGGAACAGTATAAGAATCTGCTAAAGTTCTACAGTAGAACCAAAAAAAACAGGGGCTGGGGGAAGTTGGTAAATAGTCACAGAATCACAGAATGGTCAGGTTGGAAGGGACTTCTAAAGTTCATCTAGTTCAACTCCCTCTGCAGTAAGCAGGAACATCCTCAATTAGATCAGGTTAATTATGGCAGTACATCAATTGGTAAATAGAATAGAATAGAATAGAATAGAATAGAATAGAATAGAATAGAATAGAATAGAATAGAATAGAATAGAATAGAATAGAATAGAATAGACCAGGTTGAAAGAGACCTTCAAGATCATCACCAATGATCCAACCTATCATCAAACACCACCTAATCAACTAAATCATGCAACCAAGCACCCCATCAAGTGTCCTCCTGAACACCTCCAGTGATGGTGACTCCACCACCTCCATGGGCAGCCCATTCCAATGGGCAGTCACTCTCTCTGTATCAAACTTCTTCCTAACCTCCAGCCTAAACCTCCCCTGGCACAGCCTGAGACTGTGTCCTCTTGTTCTGGTGCTGGTTGCCTGGCAGAAGAGACCAACCTCTGCCTGTATACAACCTCCCTTCAGGTAGTTGTAGAGAGCAATAAGGTCACCCCTGAGTCTCCTCCTCTCCAAGCACCCCCTGAAATTAATGACAGGAGTTACAATGTAATCTTTATACACCCACACACTCTTACACCTTCTACCAAATTCTGTTGCTGATATCCTTCCTCATTCACCTGATAGCACATTTTTTTCCTGAAAATACTCCATTGTCTTATTTAACTGAAGGCATAACTTGAAAAAGTTGATTCATCTTCCTGAAGTGATACCTAGAAACTGTGCAAAATCACTTCTTCCAGGCCCTAACATGAAGTAGTCACAAAAAGCCTATTGCTGGGATGTTATTACAGTGGGCTGATCATGGTTTAATTAACACAGCTGATTTTTTTTTTTTTTCTTTAACAAAACCCCAATATAATGTTTCTGTTCTACTAGAAGGTGAACTAGATTATCATTTACCTGAGACCTGGGGATGAAAATGCACCATTCTCTCTTTCTTCCATCACTGCAAGGGCTCAAAAGGCAAGAGCAAGTTTTATACTTTAATATAGATTTGAAAACTAGTTTACAATACTGTCAAAACTCAAAACTCATGAGTTTTCACATCATCATAAGCATCTATGGGTAGAAATGTATTTTACATGAGTATTGTTTAATAGAGTATACGGGCAGATTCCCTTTCTTTTTCTTTGCCTTCATAAGCATGCAAAGTTATATTGATGACTACAAGTCCTGTTCTTCAGACTAAGAAAAAGTGAACATAAAAATATGAGTTACCTACTTGGATTTGAAAGTGGCAGTAACTGTGAGCTACCTGAAATAGTGCACGTGGGCTGCTCTCCTAATAAGATCACTAGGCCTTTCTGGAGGAAATGGCCAGCATTAGTTCAACCTTCTAATAGTAAGGCTGAGTCCTAAGTAAACATGTTCACATCAGCCAGACTCAGCTGGACAAATAATTGTCAGGCATTACTGCATTTCAGATGCATCCAAAACAAAAAAATCTGTATACTATGCACAGTTCAGTTTCTAGGACTAACAAAAAATCTACAAAAGCTTCAAGAATTTTTTTTTTCAAAAGGTGTTAGGGGATGACATCCTTCATTATTCCAAAGTGGCTCCAGTGATTTGTGTGCTCCTGTATGTGCCTAGGTGTGCATATTCCTTGAGCCCTCAGCAGGGGACTTTTCAAATATGAATCCAGCATTTTGGAAGGCACTTAAATTTAAACAAGACTAGGAATGGGAAAACTGTTTTCTCTGAGGCGAAGTTTATGTTCTGATAACTCAAAATTATATTTTTTTTTTTTTTCTCCTCATAGGATTTTCTGGTGCCCAGTGGATTTCCATATTCAAAGAAACCACAACTTTTGCTAACAATATATGTATTTGTCTGCAGTCAGCTACTGGAGAAGTTTCCTTAGCTGAGCATTGTAGGATTTAGGACACTGCCTTACATGTGTATTGGAGGGCAACCAGGCAGACACACAACAGAGAGCATCCATGTGACATGTAAATATAACCTATATTTATATACTGCCTATTTCAAGCAAACGCTTTAGTTTGCCTAATTCTGCTTGTAGCAACTGAATTACATTTTTATTTTAAACAGCAGTGGGAGATTGTTTTTTTGGTATTTGGGTTTTGTTTTGTTTTGTTTTGTTGTAAATAGATTTTATAAGTACAGAAGGAGTCTTTTACCATATCCTTACAACAATCACATGGTAGCTACTAAATTACTCCAATACATATTGCCATTTTATTTTAAAAAGTTTATAATCTAGGAGAAGATGGCACTAGAAATGCTTACAAATTTCTTTTTTCTAAATCAGAGAGTGGCAAAAGGGTACTCAATATGAAAGTCTCAGAACCAAAGATAGATTCACATGTATCACAGACAGAAGCTCTGAGAATGAAATTTAAGAAGGAAAGTAAGCAATATGGTTGTTGTAGTCCTTAAACTAGAGACAATTAGGATTGAAGAATATATTTGGTAGAATCAGTCAGGTGAGACTCTGAATCAAGACCTACAGGACACTTATGTGATCTTTCTGAAGACAGCTTGCAAGAAACTTTGAATGAAAATGTGGAACACAAAAGGGAGGTCAAAAAAGGAATAGAAAGTTAAAACAGATCTTCCTATATGTAGTATAAGGAATTATAAAAGAATAATTAAGAAAATTGATTAAATTGTGGGCTTATCTTACCTTCAAATAGCTCCTTTATCTAGTGTGGTCAATTCCCCTCAGTGCACTGAAAAAGATAATTCTCCACCTCCCTCTTTCTGTCCCAATTTACAGACTTGCTTCCCAGCTGGTTAATAAAACAGGGCCGTTACTTCATCCCAGGACTGAAGTAATGAATAACCACTGAAGTCTGTCCTCCAGGTGAGAAATTCATTATGAACTTACCCACCATCCAATGAATTTTGCCACCCAGCCTCTAGTCAGCTATTAATTGTACATTCTTTCCCTCTTACAACACCTACTGCTGTAGCAATATCCTGACATACATTTTACAGGTGGGGCTTAACTACAAAGAGATTAAATGTCTTATATCAAGTCACAAGTTGAGTGTATATTTGACACAATTCTGTCAACAGGTCCTAAGATTGTCATTGCTTTTCTTATATCAGTGTCCATTATCACTCTACTAACCAACAGGCCAGAAAAATCAGAAAGCCAGTGAAATCTTGTCACATCCTTTTCTGCACCTTGGCTAATGCACAGAACAGTATCTGCCTTGAAAGTAAGAAAAAGCACTGACAGAAACACCATGCTGAGCTGAAATCAAGTGCAATGTTGTTTGTCTACATGTGGGGGTCTTATGGGTGGCCTCATGAGGAGAAGATAAAAGAAACAAGGAGCTGAGATAACTACTGCCGATAAAGATATCTTGATGTACATTTGCAGATGATTTGTACAATTCTCTAAGATTTGTGTGGCTCTTTGTTTGACTCTTTGTTTAAGTGATAGAAAAAGGCTTGTTCAAGAACAGAAGTCCATAGAAGTTTCAGGGGTTGGTTTGGTTGGTTGTTGCTGTTGCTTGGGGTTTTGGGGGTGTTTGGTTTGGTTTAGTTTTTATTTTGCTGTGGTTTATTGTATTTTGTTCTCCTGAGACAATTACATGAGATCAAATACCTTCAAATTATAAAACAACTGCTTAAATATTAATCTTGCATAAATGGAAATTGAATTATAAAGATTAGCTGAACTCAGTGGACAAAACAAAGGTACAGCACTGCAGATCTGTTCAGGAAAGAGAAAGATTCAGAGAAGGAAGTGGATAATGAGACTAGCACATACCAGGTTGGGGCAAAAGAACTTCATGTTCAGATGGAATCGATCACACTCTCAAAATCAGCAGTGAATAGTAGGAAAAAACTGTCTTAAGTCCTGGACTTCCAGGTTTTGCTAATGCTGAGGTGGGAACTCTTTTATTTCCCATCTAAACCAGGAGCAAAAATAGCTCATCTAGAGCATCAAATTTTAAACAGAGCTGTCTGTACTCTGCAAAAGATAAGCACAATTTCATTAACTTTTTTATCATTAATGACATCACCAATAAAGAAAATGGTAATAAAGTACCTTGGTTTAAACTGCTGTTGTTGCTATTCTGTTAAGATATGAGATACATCAAATCACACAATCATGCTTTAAATTTACGTGCACCCAAATTACCAGGGTTAATGTAGAGACATTTGTGAGAAAGTGTCAAAAAGGAATATAATATTTCCTTAAATTATAAACAATATGGCAATATTAATCAAAATATTAATAACCTTTATTAATATGAAAATTGCCAAAATGTATCAAAAGATTCAATGTACAGTTAGAATGTATTTGCAATGGGAATGTACAGTATTTGGGCAACTATAACAAGTTAACTATTTTATGCAAACCAGGAGGAAAGTAACAGAAAGAGAATACCCCAGGAGTGAAATGGCGCTTGACCACAGTGAGGGCGAGACTTGACAAGAACCGTTATGTCAAAGAGGCAGTTAATTAATTACACACAGCTGGTTGTACCCAGGTAGGGTGTGCTGCTGCTGTGTATTAGAGGCTTTGGGGTGCTCTCATGCACCAAACACAGCAGGTTGCTGGCAGGAATGCCAAGTGGTCATTGATGGCTGGTCTGGCTTCAGCAGACGGTGGGCTGCTAGTGAAGTAAATGCAACAGGCACTTGTTTTTTCCTGTGTGAATTGAGGCATGGCAAAATCCTGCTCACAAGGCTTGGCTCCAACTCCTAAGCTCATGGCTTCTCTTGTGGCTTGTGGTGTGTATGCTTGTGGCTTTATCCCAGGCGCTGAACCAGGCAACTCAAGGCTGTGCAATCTGAGGCAGTTTCAAGCCAGCCGAAGTCCAAGCAGGTTCAAGCACAAAAGGCTTCAGCAAGGCAAAAGCAAGGCACAGACAACTAGAAATCAGCCTGTATATAAATCTTGTCTAAGACTGATTGGACCAATAGGGCATGAAACCAGCATATAGCTACCCAATGGGAATGGGTTCTGCTAGGCTGTGGGCAGAACACATGGCCTTACCATAGATGCAGGGTTGTTTACCAGATGTGCATGGTCCTGTCCCCTTTGTTCCTTTTCTCACATTACCCTGGCTTTCTGCAGGAAGGAGGGGAAAGAGGGGGACCATGTCTAGACACCTTAGTGTCTGTCTGGGTTCATGCTGGGGCCATTTGGCCCTACCATGACAAAAAGGCATGAAAAAGACTGAGTCATTCATAAAACCTCCCAAATGAGAAAATTTGAACTTCTTCAGACTCTTTAATGCACCCACTTCACACAGGATCTGTGGTGGAGTAGGAAGGTTCCCCCACACACACAAAAGAATTCCACAGCTAACTCAGCCAGAGAAGCAGATGAAAGCTATATAATACAATACAATACAATACAATACAATACAATACAATACAATACAATACAATACACCAGGTTGGAAGAGACCTTCAAGATCATCGCGTCCAACCCATCAAACAGTCCAACCCACCCAACAACTAAACCATACAGCCAAGCACCCCATCAAGTCTTCTCCTGAACACCTCCAGTGAAGGTGACTCCACCACCTCCACGGGTAGCCGATTCCAATGGGCAATCACTCTCTCCGTGTAGAACTTCTTCCTAACATCCAGCCTAAACCTGCCCTAGTGCAGCCTGAGACTGTGTCCTCTTGTTCTGGTGCTGGCTGCCTGGGAGAAGAGGCCATATTTTACAAGCAGATATGGAATGCAATGAATATGTACAAAAATATACAATATTTACAATATATACAGAAATATACAGCAATGTATGTAATACAGGAAACCTTTCCCCAACCCCCTGCGGCCAGGGGGTTCAGCCTGTCCCTCCCTTCTCCCTCCCCACCTCCCCTTTTCCCAAAAGGGTTAGAGAGAGAGAGAAAGGAAGGTAATTAAAAGGGAAAACTTTGTTAAAGCTCAAAGCGAATGCAAAAGTTAGTTTTCTCTTATCTGGTTAGCAAGAATCGTTCCTGTGTAGCAAGCTGTTGCTTCAGAGAGAAAAGCAGGCCAGCTCACAGTACAGGGGGAAGAAGACTGACTGCCCCCCCCCGACTGAAAGACCAAGCTAGAACCTACAGCCGGGTTCCACCAATGAAATTGGATTAGCATATCTTTGTTTTTATTCAGATATCAAAAACATTCAGCCAGAGTGTTCAGAAAGTGTCCTTCTCTTAAAGGCACAGCCTAAACCGGTCACAGGATCACAGGATTTTAGGGGTTGGAAGGGACCTCAGATCATAGAATCCAACTGCACTGCCAGAGCAGGACCACAAAATCTATCACAGGTCACACAGAAATGCATCCAGATAGGTCTTGAAAGTCTCCAGGGAAGGAAACTCCACAACCTCCCTGGGCAGCCTGTTCTAGTGCTCTGTGACCCACACAGTGAAGAAGTTCCTCCTCCCATTGAGATGGAACCTCCTTTGGTGTAGATTACATCCACTACCCCTTGTCCTATCACAGGTTTCAGTGGAGAAGAGCCTGTCACCTCACTCTTCACACCCAGCCCTCATATATTTATAAACATTTATTAAATCCTCTCTCAGTCTTCTCTTCTCCAGACTAAACCACCCCAGGTCTGTCAGCCTGTCCTCATAGGACACATGCTCCAGTCCCTTAATCATCCTGGTAGCCCTCCATTGGATACTCTCAAATAGACACCTGCCCTTCTTGAACTGGGGAGCCCAAAACTAGATGTAATATTTGAGGTCAGGTCTCACCAGGGCAGAGTAGAGGGGGCGGAGAACCTCCCTCAATTTGCTGGACACAGTCCTCTTAAGGCACCCCAGGACACCATTTGAACTCATGGGTACAAAGGCACATTGCTGACCCATGGGCAACTTATTACCCACCAAGACTCCCAGGTCCTTTTCCACAGGGATGGTCTCCAGCAGATTACCTCCTGACCTGTACTGATACAGTTTATTATTCCTTCCCAGATGCACAACTCTGCACTTATCCTCTTTGAACCTCCTTAGGTTCCTCTCTGTGCAGCCAAGCTTCCCAGTTCTGTATCAGCATCAAACTTGCTGAGCAGACTCTGTCTGTCACAGGACCAGACACAGCACTGATCCCTGGTGGACTCCACTAGTTACAGCTCAGAATAATTAGTCATTCTGTAACTAGTTATTTAATTCCTGTGAAAAGCTTTAAAACAAAAACATCATCAACAACCACAACCACAAAATAAATTGAACAAAGCTAAACAAAAAATTAGTGGTTTAATACTAACAAGAAGTGCGTTGTGGTTTTGGAGAACTCCAGTGTTTAAAGAAGCCTAAAGCATAATCCACATGGTGTCCCTGGAGTTTAATTGACACTCTATGATTTGATAGAGTCATAATACAATATACTCTTTGTTCAATGTCTTAGGAGAAAGTAATCAATATATGGACACTAGATACTCTTAGCCCTAGGGTTCACTATGGGGCTTTTGGCTTTTTCTGCAATGGTCTGTGTTGTTTTTAGTCCTGCGGCGTCATCATTTAACTTAAAGTGACACTTCCTTTGCTCACCTGCTGTGAGCATGTTTGCCAGTCAAGAGGAGAAACATTAAATGGAATAATACTAGAGGAGTTAAGATGAAAATCATTTCCTAAAGGCACAAGAAGTTTTCAAGAATTTAGGAAACTGAGATTTAGGAAGATGATAAATCTGCAGCCAGATTAAGGTAGGAAAGGAGATATAAACTAGGTTCTAATCTAACATACTGGTTTTGTTCTTTTGAGAGGACAAGACAGACACAAAGGCCTAAGGGTTGCATCAATTCTTCTGGAGCCTTTCCAATCAAGAAAAACCTAGACCAAGAGCTTAACTGCATTCTCAGTTTCAGTTTGTGTTAAAGGGCTCATATAAGAGGAAAGGACTGCACAGAATGAGGAGAGGAGGACTGACTACAGCAAATTTTGCTATGGGTTGGACGCGATGATCTTGAAGGTCTCTTCCAACCTGGTGTATTGTATTGTATTGTATTGTATTGTATTGTATTGTATTGTATTGTATTGTATTGTATTGTTGTTTTTTTCTTTGCAGTCACATATAGAGTGAAGAATTTATTTAAGTACCCTGAAGCTGCTTTCTGTCACACTAAAACATTGAACAAATGCGCAACCATATCAGAGTCTCTAAATCCTACAGGACAAAACTAGTTCTGTATTAATCTCTGAAGGCATGGAAAGTGCAAACTGTTTTCTGTTGCTCCACACTCTGTATTATGAATGAACATATGCAGTAAGACCTGGAAACTTGTTCCCTTGAAATCAATTGATTTCTCTTTACTGTCTGAATTCAGTAAGGACTGTATTATAGGAACCTGAAGTTCCTACATTATATACCTGTATTATATACCTGAAGTTACAGAGCTCTTAACTGGCTCAAACTCAAGCACTGAGATGATTTGGTCTGTGCAATTAGTTAAAAAAAAAAAAAAAGCTACAAAGGCTATGGGACTTAGTGATTTGCATTTCAATGAACATCAGTTCAGAAATTCTTAAGTGTTACTGGAAAGTAACTAAAGGTTTAACAAATTTTCACTTGAATGTTTAGCATGGTTACACTTTGAAATGTGATGTGGATTAATACTCTCCTTGGCAATTGTCAAAACTAAAAAGTTTGAGTTGAGATAGGCATAGATGCTTTCATATGTGTCAAAAATCTACCTGAAAGGCTGATACAAATGTCTCTAGTTTTGTAAAATTTGATCCAGTCACTAGCATTTGGTATTGTTTATATACACATATTCAGGAACTTTGAACCTTTTACCTGTTGATTATAGTTGTCCATGTGTCAGTTAAAGATTATTGATACAAGAGGATGTTAGGTATGCACTAAATGCACCTTGAGTACTGTGTCCAGTTCTGGGCCCCTCAATTTAGGAAGGATGTTGTCTTGCTGGAACGTGTCCAGAGAAGGGCAATGAAGTTGGTGAGGGGTTTGGAACACAAGCCCTACGAGGAGAGGCTGAGGGAGCTGGAGTTGCTTAGCCTGGAGAAGAGGAGTCTCAGGGGTGACCTTATTGCTCTCTACAACTACCTGAAGGGAGGTTGTAGCCAGGCAGAGGTTGGTCTCTTCTCCCAGGCAGCCAGCACCAGAACAAGAGGACACAGACTCAGGCTGCGCCAGGGCAGGTTTAGGCTGGATGTTAGGAAGAAATTCTATACAGAGAGAGTGATTGCTCATTGGAATGGGCTGCCCATGGAGGTGGTGGAGTCACCATCATTGGAGTTGTTCAGGGGAGACTTGATGGGGTGCTTGGTGCCATGGTTTAGTTGTTGGGTGGGTTGAATTGGTTGATGGCTTGGACGTGATGATCTTGAAGGTCTCTTTCAACCTGGTCTATTCTGTTCTATTCTATTCTATTCTATTCTATTCTATTCTATTCTATTCTATTCTATTCTATTCTATTCTATTCTATTCCATTCCATTCTATTCTATTCTATTCTATTCTATTCTATTCTATTCTATTCTTAATAATAATAATAATAATAATAATAATAATAATAATAATAATAATACAATACACCAGGTTGGAAGAGACCTTCAAGATCATCGCGTCCAACCCATCAAACAATCCAACCCACCCAACAACTAGACCATACAGCCAAGCACCCCATCAAGTCTTCTCCTGAACACCTCCAGTGAAGGTGACTCCACCACCTCCATGGGCAGCCGATTCCAATGGCCAATCACTCTCTCCGTGTAGAACTTCTTCCTAACATCCAGCCTAAACCTGCCCTGGCGCAGCCTGAGACTGTGTCCTCTTGTTCTGGTGCTGGATGCCTGGGAGAAGAGGCCAACCTCTGCCTGGCTACAACCTCCCTTCAGGTAGTTGTAGAGAGCAAGAAGGTCACCCCTCAGTCTCCTCTTCTCCAGGCTAAGCAACCCCAGCTCTCTCAGCCTTTCCTCATAGGGCTTGTGTTCCAAACCACTCACCAGCTTTGTTGCCCTTCTCTGGACACGTTCCAGCAAGACAACATCCTTCCTAAACTGAGGGGCCCAGAACTGGACACAGGACTCAAGCTGTGGCCTAACCAGTGCAGTGTACAGGGGCAGAATGACCTCCCTGCTCCTGCTGGCCACACTCTTCCTGATGCAAGCCAGGATGCCATTGGCCTTCTTGGCTGCCTGGGCACACTGCAGGCTCATGTTCAGCCTACAATCAACCAGTACCCCCAGGTCCCTCTCTGCCTGGCCACTCTCCAGCCACTCTGACCCCAGCCTGTAGCACTGCCTGGGGTTGTTGTGGCCAATGTGCAGAATCCGGCACTTGGATGTGTTCAATCTCATGCCATTGGACTCTGCCCATCTGTCCAGCCTGTCGAGGTCCCTCTGCAAAGCCTCTCTGCCCTCCAGCAAATCAACTCCTGCCCCCAGCTTGGTGTCATCTGTAAATTTACTGATGATGGACTCAATGCCCTCATCCAGATCATCAATAAAGATGTTGAAGAGCATGGGGCCCAGTACTGATCCCTGGGGCACACCACTAGTGACAGGCCGCCAGCTGGATGTGGTGCCATTCACCATTACTCTCTGGGCTCGGCCCTCCAGCCAGTTCCTAACCCAACGCAATGTGCTCCTGTCCAAGCCATGGGCTGCCAGCTTGGCCAGGAGTTTGCTGTGGGGGACGGTGTCAAAGGCCTTGCTGAGGTCCAGGTAGACCACATCCACAGGCCTCCCCACATCCACCAGGTGGGTCACCTGATCATAGAAGGAGATCAGGTTGGTCAGGCAGGACCTGCCCCTCCTAAATCCATGCTGGCTAGGCCTGAGCCCCTGGTCATCCTGTAAGTGCTGTGTGATCGCACTCGAGATGAGCCGTTCCATAATCTTGCCTGGCACTGAGGTCAGGCTGACAGGCCTATAATTCCCTGGCTCATCCAACCGGCCCTTCTTGTGGATGGGCACCACGTTAGCCAGCTTCCAGTCTTCTGGGACCTCTCCAGTGAGCCAGGACTGCTGAAAAATGATGGAAAGTGGCTTGGACAGCTCATCTGTCAGCAATCTCAGCACCCTAGGATGGATCCTATCCGGTCCCATGGCCTTGTGGGGGTCCAAGCGGCTCAGTAGATCTCTAACTTCCTCTTGGAGCAGTGGGAAACTATGCAGCTCTCTGGCTCCTTCTGCCAGCTCTGCAGGCCAGCTGTCTGGAAGACGTTCTGCCCTGCTAGTGAAGACTGAGGCAAAGAAAGTGTTAAGTACCTCTGCCTTTTCCTCATTCTTTGTTACAACGTTCCCCACCGTGTCAACCAAGGAGTGGAGGTTGTCCTTGCCCTTCTTCTTGCTATTGATGTATTTCTAGAAGGACTTTTTGTTGTCCTTCACAGCAGAGGCCAGTCTAAGTTCTAAATGGGCTTTTGCCTCCCTAATTTTCTTCCTACACAACCTAGCAACATCCCTAAACATTCTGTAGGTTGCCTCCCCTTTCTTCCAAAGATGATACACCCTCTTTTTTTCCCTAAGTTCTATTAAAAGTTCATTGCCCATCCAGGCTGGCCGTCTGCCCCCAAGGCTCATCTTCCGGCACACCGGCACAGCCTGTTCTTGCACCTTCAATAGTTCTTCCTTGAAGTAGGCCCAGCTCTCCTTGTCCCCTTTGTTTTTGAGGGCTGATTCCCAAGGAACCTTCTGAATTAGTTCCTTGAGTAGCCTGAAGTCTGCCCTCCTGAAGTCCAGAGTGGAGGTCTTCTTGCTCCCCTCTTGGCTTGGCTGCATACTGAAAACTCAATTATCTCGTGGTCACTGGTGCCTAAACACCCTCCAACCACCACATCACCCACCAGCCCTTCCCTGTTGGTGAAGAGGAGGTCAAGCATAGCCTTACCCCTGGTAGGCTCACGCAGCACCTGGGATAAGAAGCTGTCCTCCATGCACTCTAAGAACCTCCTAGACTGCCTCCTCTCTGCTGTGTTGAGATCCCAGCAGATATCAGGCAGGTTGAAGTCACCCATGAGAATGAGGTCAGGTGATCTTGAGACAGCCTTAAGCTGCCTATAGAATGCCTCATCGACATCCTCCTCCTGGTTGGGTGGTCTATAATAGATGCCAACCAGGATGTCTGCCCTGTTGGTCTTCCCTCTAATTCTTGCCCTCAAGCACTCAACCCTATCATCCCTGATCTCCATCTCAACAGCATCCAGTGCCTCCCTGATGTACAGGGCCACCCCTCCACCCCTTCTTCCTTGCCTGTCTCTCCTGAAGAGCCTGTAGCCGTCAATTGCAGCGCTCCAGTCATGCGAGTCGTCCCACCACGTCTCTGTGATGGCAACTACATCATAACTTTCTTGCTGCAACAAGGCTTCCAGCTCCTCTTGTTTGTTACCCATGCTTTGTGCATTAGTGTACATGCACTGCAGCTGGGCTGCTGGTTTCACCTCTAGGTCTAGCTTATCACCTCCAGACTCCTGCCTGAGGGCACTGGTTTCTGACCCTTCCCCCTTCGAAGCTAGTTTAAAGCCCTGTCAATGAGACTTGCTAATTCCCTTCCCAGAATCTTTTTCCCTTTGGGGGACAGGCCATTCTCATGTATTGTGACCTTTCCCCTCCTCTGGGACAGATGTTCTCCATCTGTTGCCAGCTGACCTGGTGCAGTAGAAAGTTCCCCAAGATCGAAAAACCCAAAATTCATTCGTCTGCACCAGCCCCTAAGCCACTTGTTGACTACAGCGGCTGACCTGTTCCTTATTGTGTTCCCTCCTGCAACTATTCTATTCTATTCTATTCTATTCTATTCTATTCTATTCTATTCTATTCTATTCTATTCTATTCTATTCTATTCTATTCTAAATATATTCAGACTGTTATCACTATGTCCTGAAGGGACAAAAGCCTCAAAAATGCTCTGAACGAGACAATGAGACTGGAGCCAGTAAGTCTGGGTTTTCAGGATTTTCAGGTCTGGTTTTTCATTGCCCAGGCTTGTCTGAATAAGTCCTGGAGCCCAAGTGGGCCAGGTGGGTGTGCCTTTGGCCACGTTTGGAAAAAAAAACTCTCTATAAGTTACAGTGTCAGGGTTTTATCCCTCAATCTGTATTGTCACTGGCCATTATTGTCTCAGGAAATCTGTACCAGCCCAAAAAGCCAGAGCCTTGCCTTGCAATTGTCCATGCTCTGGAAGGAATCACAACTCTTGGAAGCCAAACTGAGTTTCAGTTTACCCAGACAGGAATGCAAAGATCCTTCACTGTCTTAGCATTGTAGAGCCCAGGAGCAGACCCGCATCTTGCCAGGCTGAGAGGCGAACCCCCAGAGGAGCTGAGCCCCCAGGAAGGTTTAGTTTTATTGGGAGAAGTGACAAGTGTTGCTGTGAAGAATTGCAGCAGAAGAACTTATTTTCCACAAATCTTTCAGCTACAAAGCCTTTGGGAATAAATCCTGTCTCAGCAACAAGCTGCAGACACCAATAGAAAGTGAAACTGTGCTCCTGCAGCTTCCACATGGTTGATGCCATTTTGGTTTTGTTTAAATCCTCACGTGTGCCACGAGGTATCAGGCTCTATAGCCAACCGGAGCTGGCTCCTGGGACCACCCTGCTCGGAATCGGTGAGCTTCCTGCTTGGTTTCACTTTCATTTCGGGGCTTAGCGGGTCGGGAGATCTCGGGAGTTAGCAGGCGGGTCCGGTGGGATTGTGTTCTCGCGAGCTTGCTTGGGAACGGGGGCGGGGCATCAGCCGTGGGAGGTTTAAATCCTGCCCGGGCTGTGTACATGCCGCCATTTTGGCTCGAGAGCCTTCCTGCTGATCGCCAACAATAGAAAAAAAAAAAAATTTTTTTTTTCCAATCGAACAGTCAAACAGTCAACCATGGTTGTCACTAGGACAAAGGGTAGAAAAACAGCATCTACCCAGACTGACTTGCTATATCAGCATGCAGAACTCCAGGCTGCCAGCTGCAGTGAGTGCTTGAGCCTGGCACTTGGAATAGAGGGGGAAGGAGAGAACACCTGTGTCAGGTGTGAACAGGTGAACTTTCTCCTTAGTCTGGTGGCCGAGCTGAAAGATGAAGTGGCCGAGCTGAAGGAGGAGGTTTCTAGGCTTAGGTCGATAAGGGATAGTGAGAAGGAATTAGATATGTGGGAGAAGGCTCTGTAGATCTCCCCTGTTGAGGGAAGGGTCCCTGGAAATGGGGAGGTATGGAGACAAGTCCCTGCCAGGGGTGGCAAGGGAAATCCATCCCTCCCCTCCCCTCCCCTCCTCCTCTGCTGTCCTTGCATAATACGTATGAGGCCCTGCAGGCCGAGGGCAGTGGGGATGAGAGGGCTGAGGAGCAGCCATCTGGGCGGGAGCCTAAGGCTAAGGCCAAGCAGTCCCCACTAGCTATAATGACCAGCTCCACAAAGAAAAAGAGAAGGGTTATAGTTGCTGGGGACTCTCCTGCGGGGTACAGAGGGACCCATATGTCATCCCAACCCATCCCACAGGGAGGTCTGCTCCCTACCTGGGGCGCGGGTTAGGGACATTATGAGGAGAATCCCTAAGTTGATCCACCCCTCTAACTATTACCCTCTGCTGGTAATACAAGCAGGGAGCGATGAAATTGACAAGAAGGGCACTAGGGCAATTAAAAAGGAGTTTAAGGCCCTTGGACAATTGATGGAAGGGGCAGGAGCACAAGTGGTGTTCTACTCAGTTCCCTCGGTGGCAGGGGAGTACACTGAGAGGAATGGGAGAACCCACACCATCAACTATTGGCTCAGGGGATGGTGGCAGCAGTGAAATTTTAGTTTCTTTGATCAAGGGGCAACTTTTACTGCACCCGACCTGCTGGGTCCTGATGGGGTGACATTATCTAGAAAAGGTAAGAGAGTCCTAGCGCTTGAGTTGGCAGGGCTCATTAAGAGGGCTTTAGGCTACAGCTGAAGGGGGTGGGTGAGGAAATCAGTCCCTCTGCAGATGAAGGAGTGGGGCACAGATTAGGGTCAACAGAGAAATCAAAAGCCCAGCTGAAGTGCATGTACACCAATGCACGCAGCATGGGCAATCAGAAAGTGGAGCTGGAAGCCCTGGTCCACCAGGGTGACTATGATATAGTCACCATCTCAGAAACATGGTGGGACGACACGCACAATTGGAGTGCTGCACTGGGGGGTTACAGGCTTTTCAGGAGAGACAGGCAAGGGAGAAGAGGAGGAGGGGTGTATCTGTATATCAGGGAGTCACTCTCTGCCACACAGCTTGAGGTGGAAAATGAAGGGATTGAGAGCCTGTGGGTTAAAATCAGGGGGCAGACCAACAAATCTGATATCCTGGTTGGAGTCTGTTATAGACCACCCAACCAGGATGAGGAGGCAGATGAAACATTCTATAAGCAACTGGAGGCTATCTCAAGGTCGTCAGATCTTGTCCTTGTGGGTGACTTTAACCTGCCAGATATCTGCTGGGAACTCAACTCAGCAGAGAGGAGGCAGTCCAGAAGATTCCTGGAGCGCATGGAGGACAACTGCCTGATGCAGCTGTTGAGTGAGCCTACCAGGGATCAAACTCTGCTTGACCTGCTGTTCTCCAATAGAGAAGGGCTGGTAGGAGAAGTGACCGTGGGAGGCTGCCTGGCGTGCAGCGACCATGAGATGGTGAAGTTTTCAATATACAGGGAGATAGGGAGGATCACCAACAGAACCTTCACCTTGGACTTCCAGAGGGCGAACTTCAGCCTGTTCAGGAAACTTATCTGCAAAGTTCCCTGGGTAGCAGCCCTTAAGAACCAAGGGGTCCAGGAGGGTTGGACCTATTTCAAACAGGAGCTCTTGAAGGCACAGGAACTGGCAGTTCCCATCTGCCAAAAGATGAGCCGTCGGGGAAGGCGACCAGCCTGGATGAGCAAGCAGCTCCTGGAGGATTTAAGGGGAAAAAAAGGCTGTATCACCTTTGGAAGGAGGGGAAGGCTTCTTGAGGTATGTTTAAGGAAGTTGTTAGATTATGTAGGAAAAAAATTCGAGAGGCAAAGGCCCAGTTGGAGCTGAGGCTGGCCACCTCAGTGAAGGGCAATAAAAAGCATTTTTACAAATATGTTACTGCCAAAAAGAAGGGCATGAAGAACCTGCAATACAATACAATACAATACAATACAATACAATACAATACAATACAATACACCAGGTTGGAAGAGACCTTCAAGATCATCGTGTCCAACCCATCAACCAGTCCAACCCACCCAACAACTAGACCATACAGCCAAGCACCCCATCAAGTCTTCTCCTGAACACATCCAATGAAGGTGACTCCACCACCTCCCCAGGCAGCCGATTCCAATGGCCAATCACTCTCTCCGTGTAGAACATCTTCCTAACATCCAGCCTAAACCTGCCCTGGCGCAGCCTGAGACTGTGTCCTCTTGTTCTGGTACTGGCTGCCTGGGAGAAGAGGCCAACCTCTGCCTGGCTACAGCCTCCCTTCAGGTAGTTGTAGAGAGCAAGAAGGTCACCCCTCAGTCTCCCCCTCTCCAGGCTAAGCAACCCCAGCTCCCTCAGCCTCTCCTCACAGGGCTTGTGTTCCAAACCCCTCACCAGATTTGTTGCCCTTCTCTGGACACGTTCCAGCAAGTCAACATCCTTCCTAAACTGAGGGGCCCAGAACTGGACACAGGACTCAAGGTGTGGCCTAACCAGTGCAGTGTCCAGGGGCACAATGACCTCCCTGCTCCTGCTGGCCACACTCTTCCTGATGCAGGCCAGGATGCCCTTGGCCTTCTTGGCTGCCTGGGCACACTGCAGGCTCATGTTCAGCCTACAATCAACCAGTACCCCCAGGTCCCTCTCTGCCTGGCCACTCTCCAGCCACTCTGACCCCAGCCTGTAGCACTGCCTGGGGTTGTTGTGGCCAATGTGCAGAACCTGGCACTTGGATGTGTTCAATCTCATGCCATTGGATTCTGCCCATCTGTCCAGCCTGTCGAGGTCCCTCTGCAAAGCCTCTCTGCCCTCCAGCAGATCAACTCCTGCCCCCAGCTTGGTGTCATCTGCAAATTTACTGATGATGGACTCAATGCCCTCATCCAGATCATCAATAAAGATGTTGAAGTGCATGGGGCCCAGCACTGATCCTTGGGGCACACCACTAGTGACTGGCCACCAGCTGGGTGTTGCACCATTCACCATCACTCTCTGGGCTCGGCACTCCAGCCAGTTCCTAACCCAACATAGTGTGCTCCTGTCCAAGCCACGGGCTGCCAGCTTGGCCAGGAGTTTGCTGTGGGGGACGGTGTCAAAGGCCTTGCTGAGGTCCAGATACACCACATCCACAGGCCTCCCCACATCCACCCACATCAGGCGGGTCACCTGATCATAGAAGGTGATCAGGTTGGTCAGGCAGGACCTGCCCTTCCTAAATCCATTTTGGCTAGGCCTGATCCCTTGGCCATCCTGTAAGTGCTGTGTGATCGCACTCAAGATGACCTGCTCCATAATCTTGCCTGGCACTGAGGTCAGGCTGACAGGCCTAGAAATCCCTGGCTCATCCAACCGGCCCTTCTTGCACTCCCTATTGGACCTTGAGGGGAACACAGTGACTAAAGACGAGGAAAAGGCTGAGGTCCTGAACACCTTCTTTGCCTCAGTTTTTAACAGTGAGGCAGGAGGAGTTCAGGACGAGTGGCCTCCTGAGCTGGGTGATGGGGTCAGGGAGCAGTGTAATGCCCTGGATATCCATGAGGAATTAGTTCAGGACCTGCTGAGCCACTTGGACACTCACAAGTCCATGGGGCCGGATGGGATCCACCCTAGGGTGCTGAGAGAACTGGCAGATGAGCTGGCCAAGCCGCTCTCCATCATTTTCCTCCAGTCCTGGCTGACCGGTGAGGTCCCAGATGACTGGAAACTGGCCAGTGTGGTCCCCATCCACAAGAAGGGCCGGATGGAGGAACCTGGAAACTATAGGCCTGTCAGCCTGACCTCAGTGCCAGGGAAAATGATGGAGCAGATTATCCTGGCGGCAATAACTGCGCACCTGCAGGATGGCCAAAGGCTCAGGTCCAACCGACATGGATTGAGGAAGGGCAGGTCCTGCCTCTCCAACTAGATCTCCTTCTAGGATCAGGTGACCCACCTGGTGGATGTGGGGAGGCCTGTGGATGTGGTCTACCTGGACTTCAGCAAGGCCTTTGACACTGTCCCCCACAGAAAACTGCTGGCCAAGCTGTCTGCTCGTGACTTGAGCCTCAGCACTCTGTGCTGGGTTAGGAACTGGCTGGAGGGCCAAGCCCAGAGATTGGTGGTCAATGGTGCTACCTCCAGCTGGAGGCCAGTCACTAGTGGCGTCCCCCTAGGATCAGTGCTGGGCCCCATCCTCTTCAATGTCTTCATTGATGATCTGGATGAGGGGATTGAGACAGTCATCAGCAAATTTGCAGATGACACCAAGTTGGGAGCAGCTGTTGGTCAGTTAGAGGATGGAAGGGCTCTGCAGAGGGACCTCGACCAACTGGACAGATGGGCGGAGTCCAATGGGATGGCATTCCAAGTGCCAGGTGCTGCACTTTGGCCACAACAACCCCATGCAGAGCTACAGGCTGGGGTTGGAGTGGCTGGAGAGCTCCCAAACAGAGAGGGACCTGGGGGTGCTGATCGACAGCCACCTGAACATGAGCCAGCAGTGTGCCCAGGTGGCGAAGACGGCCAAGGGCATCCTGACCTGCATTAGGAATAGTGTGGCCAGCAGGAGCAGGGAGGTCATTATGCCCCTGTACTCTGCATTGGTTAGGCCACACCTTGAGTCCTGTGTCCAGTTCTGGGCCCCTCAGTCTAAGAGGGACATTGAGACACTTTAATGTGTCCAGATAAGGGCAACAAGGCTGGGGAGAGGCCTTGAGCACAAGCCCTATGAGGAGAGGCTGAGGGAGCTGGGATTGTTTAGCCTGGAGAGGAGGGAGGCTCAGGGAGACCTCATTGTTGTCTACAACTACCTGAAAGGTGGTTGTAGCCAGGAAGGGGTTGGCCTCTTCTCTCTAGCAACCAGCACCAGAACAAGGGGACACAGTGTCAAGCTGCATCAGGGGAAATTTAGGCTGGAGGTGAGGAGAAAGTTCTTCACCGAGAGAGTGATTCGTCATTGGAATGGGCTGCCCAGGGAGGTGGTGGAGTCATCATCCCTGGAGGTGTTCAAGAGGGGATTGAATGTGGCACTTGGTGCCATGGTCTAGTCATGTTGTGTGTGATGTCATGTTGGAGTCAATGATCTTCGTGGTCTCTTCCAACCTTAGTGATACTCTGATACAGTAAATAGATTTCATTAATATTTTTCACAGGATTTTTATGATTAATAAAATTATGAACATTTTTATTAATTGTTCTATTTATTGAATATTAAATAGCCTTTTTACAGATCATAACACAATATTAGCACCTTATTTAGTCATTAAATCTAATTTCCATATATACTATGCTTGACCATTTTCCAGATCACATGCCTTGAGTACTCAATATGCTTAATAGTTGAGTAAGACCATGAATGCATAGATCAACTGATGGGTATTGTCTCTAAGTAGGAAAGGAAATGTCTTCTTTCTAGGCTGCAGACATCTGTTCCATTACTCTTTTGTGCAGTTTTTAGTTCCCAAATTTCCAATTTGTGTCACCTGGAGCATGGACTTCGGCAGACTTTACATTTCTCAGTTTTTCAAAACACTTCTCCTGTAATGCTGTGCACCACTTGTTTCTGTCACATGTAAGTAATTTTACCCTATCCACCAACATGATCAGTTGTTCCTTTGAAATTAAATGGTAATCCCACAGATAAGAATCTCAGATCCATTTCCTTAGGTCAGCTTCTCTGCAGGTACTATAATTTTGCATTTTCCAGCTCAGTTTTATATGCCACAAAAAAAATTAAGCAAGACTTTGATTTGTGCACAGTACTCATAAAATATCTAGCATTACTGAACATTATTATTTCCCTTGGGGGGTGGGGGGAAATCTACAAGAAAATATAAATTGAAACCACAACCTATATATTTACATTATTTGTAAATTCTCAGGGATTATTTCCATCTACTAAAAAGAACATTCAACTCATAGTATGATCAACTTTGTAAAAACACTGTCTCTAATTGTATGAATTCCATTTCTTCTGAATATGGTATTAAATACTTCAGGTGGAAAAAAAAAGATCAAAAAATTAGGTGGAATGAGTACAAAAATATATATTCATATATATGCATGTAACTTATACAAATATAGAGTATATATGCATAAACATATATACTATATAAATACATGTGTATAAGTATACATGCACACCATACCAAAAGTCTCTTAATTCAGATATATACATATGCATGCATACATATGCCTACACTAAAATGGTAGGTTAATTTTTTAATTGAAATTGACATTTCATTTCAATATGATCAAAGCACAACTTAATGTAATGATGTTTTTTGCCATTAAGAACAAAATATAAACATTTTATCTTTGTTCTGTACTGCAGAGGTGTGTGAGAATCAAAATATGATCACTTGCTGTTACAAAATGCCTTAAATGCAGAACATAAACAAACATCTTAATTGGTCAATTGAAAATTACAGCTCATTTTTTCCCCTTAATGAATGCAATTCCACTGGCAGGTATTTAGCTTCATATTCACATTCAGCTTAGTGAAAGCAAAATCGTACCAGTGAACTAGACAGATGATTAGTTTCTCCCAAAATATTGTGCTGTGATCTGTGTCTTTGAGACAGAACTTTCCTTGACAGGCACTGCCAAGTCTTTTCTCTGTCTGTGAAGAAGTAATACTTTTTAGACAAGACACATAGCACCATGAGGCATCACAGTGCATTCCAGCAACAATATAAAGTGCAAAAGTTTTCCCCTGACTCAGAGTAAGAGACAATGAGAAGGGAACAGTAAGATTAGGCAGATGAGTTGAACTGGGCAGAATGGGACATTCTGAGGAACAGGGCACAGATATGTAAAGAGAGTAGAACTTTCTGTGGGCATGTAGTACAAATGACTTCTGTATTTAATGTACTGTAGTATTTCAAATGTGGTTTACAGTCTTACACTATTTACAAATTTTCTGAGTATTAAATGTTACTTTTCAACTACTCTGAAAACTAAACAGAAAGTGTTTGTAATTATTATTTTAGGATTTCTCATTACTTTAGGAGTAGGCTTCAAAATCCAGTCCAAAAAGATGAAACCCTTTCTTGTGCTTCCATTTAGGATTAACATGGATGCAGGAGGAAGAGAAGTGTAAGCTTAATATATCTCAGTGTTGCCTGCACCTGTTACAATCACATCCTTCTTTCCATGGGTAAAAAACTCACAAACACTTGCAAATAGGTTACACTAAAAAAGAGGCACAGTGGCCCTTTTCAAACTATACAACTTAGACAATGCTTCAATTCTTCTGTCACACCATTTGTAATGGGGCAGAGAAGCAGTCTTGTTTAAATTGTGTCAAATTTTCAGACTCCACCTTCTGTGTAAGGATTGCCTAGATTTAAATTACATCCTGTTTCTTAGGGGTGATGCCATCACCATGCCATCTTGAACACGTGAGGCAGAATGAAATAACTGGCTTGATCATGTCAGACAGTGAGTAATGCTGATGTCAGACACTGGCCCAAAATATGCTGAAATTGTAAGTCTCGTTAGTTTTCTGGATTGAAATGCTGAGTAGTGGGATAGTGGATTATGTAGCTGAAGAGCTGATGAAAATGAATCGTCTTGGTTGTGTCAAAATCTCCTTTATGATGAGCCTGGAAACCTCATCATGAGTCTCAAGAAAGCCATTTCTTATGCTAATTATTTCCCTCAACTGCGCATCCAATTTGATATGTCATTTGAGATTCAGATACTCTGCACATGCACAAGATTTGAATAACTGATTAAATGTACACACCGGGATGTACAGATTTGCTCCTTGGGAAAAAAAAAAAATCTTTTCTGACTTTTTTATGAAATCATCATGAAATACAATACTGCAGTGTCAATGCCACAACTAGAAATACTTCAAGGACCAGGTCAGAACTACTTCTGAATACTAAGTTGGGTCTCAGACTGCCTATACAATTTTTCTTTTCACTATCAATGGGTGTCTTGATTCTGAAAGAAACACAATATTCAGCCCATTGTTATTTGAATCATCAAAACTTTAAGCAATTAAAATAAAAAATTGCGTTAACTTTAACAACAAATCTCAGTAACTTTATTTACTTTCATGCTTTTCATCTTTCTCTTTTCTTTCCTCTCAAAGAGACCAAACTATAAGGAAAATGTTAAAGTTGTCATAACAAATTCACTCTGGCTAAAAAATACCCTAAACAACCCAAAGCTCCAACCAATCATTTTCAAAATTTCAGGAACTTTGATTTCAGTTATCATGTGAAAAATGTGGAATAAATTTTTCAGTCACGTGGTTGTTCTTTTGACAATGCGTTTACTGTGATGAATAATGATGAGTCATCTTGTCCTAGTATTCCTTTTCCCTTGCTTGTTAAAAGCATGATAATGATCTCTTCTCCATATTGAAAAACTACTAGAATAACTGCGTTGCAAATTTCTGAAATAGACTATAACAGAAATTAGACCAGAAACTATTCTGCATAGGAATCTGCAGCTTCTCTGTAAAGCAGAGTGATATAGCGCAGTGGCCTTCAGAGTCTATACAGATCAACGAAACTGTTGTCTTTTCTCACTGTTTAGTAAATTCAGTTCACTTTTTGTCTTTTTTTTTCTTATTTAGAGAATCTATCTAAGACAACCCTAAATCAACAGATAATAGTAATATTTTAATGCAGCTGTTGGCTGAGGCTTGCATGGGAATTGTTTAGGTTAAAGGGGTCAGCTATAAATAGAAATTGGTTTAATCTGTAGTTCAGGCCCATTCAGTCAAATTTTAGGACAGTGTATCTTCAGATTTGGGGGATAAATCTATTTTTGCACAGAGCCAAATAAAGAGCAACCATTGCTATGCCATTAAGTAATGAAGAACATGTGCCCAGATCAAAACTGTTGCTCAGATTCATAAGCATAAATCATGTTCTGGACATGTTTATCCTGTAGAAATTGTTCATATGACCTTTATTAACAGGTTTCAGTAACTATCTTTCTCAGAATGCTCTCATAAATACTCTTTGTTTTTACCCAATGTTTGGCATCAGACAGGAGTTGTTGAAAGTTTGAACCCACTGATACTTGGAGAATTTCATGGCTGGTAACATCAGTCCCACAGCAGTTTAAATATGTTTAACACAGCAACAACAAAGTAAAAAAGTAGATACTACAAGCTGACAGTGCCTGCAGATTTCTTGACTGCATTTAAACTTTTTCCCTAAGGTAAGCCCTCCTACACAAGGAAGCATTTTATTTACAACAGAGCAGTGCAGTGGTGGCAGCAGCCAACTTTCAGAGTAATTTTTGCTGTTAAATTGTAGTGGACTTCAAACATTTTACTCATATCAATCTATTCAAAAGTGTTTAAGGCTCAGCCAAGTTTACTACTGGTGTGATCATGGGACACTTCACAGTTTATCATAAAGTTTGATCAGTTGCAATGGGACATGAACAGAGGTGAAATGCAAAGAAGGTGGAACAAAATTGTTGGGTATTTTTTCTATTATGATATTTCCATTTGTAGGAATATTTTTGTGGTTGACAAGAGAGGGGGAGGCCCAGGGAAGTATGGGATGTAAAGGCAGAATTTACTGTTGAATATCTCATCTATTCTCCAGTAGAGGGTTAAAGTTTATGAACTATTTTAAATCTTTCTCTTCCTTCCTAATTTTGAGTCTTGCTTTTACTGCTTTTACTGACTTTCTTTTTTTCCCTTGTTTTTTCTTGTTGCTTTCTTTTTTTTTCCCTCAGTCTTGTCTCCAAAGAAAGCAATAAGCCTGTCAAAGAAGGAATTAATTAAACAGATCAATCAGTCAGCTTTATTAAGGAATTACAGCCCATGTGCAGCATTAATTATTCAGATAATGGGATAACTCTAAGCCTTTCTTTTCAATTATTGATAACCCATTATCTATCATCCTGACTGTTTTAGTACTGATTTAGTTGTGAATGAAGCCAGGTCATTCAGCCATAGCGTATGCTAGTTATGAGAGTTGCTAGATGACTAGGGGTGGGAGAGAGAGAGAAATGAAAGGTATCATTTATTTCCATCCTGAGTGATTACAAATATTAAATACCTCTGGGTTTCAAATGAAAGTGATGCTGTCCTTCCTTGTTGATATCATCTGGTGATCACCTTTGTTCAATGAAGTAATACATGCTCATTTTTCTCTTTGCAATATACATGCAACTTTTCTGTTGACTTTATGCAAGGTTTTCCATTAGTTCATAAGACCTGGAAAAATGATACACCTTTCAATTGTCACAAGAAAGTTATTATGTTGCATCTGGTGATCAACTCAACTGTTTTCATTTTTCTCTTCACCGGGATTTTTACGGCAACTACTTTAATGGAGTGTTCTTCTGAAGCCCTAGGTTTATTCTTTTTCTTTACCTCTTTAGATATAATATACAGAGAAGTCTTCTCCTATCTGATTTCACAAGTGGAGAGCAAAAGCATTGACCTTACAATGTTGAGACTCAAGCAATTAAAGAACAACTTCTTGATCACTGAGGAAAAACAAATATACATAGTTGCTGACAAGAAAAGGACTTCAAAGAAAAGGAAGTTCTGAATCTCAATAAAATTATATCATACCTGAGAAAACACTTTCCACTTAAAAACATCTGCAGAAAGTAGATGTTGTTGGTAAGCATCATGACGTAATAAAAAGACAACCAGGTTAATTTTTCACTGCCCTTCAGATTATGTAGCCATTTCAGAACACCTTATATTTTCTGTGAAAAATCTTTAAATCTACTCAATACAGACTGCATGGTAAAGAGTAAAAAAATGCACACATGTTTTAGGTCTGGTTTATAGGAAGGTTGTATCACCTTGTCCTGTGGGGTATTTTCGAGCAAATGTTATTCTCTGTGATTTGGTCTCTGGCAGTGGAATATGGGTGAATATTCTAAGAGTTTGGAAAAAATAAAGTACACATCCCAGTTAAATCCATACAGAGTAGGGATGATGTTTCTTCCTACCCACCACCAATTGTGAAATAAGGCAGGCCCTGGTCTCATTTTTGCATACCACATCTAGTTACAACCACTTCCTATTGTATCTATGTTCAGAATACACACCTGATATCTTTCAACACGTGTTCCTATCTTTCCTACTTTGGCAACAGGGGAGATATACTTCAGGGCATACACTTATGTTCAGTCAAGGCCAAGGTATTTATAGAAATAATCAGAGAAACATTGTAATTGGAAATAAATAATTTCCTTGGCTAAGATAACTTCTTGTGCACACTCAGCTTTGGTCTGTGTGTGATACCATACAGGATTAGAAATGCTAATCATGCCTTTACAGAGCAAAGATTGCTCATTGTGCACCTAGGTCAGGACAACCCTAGATATCAGTACCTCAGTCTTCATGGGTAAAGGCTCCAGCCACATGCCCAAAATGACAGAAGATAATGGCAGGGTCTGGAAGAAGAAACTGCTCATTGTAATTGAAGATCAGGTTTGTGACCATCTGAAGAGCCTGAAAATGTTCAAGTCCATGGGAACTGATGAGGTACACGCATAGGTACTGAGGGAACTGGGGGATGAAGTTGCTAAACCACTCTATTATATTTCAAAGTCATGGCAGTCTGGGTAAGTCCCCACTGACTAGAAAAGGAAAAATATCACTCCCATTTTCAAAAAGGGAAAGAAGAATGACCTGGGGAACTAGAGGCTTGTCAAACACACTTCTATGCCTAGTAAGATCACGGAGCAGATTCTCCTGGAGGCACTGCTGAAGCAGAAGAATGACGAAGAGGTGACTGGGCACAATCAGCAAGGCTTCACCAAGGGCAAGACATGCTTCACAAACCTGGTAGCTTTCTATGACAAGGTCACAATACTAAGAGATGAAGACTGAACAACTGACATCATTTACCTGGACCTGAGCAAAGCCTTTGACACTGTCCTGCATGGCATCCTGTTCTCCAAGCTGGTACAGTATGGGTTTAATGGATGGACCTTTCAGTAGATAAAAAAATAGTTTAATGGTCACTCCCAAAGAGTGGCTGTCAATGGGTCCATGCCCAAGTGGAGTCCCTCAGGGATCAGTACTGGGACCAGTCTTGTTTAATATCTTTGTTGGTGACATGGGCAGTGTCATTGAGTGCACCCTCAGCAACTTTGCCAAGAAGACCAAGCTGTGTGGTGTGGCAGACACCCTGGAGGGAAGGGAGGCGATCCAGAGGGACCTTGTCAGGTCCCGCTGGAGAGGTGGGCCCATGACAACCTCATGAGATTCAACAAGACCAAAGGCAAGGTCCTGCATCTGGTTCAGGGAAATCCTAAGCACCGATATAGGCTGGGCAGCAACTGGCTTGAGAGCAGCCCTGAAGGAAAGGACTTGGGGGTTGTGGCAGGGTGAGAAAGTTCCCCCCACACACACACAAAGATACCACAGCTAACTCAGCTGGAGAAGCAAATGAAATAAGCTATATTTACAAGCATGAATGGAATGCAATGGATATGTACACAAATATACAGTATTTACAATATATACAGAAATATACAGCAATGAACGTAATACAGAAGACCCACAGCCGGAGGAGCGTGTGCCCCCAGCCCCTGTACTTCCCTCTCTCCCACCCTACCTCCCTTTTTTCCCAAAAGGGTTGGAGAGAGAGAGAGAAAGGCAATTAAGGAGAAAATTCTGTTAGTTCAAAGCGTATGCAAGAGTTAGTTTTCTTATCTGGCTAGCTCTGTTAATTCAAGGTCGCTCTGTCTGCAGCTGTTGCTTCAGAGAGAAGACAGACCGGCAGGAAAAGAGAGCGAGCGAAGACTGAGCAGACTAAGCTAAAACTTAAAAGTTGCATTCTACCAATCTACCAGTGAAATTCGTTTAGACCTTATCTTTGTTTTTGTTATTATCCCCAAAACATTCAGCCAGTGTTCAGCAACTGTCCCTTTCTTAAAGGTACAGCCTAAACTGGTCACAGGGGTGTTGGTGGATGAGAAGCTCAACATGAGCCATAAGTGTGCACTTGCAACCCAGAAAGGCAATAATATCCTGGGCTGCATCAAGAGAAGCATAACCAACAGGTCAAGGGAAGTGATTCTCCCCCATCTATTCTGCGCTGGTGAGACTCCGTCTGGAGTACTGCATCCAGTTCTGGATCCCCTATTACAGGAATAATATGGACATGCTAGAACGTGACTAGGAAAGGGTCACAAAGATCATCAGATGTCTGAAGCTCCTCTCCTATGAGGACAGAATGAAAGAGTTGGGGTTATTCAGTCTGGAGAAGAGAAGCATCTAATCAGACCTTACTGTGGTCTTCCAGTATCTGAAGGGGCCCTACAAGAAAGCTGGGGAGGGACTTTTTAGGGTTTTAGGTAGTTATAGGACTAGGAAAAATGGAGCAAAACCAGAAATGGGTATATTCAGATTGGACATTAGGAAGCAATTCTTCACCATGAGGGTGGTGAGATGCTGGAACAGGTTGCCCAGGAAGGTGTTAGAAGCCCCAGTTGCTGGAGGTTTTTAAGGCTGGGCTGGACGTGGCTCTGAGAAACCTGATCTAGTTTGAGGTGTCCCTGCCCATGGCAGGGGGTTGGAACTAGATGATCCTTGAGGTCCCTTGCAACCCTAACAATTCTATGATTGTATGATTTTATGAATACAGGCTGGGGGATGATGAAATTGAGAGCAGGCTTGCAGAAAAGGATTTATGAGTGCTGTTGGATGAGAAGCTGGACATGAGCCAAAAGTGTGCTCTTGCACAAATGACCTCCTAGACTTCTTTGAAAGCAGCATGGCTAACAGATGAAGAGAGATGATTCTGCCACTTTACTTTGGCCTGGAAACACCTTACCTGGAGTAGTGCATCCATCTCTGGAGCCATCAACACAAGAAGGACATGGACATGATGGAGTTGGTCCAGAGAAGGGCTACACAAATTATCAGGGCTCTGGAATTCTTCTCCCATGAAGACAGGCTGAGTGAGCTGGGGTTGTTCAATCTGGAGGCTGAAGGCTCCAGGGAGTCCTATTAGTGGTCTTTCAGTACCTGAAGGCTGCATATAATGTGGCTGCAGAAGGACTGTTTCCAAGGGCCTGTAGCGATAGGACAACAATGGTTTGAAATTAAAAAGAGTAGATTTAGATTGGATATTGGGAACAAATCCTTAGCATGACAGTGGTGGAACACTGCATCAGGTTGCCTAGGAAGGAGGCTGGGGCCCCATCCCTGGAGATACAATAATACAATACAATACAATACAATACAATACAATACAATACACCAGGTTGGAAGAGAGCTTAAGATCATCGCATCCAACCCATTAACCAATCCAACCCACCCAACAACTAAAGCATGCAGCCAAACACCCCATCAAGTCTCCTCCTGAACACCTCCAATGAAGGTGACTCCACCACCTGATGTTACCAGAAGGCTGCCTACTCTGGTGCAGCCCTCTGACTACTATCCATTAATAATTATGCAGTTAGGGAATGACGATGTTACAACTAGAACTCCCAGGGCTATCAAGAATGACCTCAAGGTCCTGGGGGATCTAGTGGAGGACTCAGGTGCACAAATAATTTTTTTGTCTATACCCATAGCTGCAGGAGGGAATATGAGAAGGAACAGGTCAGCAGCGGTAGTCAACAAGTGGCTTAGAGGTTGGTGCAGTCAGAAGAATTTTGGCTTTTTTGATCTTGAAAAACTTTCTACTGCACCAGGTCAGCTGGTAACAGATGGAGTACATCTGTCCCAGAGGAGGGGAAAGGTCACAGTACATGAGAATGGCCTGTCCCCCAAAGGTAAAAAGATTCTGGGAAGGGAATTAGCAGGTCTCATTGACAGGGCTTTAAACTAGCTTCGAAGGGGGAAGGGGCTGAAACCAGTCCCGCCAGACAGGAGTCTGAGGGTGGTAAGCTGGAGTCAGGGGCAAAACCAGCAGCCCAGCTGAAGTGCATGTACACTAATGCACAAAGTATGGGCAACAAACATGAGGAGCTGGAAGCCTTGTTACAGCACGAAAGATATGATGTAGTTGCCATCACGGAGACATGGTGGGATGACTCGCATGACTGGAGCGCTGCAATTGATGGCTACAGGCTATTCAGGAGAGACAGGCAGGGAAGAAGGGGTGGAGGGGTGGCCCTGTACATCAGGGAGGCTCTTGATGCCATTGAGCTAGAGATCAGGGATGATCGGGTTGAGTGCGTGTGGGTAAGAATTAGAGGGAAGACCAGCAGGGCAGACATGCTGGTTGGAGTCTGTTATAGACCACCCAATCAGGAGGATGATCTTGATGAAGCATTCTATAGGCAGCTTAAGGCTGTCTCACGATCGCCTAACCTTGTTCTCGTGGGAGACTTCAACCTGCCTGATATCTGCTGGGATCACAACATAGCAGAGAGGAGGCAGTCTAGGAGGTTCTTAGAGTGCATGGAGGACAGCTTCTTATCCCAGGTGCTGTGTGAGCCCACCAGGGGTAAGGCTATGCTTGACCTCCTCTTCACCAACAGGGAAGGGCTGGTGGGTGATGTGGTGGTCGGAGGGTGTTTAGGCACCAGTGACCACGAGATAATTGAGTTTTCGGTATTCAGCCAAGCAAAGAGGGGGAACAAGAAGACCTCCAGTCTGGACTTCCGGAGGGCGGACTTCAGGCTACTCAAGGAACTAACTCAGAAGGTTCCTTGGGAAACAGCCCTTAAAAACAAAGGGGTTCAGGAGAGCTGGACCTACTTCAAGAAAGAACTCTTGAAGGCGCAGGAACAGGCTGTGCCAGTGTGCCGGAAGATGAGCCGCTGGGGCAGACGGCCAGCCTGGATGGGTAATGAATTTCTAAAGGAACTAAGGGAAAAAAAGAGGGTGTATTATCTTTGGAAAAAAGGGGAGGCAACCCATGGAGTGTTTAGGGATGTTGCTAGGTCTTGTAGGAAGAAAATTAGGGAGGCAAAAGCCCATTTAGAACTTAGACTGGCCTCTGCTGTGAAGGACAACAAAAAGTCCTTCTATAAATATATTAATAGCAAGAGGAAGGGCAAGGAGAAGCTCCACTCCTTGGTGGGCATGGAGGGGAATATTGTAACAAAGGATGAGGAAAAGGCAGAGGTGCTTAACACCTTCTTTACCTCAATTTTTACTAGCAGGACAGAACGGCTTCCAGACAGCTGGCCTGCAGAGCTGGCAGAAGGAGCCAGGGAGCAGCATAGTTTTCCCCTGTTCCAGGATGGGATAATTAGAGATCTTCTCAGCCGCTTGGACTCCCACAAATCCATGGGACCGGATAGGATCCATCCTAGGGTGCTGAGGGAGCTGGCGGATGAGCTGTCCAGGCCGCTCTCCATCATTTTTCAGCAGTCCTGGCTCACTGGAGAGGTCCCAGAAGACTGGAAGCTGGCCAACGTGGTGCCCATCCATAAGAAGGGCCAGTTGGAAGAGCCGGGGAATTCTAGGCCTGTCAGCCTGACCTCAGTGCCAGGCAAGATTATGGAGCGGGTCATCTCGAGTGCGATCACACAGCACTTTCAGGATGGCCAGGGGCTCAGGCCTAGCCAGCATGGATTTAGGAGGGGCAGGTCCTGCCTGACCAACCTGATCTCCTTCTAGGATCAGGTGACCCGCCTGGTGGATGTGGGGAGGCCTGTGGACGTGGTCTACCTGGACCTCAGCAAGGCCTTTGACACACTCCCCACAGCAAACTCCTGGCCAAGCTGGCAGCCCATGGCTTGGAGAGGAGCACACTGCGATGGGTTAGGAACTGGCTGGAGGGCCGAGCCCAGAGAGTGGTGGTGAATGGTGCCACATCCAGCTGGCGGCCTGTCACTAGTGGTGTGCCCCAAGGATCAGTGCTGGGCCCCATGCTTTTCAACATCTTTATTGATGATCTGGATGAGGGCATTGAGTCCATCATCAGTAAATTTGCAGATGACACCAAGCTGGGGGCAGGAGTTGATTTGCTGGAGGGCAGAGAGGCTTTGCAGAGGGACCTCGACAGGCTGGACAGATGGGCAGAGTCCAATGGCATGAGATTGAACACATCCAAGTGCCGGGTTCTGCACACTGGCCACAACAACCCCAGGCAGCGCTACAGGCTGGGGTCAGAGTGGCTGGAGAGCGGCCAGGCAGAGAGGGACCTGGGAGTGCTGGTTGATGGGAAGCTGAACATGAGCCAACAGTGTGCCCAGGCAGCCAAGAGGGCCAACCGCATCCTGGCCTGCATTAGGAATAGTATGGCCAGCAGGAGCAGGGAGGTCATTGTGCCCCTGTACTCTGCTTTGGTTAGGCCGCACCTTGAATCCTGTGTCCAGTTCTGGGCCCCTCAGTTTAAGAAGGACATTGAGACACTTGAACGTGTCCAGAGAAGGGCAACAAGGCTGGTGAGAGGCCTTGAGCACAAGCCCTGTGAGGAGAGGCTGAGGGAGCTGGGGCTGTTTAGCCTGGAGAAGACGAGGCTCAGGGGCGACCTCATTGCTCTCTACACCTACCTGAAGGGCGGTTGTAGCCAGGAAGGGGTTGGCCTCTTGTCCCTAGCAACCAGCACCAGAACAAGGGGACACAGTCTCAAGCTGCAACAGGGGAAGTTTTGGCTCAAGGTGAGGAGAAAGTTCTTCACCGAGAGAGTGATTCGTCATTGGAATGGGCTGCCCGGGGAGGTGGTTGAGTCTCCGTCCCTGGAGGCGTTCAGGAGGGGACTGGATGTGGCACTTGGTGCCATGGTCTAGTTGTGAGGTCATAGTTACAGGTTGGACTCGATGATCTTCAAGGTCTCTTCCAACCTTGGTAATTCTATTCTATTCTATTCTATTCTATTCTATTCTATTCTATTCTATTCTATTCTATTCTATTCTATTCTATTCTATTCTATTCTATTCTATTCTATTCTATTCTACCTCCACGTGCAGCTGATTCCTATGGGCAACCACTCTCTGTATAGAACTTCTTCCTAACATCCAGCCTAAACCTGCGCTGGCACAGCCTGAGACTGTGTCCTCTTGTTCTGCTACTGGCTGCCTGGGAGAAGAGGCCAGCCTCTGCCTGGCTACAACCTCCCTTCAGGTAGTTGTAGAGAGCAAGAAGGTCACCCCTCCGTCTCCTCTTCTCCAGGCTAAGCAACCCCAGCTCCCTCAGCCTTTCCTCATAGGGCTTGTGTTCCAAACCCCTCACCAGCTTTGTTGCCCTTCTCTGGACACGTTCCAGCAAGACAACATCCTGCCTAAACTGAGGGGCCAAGAACTGGACACAGGACTCAAGGTGTGGCCTAACCAGTGCAGTGTACAGGGGCAGAATGACCTCCCTGCTCCTGCTGGCCACACCGTTCCTGATGCAGGCCAGGATGCCATTAGCCTTCTTGGCTGCCTGGGCACACTGCAGGCTCATGTTCAGCCTACTACCAACCAGTACCCCCAGATCCTCTCTGCCTGGCCACTCTCCAGCCGCTATGACCCCAGCCCTTAGCGCTGCCTAGGGTTGCTGTGGCCAACGTGCAGAACCCGGCACTTGGATGTGTTCAATCTCATGCCATTGGATTCTGCCCATCTGTCCAGCCTGTCAAGGTCCCTCTGCAGAGCCCCTCTACCCTCCAACAGATCAACACCTGCCCCCAGTTTGGTGTCATCTGCAAATTTACTGATGATGGACTCAATACCCTCCTCCAGATCATCAGTAAAGATATTGAACAGGATGGGGCCCAGCACTGATCCCTGGGGCACACAACTAGTGACTGACCTCCAGCTGGATGTGTCATCATTCACCACCACTCTCTGGGCTTGTTCCTCCAGCCAGTTCCTAACCCAACACAGAGTGTTGCTGTCCAAGCCATGAGCTTACAGCTTGGCCAGCAGTTTGCTGTGGGGGATGGTATCAAAGGCCTTGCTGAAGTCTAGGTAGACTACATCCACAGGCCTCCCCACATCCACCAGGTGGGTCACCTGATCATAGAAGGAGATCAGGTAGGTCAGGCAGGATCTGCCCTTCCTCAATCCATGCTGGCTAGGCCTGATCACTTGGCCATCCTCTAAGTGCTGTGTGATTGTACTCAAGATGACCTGTTCCATAATCTTGTCTGGTCAGTATCAAAAAGACTTTAGGCAACTTAATCTAGTGTAAGATGCCCGTGCTCAGTGCAGGAAAATTGAACTAGCTGACCTCTGGCAGCTCCTTCCAGCACAAATAATTCTATGATTCTGTGACTCTATGATTCTATGAAATGTATTCTCCCAGTCCTTCTACCTTTACCATGAAAATTTGCAGTGTAGCATTTATGGGAGCTGAAACTCAGATGGGTAGTGTGCCATACATTCACTCTTTCTATCAACTTGGTATTGAAATGTGCTGAGAATTAATTGCTACCTTACTATGTGGTTTATTTTACTTCATCTCTCAGCTGAAAGACATGAATTAAAGATATTGAGAGAACTGATGAGAAAGTTAGGAATAAGAACTTCTGACTTCAAAAAGTTCACTGTTGGTGCAAACCTTGGCTTTGAATATGAAGATGTAATCTAAATCTCATTTTCATGTAGAAATCTAAAGGTATAGTTAGTGGCCTAAATAAATGTTCTTAGATGTTATAAATCCAATTGTAGTCATAAGAAGCAATTAGGGTTTGGAAAAGAAGGGGATGAAATCTGGTAATTAAAAGCCAGTGGTTTAAAGTACTAAGCTTCATAATTCCTGGCCATTTTTATTTGTTACTATCTGCAAGAAATGTGCCACCTGTAGCTGCATGGGGTTTGGACTTCTGATGGTATCCATTACTTGTCTATTGACAGCTGCTTTCTGGCTGTTGCCTTAGGCTCAGCACATACTGCTATCACTTTGCCTTGACAGTGCTGTCCTCCTTTGACTTTTGTCAAATTTTGCCGTTCAGGCTAAAAAAAATAAATCTCTGCAGTTAAGAAGGAAGAAGGGGGGAAAACCCAAACACCTAAAGAATAACTGTTCACTATGGTAACGTAGAAATAACTATAACATATACTAGAAGAATATATGCATGTATAAGCCTGGCATAGTATTATAGCTAACAGCAATGGCAGCTTACTCTAGCGGTAGTTCTATTGTAGCTAGGAGAGTAACAACACAATGCCTCTGAAGTAATGCAAATGCTCCTCCATTTCACAAGGACCTGTATTGCAGCTGGTTGGCACCTTTCAGTTGTGATTTGATTGGGTTAAATTAACAAGATGGGCATTTAAAAAATATAGTTATCTTTATTTTTCCTGAAAACTCCACCCCAAATATATATATAAAACTTATTACATTATTTACGGGTTCTATTCAGTCACAAATTCTACCAGGATGTTTATAGGCAACTTTAGTACAATTTGGAGAATTCAGAAAATGGAAAAGGCTAAGCCACAAAATAACTTCACCCCGCTTACAAAATCAGAAGCAAGCCAGGACCTTAGGGAAAGCCAATGAGAATTCTGGTTTTAATCATGAGGACAGAACAGGAATTTGGAGACCGTCCTTAGGCCTTTCTTTGGTGGCAGGCTCCGGAAACTGCATGTTTTATATTCCAATTTGTGGATAACGCTGCACAATCCAAAGGAAAAGGATCCACCAGAATCAACGTGTCCATAGACACAGGTGCTACGAGGCAAAACTCGTGAGCAGCAGCACTGTCTAACACAGTGCAAGAAAGCCGCAGTTTCAGGGCAGCTAGGGAACAGTTCCCCAAGGCAGGCAGGGTCACTCCACGGCAGGCAGGTCCAGGGAGAAGCCAGGTCCAAGTGGAGTTAGCAAGATGAAGGCAAGAGTGAGAGCTGAAGGTGAGAGCGGGAGTCCCGATCATTTTATGGCCACTCTATTTAAGGCATTTCTAATGTGTCTGAAGCTAATGTATACTGGGCATGAAGCATTCTGCTAATCATAGCTTCCAATCCCAGGGGCCTTCCCCACCAGTACATACCAGTGAGGGACCTCTGCCCCGGTGGGAAGAATGGGTGCTGTTTTCCTGTCCCCAGGGCAAGGGGAAGGTAATTTCGCACCTTGGAAGGCAATTTTGTGCCTTTGTCTTTCCCCATTCAAACCTCTCCTGATGGAGATGGGGGAAGTGGGGTTTGAAGCATACCATAACAAGTTGGTTTGTTGTTTTTCCCTCTGGTTCTTTAGGAAAAGCTCATGATTTCATTGATCACATACAGTATTCACTTCTGTGAACATTACATCAAATTCTATCAAGTTTATCCCAATAATGAGATGGAAAGGAAATACTTGATCCATCAGCCTCAGCAGTCCTTATATGTACATCATTATTTCTTTTCCTAACAGACTCAGCCTCTCCTCCCAAAATACTGGGCAAGAAAAAAGCAAAGTCTAAAGAGATCCTTAGGAATACAGGGAACAACAAACTACTGGTTATTGTTGTTGATAATGTATTGACAGGCTTTCTGCAAAGGTGTTACAGTAAGGGCTTTAAAGAGGGATTTGAAGGAGACTCCAAAGATGTTATGTCTCTTTTTTATAGGAAAGGCCAAAGAACCCCCATGAAGATAATTACAATGGAAAGCACAAAGTGATGGAAAATTCACAAGCTGATGATACAGGCTAAACACCATATTTAAACTAAGGGTCAGAATTAATCTCTTGACAGCAAGTGAGCAATTACATGCAGAAGTGATGCTGAGTGATGACTGTCCTTCGCACTTGATGTGAGAGGCAACAGGAAGAGGGTGAAGAGATGAGACAGAAAGACTAACCTAGACTGTCCAATAAGAAAAATGTTGTCTGCAAAACTTTCATCCATATAAAAAGTATGTTCCAGAAATTGAGATACAAGGTGGTGAAAGGAAAACTGAGAGTTTGGATGGATGTGAAAAGTCATATTGTAGAGATGATCTGAGAAAGAATCAGTCAGGATTACAGTGTTATTACAAAGTGCCTGGAGAGACCTGTGCATGATAGATACCACATAATTTCCTAGGCTAGATGCAAACGAGCAGAGTGCTGTATACCCAGAGACCAGGCATGTGGAGCATGGGAGGTGAGAGGAAGTGAAAATATTTTTATTATTTAATTACAATTCAGTCTTCATAACATAGCTGTTTTAACTCTTCCTTTGTATATTTTTTTGTGAGTGTGGGTTTTGTTGGTGGTTTTGTTTGTTTGTTCTGGTGGTGGTGGATTTGTTTGTTTGTTTAAGGGTATGAGAATACTGGCAAATCAGAACTTTCAATATTCCTCAGTTTTCCTTTGAGTGATGTTGTCCAGATTTTGTTGTTGTTGTTACTGGGGGGTGTTGTGTCTTTTTTTAATAAAATCTAATTTCTTTCCCCTTCTCCCCCAAGTTTACTAGTTCTCATTTTATCTGTTTATGCAACATACTGTTTCAAATGTCTTGTCCATATGATTCACTAACAAATGTACTGATAGCCCTCTCGCTCCTTAGCAGCTGAGAGGGTGAGGGACTGAAGGGGTCAGACCATCAGCTGCTGCATATTGGTGCTGCACCATTGGTTTAATTGAAACAGTGCCAGCTTACATCAGCCAAGAATCTGAGCCTGGGGCTCAGTTCAATCTAAGCAAAAAGAAAGCAGTTCCCCAATCTGTTCACCCACCTGAAGTTTGTTACCTAAAATATGTTAAAACTAAATTTGGTTACCTCGTGGCTCTCCAGATGAGCAGTGTGAAATTCAGAAATAAAGAGAAGTATCAGCATCCAAAGATTTGCTTTTCGTTCTGATGAACCTCTCAAAGACATCAGCATCTTCACATTTTATATATGAATATTTGGATTTAAAGAAATAGAATACCAAACCGTAAGATCTAGGACACTGTTACAGCTCCATTAACTTAGTATAATAATGTCTCTTTCACACTTTGGTTTGTTGATGGTAACACTGGTTTTGGTTCATAGCAAATACATTTCATGATAGTGAATTTGCAGACTAAGAAACAGCAGTTGAAAACAGAGTGAATTAAGTAACTGTGCTGGAAGTTTTACACTTAAGGATTTAAAACAACAAACATTAGTTATTTTTACTTTTTTTCTTCCCATTAACTGCTGGAAGGAGCACAGATAATTTTGGCTACTGAATCCTTTGGTCTAGCCCTTCCCTTTCAATTTCTATTGAATTTCAAGTATATTACAAAATATCATTTCTACTATTTACAGTAGGGGGTTAGACTACAAACTTCTCTTACACTTGCAGTACATATTTTATTTATCCCCATGGACTGAGTGAGGTTAAAAAAAGCCCCAAAACTAAACCAAAGACAAAACCAAAAATCAAACCAAAAAGAAAATAAAAAAGAATCTAAAAGAAACAAAAATAAAACCATCTAAAAATCATCTTCTATACATAACTTTAGTTTAATTTTTACTACCAAAAAAAAAAATCACTGTATTCAATGCCAGCTTATCTTTTTGAAAGTTTTTAAGATTGGTCCATGGATAGCAAGATGGCAGACACCTGGACTGTTATATCAGCATTAAGAAAGCAGAGATTATTTTACAAATTAGTAAAAAGAAGGAGGAAGACTTGTAACAGATAAAACCCTGAGGAACTGTGTATTTTTTTTCCTTCTTTTTTTTTTTTTTTTTGCTTTGTTTTGTTTTGTTTTTGTTCTGGCAAAAAATCTGTTACTGAAACAAATGTAGATGAGGGGAGCACTGAGCCATATAGAAGTAAGTAATTATCTACTGTTACAGGCCTTATTATCTCTCCAAATGTTTGCTAAAAATTCTATTGGGCAACCATCTGGACCCTGAGATTTAACAGTAGATACAGAGTGGATTGTTGTTTGAACTTTTAGTCAGAAATATGTCTTTCTTTAATTCTTTCCTGTCACCCTGTGCTAAATAATGTAGCTGAATCGTTTCCTGAGTCATCACAGTGAGTGTATTCTAGGTGATATTCTCATAAAATGTTCTCTGAGAATTTATATTTATATTTTTTTACCACTAGAGGATCTGAGTACATTTTGCCATCTGTTGTAAGAGTTTGCTAATGCACCTATTTTCTCCTTTATCCCCCTCTTTCTCTTTTTAAATTGCTAGGATTAATAATTTGCCTAATTGGTAGCCTTCCCCACCTCTCAAATTATGTACAATGCATATTGCTTCAACATCCCCTCTATGTATGAAGCCTAACACTTCTCTAAGAATTTTCATTGGTTTTCAACAGCAAATATAGTTTTCTTCATTCAGGATGTGATAAATAATTCAATAAAATGTCATAATAACTATAAACCAGTTGTTTAACTTGAAAAGTGTCTGTAGTTTACCGTGAAGGTCACTGCTATCAATTATGCACCTATCTTCCATGAAATGTTTCCATTTGTTATTACAATCATAAAAGCAATAAATGATCTTTGTTCTTATGGAGGATATTTCATTGGCATAGGTTTGCAACATTTTTTGTTGTTAGTTTTTGGTTGTGTTTTTTATTGTTTGCTGCTTGTTTTTTTTTTTAGTTTCCAATGTGTAAGGCTGTGTAAGACAAGGAATTACATCTGCCTTGACCAAATCACAATGCTGCATGAACAGCACAACCAGAACTATAATCAGTCACTTAGCGTTTTGCACTTACCTTTGAACATTTTCTGTGAAATAATGTGATGACTAGGCCATAAGCCTTCTCCTGTGACACTGAATCCTTACAGTCTCACTGCTAGCAAGTGGTGCATTTCAGCTCTTTTCAGTTTCAAGTTACCCTCTTCTTCCAGAGAGGGAAAGGGAATTAATTCTTTTGAATATTCCCATGTTATGAAATTAGAGGCACAAACAAGGCCAAAATATCAACAGCGAGATTATTTATTAATAGAATAAAGTGGATGGGTCAGAAGGAGAGAGAGAGAGAAAAAAATAGAGAGAGAGACAAGAGGGAGAGAGAAGTGAAAAGGAATTATATTACCACACCTCTCACCACCCAAGACAGTTTGGGTCTGTGGAGGAAGACTGTTGCAGCTTTGGCATGGAGGAGAGGTCATTGAGTCCATCATCAGTAAATTTGCAGTTGACACCAAGCTGGGGGCAGGAGTTGATCTGTTGGAGGGCAGAGAGGCTTTGCAGAGGGACCTCGACAGGCTGGACAGATGGGCAGAGTCCAATGGCATGAGATTGAACACATCCAAGTGCCAGGTTCTGCACATTGGCCACAACAACCCCATGCAGTGCAACAGGCTGGGGTCAGAGTGGCTGGAGAGTGGCCAGGCAGAGAGGGACCTGGGGGTACTGGTTGATTGTAGGCTGAACATGAGCCTGCAGTGTGCCCAGGCAGCCAAGAAGGCTAATGGCATCCTGGCCTGCATCAGGAACGGTGTGGCCAGCAGGAGCAGGGAGGTCATTCTGCCCCTGTACATTGCACTGGTTAGGCCGCACCTTGAGTACTGTGTCCAGTTCTGGGCCCCTCAGTTTAGGCAGGATGTTGTCTTGCTGGAATGTGTCCAGAGGAGGGCAACAAATCTGGTGAGGGGTTTGGAACACAAGCCCTATGAGGAAAGGCTGAGGGAGCTGGGGTTGCTTAGCCTGGAGAAGAGGAGACTGAGGGGTGACCTTCTTGCTCTCTACAACTACCTGAAGGGAGGTTGTAGCCAGGCAGAGGTTGGCCTCTTCTCCCAGGCAACCAGCACCAGAACAAGAGGACACAGTCTCAGGCTGCGCCAGGGCAGGTTTAGGCTGGATGTTAGGAAGATGTTCTACACGGAGAGAGTGATTGCCCATTGGAATCGGCTACCCGTGGAGGTGGTGGAGTCACCTTCACTGGAGGTGTTCAGGAGAAGACCTGATGGGGTGCTTGGCTGCATGGTTTAGTTGTTGGGTGGGTTGGATTGTTTGATGGGTTGGACGCGATGATCTTGAAGGACTCTTCCAACCTGGTGTATTGTATTGTATTGTATTGTATTGTATTGTATTGTATTGTATTGTATTGTATTGTATTGTATTGTATTATCCCTGTTGGCAGTGTGGTCCTCCACTGGCAAAGGGGAGGGAGAGATCCTAAAGTCCAAGTCCAAGCCCTTCTCTGAGCAGTCTCTTCAGTTCCATGAGTTGCAGCAGGTGGAACTTAGGACATGGAGAGAGATCCTCCTGGTCTGCTTCTTCTAGGTTACATGGTGATGTCATTTTCTCCTGTTTCATCAGAGCAGCATTGATCCAGTCTTTTCCTTCTCCCAAACCAGTAGTTGCTCAGATATTTTATACAGTATTTTAGGGATGTGTCTACATGGTGAATATGCATATTCCAGAGACTATCAATAGCAGTGTCCTCTCCCCATTATTTCCAGGGCAGCTGCAGTCTGGTGAGCAATCTTTATCCTTTGCACCATCCTCCCTTTCCAGGGTAGCTGATGGGTAGAGATGACCTTGCCTATGCACATTCCAGAGAGTCATTATCCAGTGTCCTCTGCCCAAAACACATCAACTACTGTCTGGGCAAACAGCAAAGGTGATTTTATCTTTGTTGAGTGACACCAAGAGAGACAAGATTTAGTCTCTCACAGTTGCTCACCAAACCTGTAATGGGACTGCATCATATTTGAATTTACCTTTTGAAATACAGCTCTCAAACAGTCTTTTCATTCCTCTAGCTGAGCAGATATGGGTGAAACAAGTTCTTGATTTAGCTGCCATGCAAAACACTTCAGGACTGACAGTCTTCAGAGAAGTAGCAGAATCCCATCAGAGCTAACAAGAGGTTTCAGTTAAATCAGCCTACTAGTCTAAGGGGAGGAATGTTCCAGAAACAAAGAAAACAGAACACAACTAAGTCCCTGCCATGTCCCAGATTTCTCCCCACCCCCTTGTTCCAGGTGTGTACATATTTGTGTGCTCTTCACAAGGTGCAGGTTGTTCTTCAGGCTCTGTCTCAGGACCCCCATCACACTCTGACAGCTCCCACCTGCAGCTGAGGGGAAGGAAGCCAGAGAAGGTGAATATAAAGTTTTGTCTTCTCCTTAGTAAAAAGTGTTAGAAAATGGTAATATTACAGAAATAAAGCCACATCCCTACTCTTCTCACACTGCAGATTTTTCTACCCTCTGCATTTCCAGTGCTTTTTAAAAATATTTTGCCTTATCTTGTTCCTTCCAACCTGACTTTTCTAGTGGTATTAACTGCGGTGGGGCTGCAGTGGGGGCTGGGCTCGCCATGCTTCCTGAACACACAGCGGCACTCGGGAGGCCCGGTCTTCACGTGCCTACAGCTCGTGAGGCCAGCGCCTTCGGTGGCAGAATTTAAACAACGGGCAGAGCTTCACGGGGCTCCGCTCGGCAGCAGCCCCTTCGGAACAGCACCGGGACCGGCGGCTGCTTGGGCGGGCTTTCGCGCTTCTCCTCTTCGGGCTGCGGTGGCGGCTGGGCTCGCCACGCTTCCTGAACACACAGTGGCACTCGGGAGGCCCTGTCTTCACGTGCCTACGGCTCGTGAGGCCAGCGCATTCGGCAGCAGAATTTAAACAACCGGCAGCACTTCGCGCGGCTCCGCTCGGCAGCAGCCCCTGCTCTGGTACTCTCTGGTGCTCTTGCGCGCCGCCGCACTTTTTCTAAATTTTTGACCAGTGAGTGGTGTGTCCAGGGGCAGCCACGGCCGTGGCCAGGGACAGCATGGTTATAACGCGCAGCAAAATCTCCTTTAAAAAATCAGTGTCGACCCAGACTGAGGTAGAACACAAGCAGGTAGCTGTCCAGGTATCTGGCTGTAGTGAGTGCTGGGGCCTGGCTCTTGAGATACAGGGTAGTGGGGGCAACTCTTGCATTAGGTGTGAGCAGATTTGCTATCTGCTCGACCTTGTGGCCAGACTAAAGGATGAGGTTGCTAGTCTTAGAGATGTATGGGATTGTAGAAAAGTGATGAGCCACAGGAGGAAAGAGATGAACCCGAGTAAGCAGGCTCCACAGGCTCCCCCAGCAGAGACTGGTTGTTCGAAAAGCAGAGGGGAATGGATACAGGTTCCTCTCAAAGGACACAAATTAAAACCTCCTTGCCTCCCCCCACCTCCCTCGCTGCCCTTGGAAAACAGGTATGGGGAGCTGGAGATCGAGGGTGAGGTGATACTGATGCTGCAGGACACACCATCTGGGGTCTTCCCTGAGGCTAAACAGCCTAAGGTTAAACAGCATAAGGTTAAACAGCCTAAGGCAATGCAGCCTAAGGTTAAACAGCCTTCCCCTGGCATCAGGACTTGCTCCCTCAAAAAGAAAAGGAGGGTAATTGTTATTGGTGATTCCCTACTGAGGGGAACAGAAGGTCCCATATGTAGGCGGGACCCATCTCATAGGGAAGGTATTAGCCTAGCAGGAGTCCAAGTTGGAGATGTTACCAGAAGGCTGCCCAGTCTGGTACAGCCCTCTGATTATTATCCCTTATTGGTCATGCAGTTAGGGAATGATGATATTGGTACCAGGCCTCCCAGGGCTATCAAAAATGACCTCAGGGCCCTGGGAGATCTGGTTGAGGGGTCAGGTGCACAAATAATTTTTACATCGATACCGTTAGTTGCAGGAGGGAACACAATAAGGAACAGGTCAGCCGCTGTAGTCAACAAGTGGCTTAGGGGCTGGTGCAGACGAATGAATTTTGGGTTTTTCGATCTTGGGGAACTTTCTACTGCACCAGGTCAGCTGGTAACAGATGGAGTACATCTGTCCCAGAGGAGGGGAAAGGTCACAGTACACGAGAATGGCCTGTCCCCCAAAGGGAAAAAGATTCTGGGAAGGGAATTAGCAAGTCTCATTGACAGGGCTTTAAACTATCTTCGAAGGGGGAAGGGTCGGAAACAAGTGCCCTCAGGCAGGAGTCTGGAGGTGATAAGCTAGACCTAGAGGTGAAACCAGCAGCCCAGCTGCAGTGTATGTACACTAATGCACGAAGCATGGGTAACAAACAAGAGGAGCTGGAAGCCTTGTTGCAGCAAGAAAGTTATGATGTAGTTGCCATCACAGAGACGTGGTGGGACGACTCACAAGACTGGAGCGCTGCAATTGACGGCTACAGGCTCTTCAGGAGAGACAGGCAAGGAAGAAGGGGTGGAGGGGTGGCCCTGTACATCAGGGAGGCACTGGATGCTGTTGAAATGGAGATCAGGGATGATAGGGTTGAGTGCTTGTGGGTGAGAATTAGAGGGAAGACCAGCTAGGCAGACATCCTGGTTGGAGTCTGTTATAGACCACCCAACCAGGAGGAGGATGTTGATGAGGCATTCTATAGGCAGCTTAAGGCTGTCTCACGATTGCCTGACCTCGTTCTCATGGGTGACTTCAACCTGCCTGATATCTGCTGGGATCTCAACACAGCAGAGAGGAGGCAGTCTAGGAGGTTCTTAGAGTGCATGGAGGACAGCTTCTTATCCCAGGTGCTGTGTGAGCCTACCAGGGGTAAGGCTATGCTTGACCTCCTCTTCACCAACAGGGAAGGGCTGGTGGGTGATGTGGTGGTTGGAGGGTGTTTAGGCACCAGTGACCACGAGATAATTGAGTTTTCGGTACGCAGCCAAGCCAAGAGGGGCAGCAAGAAGACCTCCACTCTGGACTTCCGGAGGGCAGACTTCAGCCTACTCAAGGAACTAATTCAGAAGGTTCCTTGGGAATCAGCCCTTAAAAACAAAGGGGTCCAGGAGAGCTGGACCTCCTTCAAGAAAGAACTCTTGAAGGCGCAGGAACAGGCTGTGCCAGTGTGCTGGAAGATGAGCCTCGGGGGCAGACGGCCAGCCTGGATGGGTAATGAACTTTTAATAGAACTAAGGGAAAAAAAGAGGGTGTATCATCTTTGGAAGAAAGGGGAGGCAACCTACGGAATGCTTAGGGATGTTGCTAGGACATGCAGGAAGAAAATTAGGGAGGCAAAAGCCCATTTAGAACTTAGACTGGCCTCTGCTGTGAAGGACAACAAAAAGTCCTTCTAGAAATACATCAATAGCAAGAAGAAGGGCAAGGACAAGCTCCACTCCTTGGTTGACACGGAGGGGAACGTTGTAACAAAGGATGAGGAAAAGGCAGAGGTACTTAACACCTTCTTTGCCTCAATCTTCACTAGCAGGGCAGAACGTCTTCCAGACAGCTGGCCTGCAGAGCTGGCAGAAAGAGACAGAATGCTGCATAGTTTCCCGCTGCTCCAAGAGGAAGTTAGAGATCTACTGAGCCGCTTGGACCCCCACAAGGCCATGGGAACAGATGGGATCCATCCTAGGGTGCTGAGATTGCTGACAGATGAGCTGTCCAAGCCACTTTCCATCATTTTTCAGCAGTCCTGGCTCACTGGAGAGGTCCCAGAAGACTGGAAGCTGGCCAACGTGGTGCCCATCCACAAGAAGGGCCGGTTGGAAGAGCCAGGGAATTCTAGGCCTGTCAGCCTGACCTCAGTGCCAGGCAAGATTATGGAGCAGGTCATCTTGAGTGCGATCACACAGCACTTACAGGATGGCCAGGGGCTCAGGCCTAGCCAGCATGGATTTAGGAAGGGCAGGTCCTGCCTGACCAACCTGATCTCCTTCTAGGATCAGGTGACCCGCCTGGTGGATGTGGGGAGGCCTGTGGATGTGGTCTACCTGGACCTCAGCAAGGCCTTTGACACCGTCCCCCACAGCAACCTCCTGGCCAAGCTGGCAGCCCATGGCTTGGACAGGATCACACTGCGTTGGGTTAGGAACTGGCTGGAGGGCCGAGCCCAGAGGGTGATGGTGAATGGCGCCACATCCAGCTGGCGGCCTGTCACTAGTGGTGTGCCCCAGGGATCAGTACTGGGCCCCATGCTCTTCAACATCTTTATTGATGATCTGGAGGAGGGCATTGAGTCCATCATCAGTAAATTTACAGATGACACCAAGCTGGGGTCAGGAGTTGATTTGCTGGAGGGCAGAGAGGCTTTGCAGAGGGACCTCGACAGGCTGGACAGATGGGCAGAGTCCAATGGCATGAGATTTAACACATCCAAGTGCCGGGTTCTGCACGTTGGCCACAGCAACCCTAGGCAGCGCTAAGGGCTGGGGTCAGAGTGGCTGGAGAGTGGCCAGGCAGAGAGGGACCTGGGGGTACTGGTTGATTGCAGGCTGAACATGAGCCTGCAGTGTGCCCAGGCAGCCAAGAAGGCCAATGGCATCCTGGCCTGCATCAGGAAGAGTGTGGCCAGCAGGAGCAGGGAGGTCATTGTGCCCCTGGACACTGCACTGGTTAGGCCACACCTTGAGTCCTGTGTCCAGTTCTGGGCCCCTCAGTTTAGGAAGGATGTTGACTTGCTGGAACGTGTCCAGAGAAGGGCAACAAAGCTTGTGAGGGGTTTGGAACACAAGCCCTATGAGGAAAGGCTGAGGGAGCTGGGGTTGCTTAGCCTGGAGAAGAGGAGACTGAGGGGTGACCTTCTTGCTCTCTACAACTACCTGAAGGGAGGTTGTAGCCAGGCAGAGGTTGGCCTCTTCTCCCAGGCAGCCAGCACCAGAACAAGAGGACACAGTCTCAGGCTGCGCCAGGGGAGGTTTAGGCTGGATGTTAGGAAGAAGTTCTACACGGAGAGAGTGATTGGCCATTGGAATCGGCTGCCCGTGGAGGTGGTGAAGTCACCATCATTGGAGGTGTTCAGGAGAAGACTTGATGGGGTGCTTGGCTGTATGGTCTAGTTGTTGGGTGGGTTGGACTGTTTGATGGGTTGGACGCGATGATCTTGAAGGTCTCTTCCAACCTGGTGTATTGTATTTTATTGTATTTCTTGGAATTGGTTGCTTTGCTGATATTTTTCCCTTTGTGGCTTCAGTATTTCATAATCTTGGATTAGTCTAGCTGATTCAAGATCTTTTTGTTGAAGTATGTAAATAAAGAAAACATTTTGGGAAAAGGTTAGTATTTTCAATCTGACTTTTGCCTTTTCTTGTCATATTTAGTATGAGATCTTAGAAGTCATGGAGCACGTCTCGCTAATTTTACTCAAAGTAGATGGATATTGGGGAGTTCTGGATGTCACAGACACAGAGTTTTTTTAAATCTTCACCTGAAACCTCCAAAACGGAAAGTTCAAATCTAAAAGGAGAGATCATAGAATCATAGAATCAGTCAGGGTTGGAAGGATCATCTAGTTCCAACCCCTGCCATGGGCAGAGACACCACACACTAGATCAGGCTGGCCAGAGCCTCGTCCAGCCTGGTCTTAAATACCTCCAGGGACGGGGCCTCAACCACCTCCCTGGATAACCCATTCCAGGCCTTCACCACTCTCATGGGGAAGAACTTCTTCCTCACATCTAGCCTGAATCTCCCTATTTCCAACTTCATTCCATTCCCCCTAGTCCTATCACTACCCGATAGCCTGAGCAGTCCCTCCCCAGCCTTCCTGTAGGCCCCCTTCAGATACTGGAAGGCCACAATGAGGTCACCTGGGAGCCTTCTCTTCTCCAGACTGAATAGCCCCAACTCCTTCAGTTTGTCCTCATAGGAGAGGTGCTCCAGCCCTCTGATCATCCTCGTGGCCCTTCTCTGGACACGCTCCAGATGAACACAAGTGTCTCTGGGAACATAGTGTGACCATCATTTCAAAATACTCTGATATTTGGAGGGAATTAATTTTACCTGTATAATAAATAAACTGGTATGGGAAAACAATTTAATGGCATGACTTCATAGCTTTAACTTCCATCAGGAAAATTAGTGGTTTCTGACTTACAGAGCATCCCTAACTCAGTCTTGTAAGCCACAAGTGGAGATTCAAAAGAGCAATATTCAAAAGGACTCATCTTTTAACAGTGGAAATAACATTAATGGGAATGAATGGGAATGTACTGTGATACCGCTCACTGATGGTCTGATGGAATATGCAAATATTATAAATAGTAGGTGCAGAGAATAAATGGGGAAAAAAGTGTCACTGTAGAAACTGGAAGCACTCTGTGACAGGGAGAACAGAAACTTCAATACATTTTAACCTTGTCTCTTATAATAGGTAGTAACAGGAGGTTCAGCCTCAGAAACACAAGTAGTACTTTATTCCTACAGACTAAACTTCCAGGAAGCATGTTTAGAGTCCTCCTGACCCTATGGTATGATTTGGCAGGTAGCTTTACAGATTAATATAAAGGTGAAAGTAACACACTAACATACACAGAGGAGGGCTTCCTCAACTCTTTTTGAGTATGTGTGTGTGTATAAGCATGTATAAACAATCCATATAGTAATAATGACAGAGTAACACCATGAACAGCCCAAGGACGTGCAACTAGGCCTATCATAACATGTGCAGTTTGCAGAGAAACTTGAACCCCAGGCACTCAGTTTGCATTAAAGTAGGTGCTATCATTAAACACAACCTCTTCTCAATCACATCATTATGTACTTGGGATTTTCTGACTGCATACTTGCCTTTTTCATCACTGTCTTGCTATTGGGGGGAAAAAAAAAAAAAGTGCTTATTACAAGCTTATTTGGAACTTATTGCAAACCCAGAATCCAGCTCCTGGTTTGTCTATTTTCCCCTCATTCTCCACATCTTGTCTCCCTGTATTCAGTGTCCTCTCAGAAATGCAGATATAGCCAGCCCAAGGCATCAGCATAAAGGACATACAGGCTCAATGAGAGAAGCTCAGCACATTTTTAAATGACAAAGAACATCTGCAGTTTTGCTAGCTGGGATAAAAATGACAAGAGCTGTGTATTCTCGTGCTTCAGGGCAAAAACTGATCAGTACCTAGGGTCAGGTACATCCCAATCTGTCACAATTAGGAACATTCACAGAGTTTTAAACTTTCTCTGGAAGCAGCTGGTTTTGGTTTCTGTTGCTGACAGATATGGTAGATTGGGTCGTCCACTGGCTGCATGAGGAACAGAAAATTTTGTTTTTCTCCTACACCATAATTTATGCAGACAAAGTAATACAGTTTTAAATGTCACTTGAAGAGAACATTTCCTTTATTCTTCCTTTTATTTTTAAGACTGGAAACCCTTTCCTCTTTGATATGTCAGAATATTTTAACCACAGAAAACTCTCAAAAAGATTTTTCTCTTGAATCTTTGAAGCTGTTTATCAGATATCTTTCTTTTCCTTTTAGACAAGTTCTACATTTCCTGTTTCCTTTTAGCCCTAAAACAAATGCCAGAAATACTATTTTCATGTATCCCTTTACTTTACTGTAATATAATATTGGTGTAGGTGTTTGATCACCCTAGAGTATCGCTTTCAGGCCAAGATGTTAGCAGGTAAAGACATTTATTACGTTACACAGCAAAGTTATACACTCTGTCTGAAGGCATTTGTATCACACATAGGTTGTCTTCCAGACAACTGGCCTCCTGAGCTGGCAGATGGATTTAGGCAGAAATATAGTTCCCCTGTGATCCAGGAGGAAGTACTCAGAGACCTGCTTAGCTCCTTGGATCCCCACAAGTCCATGGGACCAGATGGAATCCACCCTAGGGTGCTGAGAGAGCTGGCAGATGAGATGGCCAAGCCACTCTCCATCATTTTCCACCAGTCCTGGCTCACTGGAGAGGTCCCAGACTACTGGAAGCTGGTCAATGTGATGCCCATCCACAGGAAGGGCCAGAAGGAGGAGCCAGGGAATTCTAGGCCTCTCAGCCTGACCTCAGTGCCAGGCAAGATGAAGGAACAGGTCATCTTGAGTGCAATCACAACACTTAGAGGATGGCCAAGGGACAAGGTCCAGCCAGCATGGATTTAGGAAGGGGAGGGCCTGCCTCACCAACTTGATCTCCTTCGATGATCAGGTGACCCTCCTGGTGGATGTGGGGAGGCCTGTGGATGTAGTCTACCTAGACTTCAGCAAGGCCTTTGATACCATCCCCCACAGCAAACTGCTGGCCAAGCTGTAAGCTCATGGCTTGGACAGCAACACTCTGTGTTGGGTTAGGAACTGGCTGGAGGAACAAGCCCAGAGAGTGGTGGTGAATGATGACACATCCAGCTGGAGGCCAGTCACTAGTTGTGTCCCCCAGGGATCAGTGCTGGGCCCCATCCTGTTCAATATCTTTACTGATGATCTGGAGGAGGGTATTGAGTCCATCATCAGTAAATTTGCAGACGACACCAAACTGGGGGCAGGAGTTGATCTGTTGGAGGGTAGAGAGGCTCTGCAGAGGGACCTTGACAGGCTGGACAGATGGGCAGAATCCAATGGCATGAGATTGAACACATCCAAGTGCCAGGTTCTGCACATTGGCCACAGCAACCCCAGGCAGTGCTGCAGGCTGGGGTCATAGCGGCTGGAGAGCAGCCAGGCAGAGAGGGACCTGGGGGGTACTGGTTGGTAGTAGGCTGAACATGAGCCAGCAGTGTGCCCAGGTGACCAAGAAGGCTAATGACATCCTGGCTTGTATCAGGAACAGTGTGGCCAGCAGGAGCAGGGAAGTCATTGAGCCCCTGTACTCAGCACTGGTTAGGTCACACCTTGAGTCCTGTGTCCAGTTCTTGGCCCCTCAGTTTAGGAAAGATTTTGGCTTGATGGAATGTGTCCAAAGAAGGGAAACAAGATTGGTGGAGGGTTTGGAGCATAAGCCCTATGAGGAAAGGCTGAGAGAGCTGGGGTCACATAGCCTGGAGAAGAAGAGACTGAGGGGTGACGTTATTGCTCTCTACAACTACCTCACGGGAGGTTGTAGACAGGTGGGGGTTGGTCTCTTCTCCCAGGCAACCAGCACCAGAACAAGAGAACACAGTCTCAAGCTGCACCTAGGGAGGTCTAGGCTGGATGTTAGGAAGAAATTCTTCACTGAATGTGTGATTGCCCATTGGAATGGGCTGCCCAGGGAGATGGTGGAGTCACCGTCATTGGAGGTGTTTAGGAAGAGACTGGATGGGGTGTATGTTGCCATGGTTTAATTAATTAGATAGTGTTGGATGATACGTTGGACTCTATGATCTCAAAGTTCTCTTCCAATCTGGTTAATTTTGTTCTATTCTAACTTCTTACATCTTAAATTGGTTATTTTCTATTGCCGTGCATGTAATTTAGGCATACAATTGGTTAAAATGACAAACCAATATTATAGCACATCCAACTAAATTCTGCCATGTTTCTCCCTTCAGTTACAAGATGTTTACATTCTTTTCTAACTCAGAGAACTACCATAGCTGTTCCAAAGATATCTGAAAATGACCCTTCTCCTACACTTTACCTGTGGTGAATTGCAGCCAGGAGGATGGAAGTGGTGTCAGAGTTCACTTTTCTTGCCCTTACTAGACACAAGCAGACGGGCTTGGTAGCTAGCTGTTCTCATAAGTGATGCTGGCTGGAGACCCTAAATAATGGCGTGTTGAAATTTCGTATGAAGCTGAATGACCTCCATACCTGCAGACCCCCTTCTGTAACAGTAGTTATGCTAATAAAGTGGTATGACTTTTCTGGCAGCGCTTGAGGCACCTGCCAGGCTGTGACTGATGATTCTGTCTGGGGAAATAACTCAGCAAGTAAAATTCAGATGGCCAGCACCCTGCTTGGGTTCCTGCTCCTCATCCAGATCTGTGTATAAGCTCTATTACTGAGTGTATAATAATCTGTGCCTAACTCAGTCACAAAACCCTGGCATCTCTAGACATTACTTTACAAAGGTCTTTAGGACATGACAAGTTTTTCTTAATTTATGTGCTGATAGGGAATTCTATTACATCCATCTCTAGCATGCAGAAAAGCCTGGCAAAGCTATTAGAGGTAGGAAGAGAAAAACAAAATAGTCAGTTTTCATATTGCACCAGATGAGCCTACCAGCTGCTGGAGGAAGAGGAGTGTGCCACTCTAGTAGCAAAAAGAGGGAGGCTGAATGCAAGATTAATCTGGATATAAGACTACATTCTTTGCACAGCACTGGACACTAGAGACAAGCTAGGATGGAGAACAGGAGTGAGCTGCAGGATTTAGATTCAATCCCTTAACCCTAAGAAGAGGCCCTTGAAAAGTGTGGGGCTTTAAAAATCAAAAGTCATGCAGTATATGAGAAACTCCTCACTACAGGAATTATTCACATCTCAAGTGTCCACCAGACACAATAGATTTTTTTAAGTAGCTAAATTCACCTGGTCATATTGTAAAGTTTTCCACTTGCTTTGATCCAGTGTTTGAAATTAAACATGAAAGTTTAAGGAAGAAACAAACTTCTGCCAACTCTACTCTTGGTTTCTTTAAAGATTTTGTTAATAAAATTATGTTCTAAGAGTGCTCTTTGTGAATAGCCTCCTGTGTTACCATCAAGGTCAGTTCTGGTATTTGTAACTGTCTAAGAGATGCAATTTCTTCATTCATGTAGTTAAGACAATCATTTTTTTACTCAGGCTGCTTCTTAGACAATTTATTATGAATACTGTTTTTACAGCGCTCAGGATTCCCTGTCTTTCCTCTTGGGCAGTATGAAGTAATCCAGAGAGAACAGTCTTGGGATCATCCTGCTGACTACCCATCCCTTTGGGACAAGGTATCATGTTCTCATTTTCTTATGGCTTTCTTGGCTTTGTGGTTTTGTAGCTTGCTAAGGTAAAGGAGGACATAATTTTTGTTGTATCACCACCTTCTCTTAAAAAAAAAAAGTAAAATTATATATATATATGTATATATATATATATATAAAATAAGAAAGCTACTCTTTAATTTCCTTAGGACTGAAAATACAATATGAGGACAGCATTTTAGTGAACAAGCCTCGCAGACTCATCTCTCATTTTGAAGAACTATAAAGACAGGAATCAAGAGTCAGGAAGGAAAGGGAAGGGAAAGAACTTTGTCAGTGATCTTTGCCACACAAAAATTGGAGTGCCACTGCACTGCAGATTTTCTGTTTTCTGCTCATTATATGTTATTCCCCTCTTCCAAAGAGTTTAGTTATACATTGGGAGAGAAGTGAGATGCAAACTTTTAGTCATCTAATTATGAAACATACAGTTTCAGAGACATAACACAGTTTATAGAATAACAAAAGAAGAACAACTCAAGAGAATAATTCAGGAACTATTCATAGGCTCCAATTTGTTTATATAAACTATTTGGTAAATACCTATGCATAGTTACCACATTCATAGTAATCAGAAACAGTTTGGGAACAAACGCTAAATCTCCTGAATAATTTATTTTCCAGAAACAATTCTCTGGAGTTTCTCTCAGTGGCACAATACCAAAAGATACTGTGCATTAGGTGGAAGTTGGCTGTGTCCCAAGAAGGACATAGTGGTCAATGTTTGAAATACAACCCGTGATGTCTAGAGAAATGACTCCCTCCAAGCTGAGTTGCAGAGACTTAGGTCACAGATGTGTTGTGTGTCATACTACAGCCCTTGAAGCTGCTCTCTACAACCAGGAACTAATCAAATCAGTGGTGACACATATGTGATAGAAAGAGCATTTTTAAAAAAACCAACAACAGAAACAAATAAAAAACCTGAACAACAATAACAGACAACAAACCCTCAAGACAAATCAAAACCAATTAAAAACTAGAGATCCAAAGAAAACACAACTTGAAAAAAAAACAAACAACCAAAAAAAAAAGGCAAAAAAAATTTATTCATTAATTAAGAACTGTGAGCATTGTTTCATTAATTTCCCTTGCATGTATTTAAAGCTGGCTATTTTCTGGGGATTTGTTTCTCATTGCATTATCATTGCCCTCTACAACTACCTGAAAGGTGGTTGTAGCCAGGAAGGGGTTGGCCTCTTCTCCCTAGCAACCAGCATCAGAACAAGGGGACACAGTCTCAAGCTGCAACAGGGGAAGTTTAGGCTGGAGGTGAGGAGAAAGTTCTTCACCGAGAGAGTGATTCGTCATTGGAATGGGCTGCCCGGGGAGGTGGTTGAGTCGCTGTCCCTGGAGGCATTCAAGAGGGGACTGGATGTGGCGCTTGGTGCCATGGTCTAGTCGTGAGGTTTGTGGTTACTGGTTGGACTCGATGATCTTCGAGGTCTCTTCCAACCTTGGTAACACTGTGATACTGTGATACTGTGATCATTTGAGTCCTTGTCTTGCCTACTTTACATGAGGACACTACTGATGGCAAAAGCATAATGACAATCAAATTTTAAATTTAAGACACCATAAAAGAGATCACTTGGTTGGTTTTTAGTCCAACATTATGAACTATTGCTTTCATTTACGAAGCTAGAACATTCTTATGTTATAATTTGTTTAGCAGACCACAGTCAAAAATGTGCATAAATGCACAAAGAGAAATTATATTTTTTTCTCATCACAGTCTGAACAAGACCAGTTTGGGTAAATGTATTCTTGATTGCAGATGGTAGCAGAAAAGCTATCCATTCTTCAGTGGAATTGAAGCAGTTTTATCATTGATTTAAATGCATTGATTTTTATTTTTTTTTCTTGTATAATAGATACTTAATTTTGGCCAATTTTTTCAGATTTTGAGTGTGGACAAGAAAATTATAATAAAGTTTCCCCACTGATGCTGATTTCCTTAGGGAGTATTTTCTCCCTGTCTATAACAATAGAGGCTGTTATTCTCCTTTCTCATTGAAGTTTTCCTGAATAAAAAGCCAACTTTGGCTATATGGAGAAAACAAACCAACAAACAAACACAAAACCAAACAGAAATATGAAATATTTCCTCCTAATCAGTCTATTGAAATGCATTTTGCTCCTTGTAAAAGAGGAACTCTGGAGTGCAATGAATAGGCCTTGATTTTGCAGGTCTAAGTGATAACTGAGCCACAGTCATTCCCAAATTGCTTCTTTTTCAGTGGGATTGTAGCTCTCCAGGTTGTTATAAAAGAATCACAGAGTAGTCAGAAAAGTCTTTCAAAAGTAGAGTCGCCTGAATATCCAAATTTTAGAGACCAAATGGGAAAATAAGCAGAGATTTTTAGGCAAATTACACAATTAATGGAGATTTTTAAAAGTATTTACATTTGTCTTCATATTGAGTGAGTATGGGGAGCTGAATTTTTGATATTTCCTTTTTTCATTTGTTTATTTTGTTTTGCTCTGAGGTTGTTTTTGTTTGTTTATCTTCTTGCTTCTTTGTAAAGTGATAATGTAGTCTATTTCACCGTGAAATGTGTAAAGGTTTAGCACAAGGACTAACCTTCCTGCTCCCCCAACACAAAAGTGAGGGGAAAAGTTGCACACAAAACTCAGGGTGAGATAAAGAGATAAGAGTTTAATATAACATAGGATATCATAAGCACAATGCACAATTACCTTAGCTAATAATCTAATAAAGCAATACATGATTACCATAGCATAGCTTATTTGCAGAAAAAGCGCAGTGAAATACACAGCGGGGAAAAGCAGTATAAAACAGAAAAACAAAACCAGCAGCCACCCAACTCCCACTCCTTCTGATGCCATGTCTGCAAGAAAGAGACAACACTCAAGAAAACCAGAATCCAGAAGCAGCAACCAAAACGGGAGACCTCCCATGTTACAATTACAATGGAATGGAATGGAATGGAATGGAATGGAATGGAATGGAATGGAATGGAATGGAATGGAATGGAATGGAATGGAATGGAATGGAATGGAATGGAATGGATAGGATAGGATAGGATAGGATAGATAGGATAGGATAGGATAGGATAGGATAGGATAGGATAGAATTAACCAGGTTGAAAGAGACCTTTGAGATCATAGAGTCCGATGTATCACCCAACACTATCTAATCAATTAAACCATGGCAACAAGCACCCCATCCAGTCTCTTCCTAAACACCTCCAGTGAGGGTGACTCCACCATCTCCCTGGGCAGCCCATTCCAATAGGCAATCACACATTCAGTGAAGAATTTCTTCCTAACATCCAGCCTAAACCTCCCTAGGTGCAGCTTGAGACTGTGTTCTCTTGTTCTGGTGCTGGTTGCCTGGGAGAAGAGACCAACCCCAACCTGTCTACAACCTCCCATGAGGTAGTTGTAGAGAGTAATAAGTAAGCCCCATAATACCTTGCTCTACTTAGCACTTTCACCTTTTTAATGGCTGCACTTTCACCATTTTATGGCTGCACTTTCACCTTTTTATGGCTGCAGAGAGTGCTGGAGCCTGGCAGTTGAGATGCAGGGTAGTGGGGACAATTCCTGCATCAGATGCGAGCAGATTGACTATCTGCTTAACCTGGTGGCCAGATTGAAAGATGAGGTGACTAGACTTAGAGATGTCAGGGTTTGTAGAAGAGAGACCAACTTGAGTAACCAGGCTCTGCAGGCTCCCCAGCAGAGGGCTGATTATCCAAAAAGCAGAGGGGAATGGACGAAGATTCCTCTCAAAAGACACAAATTAAAACCTCCCTGTCTCCCTTCACCTCCCCCACTGCCCTTGGACAACAGGTATGGGGCACTGGAGGTCGAGGGGGAGGTGATTCTGATGCTGGAGGACACACCATCTGGGGTTTTCCATGAGGCAAAACAACCCAGGGTGAGTCAGCCTGGCGTGGGTCGGCCCGGGGTGAGTCAGCCTGGCGTGGGTCGGCCCGGGGTGAGTCAGCCTAGGGTGGGTCGGCCCGGGGTGAGTCAGCCTAGGGTGGGTCGGCCCGGGGTGAGTCAGCCTAGGGTGGGTCGGCCCGGGGTGAGTCAGCCTAGGGTGGGTCGGCCCGGGGTGAGTCAGCCTGAGGTGAGTCAGCCTAGGGTGGGTCGGCCTAGGGAGAGTCAGCCTGGGATGGGTCGGCCTGGGGTGAGTCAGCCTGGGGTCAGGCAGCCTGGGGTGAGTCATCACAGGGTGGGTAAGCCTGGGGTGAGTCAGCTTGGGGTGAGTCAGCCTGGGGTTAAACAGCCTTCCCCTGGCATCAAGACTTGCTCCCTTAAAAAAAAGAGGAGGGTGATTGTTATTGGTGATTCCCTACTGAGGGGAACAGAGGGCCCCATATGTCGGCCAGACCCTGCTCACAGGGAACTTTGTTGTCTCCCAGGAGCTCAAGTTGCTGATGTTACCAGAAGGCTGCCTACTCTGGTGCAGCCCTCTGACTACTATCCATTAATAATTATGCAGTTAGGGAATGACGATGTTGCAACTAGAACTCCCAGGGCTATCAAGAATGACCTCAAGGTCCTGGGGGATCTAGTGGAGGACTCAGGTGCACAAATAATTTTTTTGTCTATACCCTTAGTTGCAGGAGGGAATACAAGAAGGAACAGGTCAGCAGCGGTAGTAAACAAGTGGCTTAGAGGTTGGTGCAGTCAGAAGAATTTTGGCTTTTTTGATCTTGAAAAACTTTCTACTGCACCAGGTCAGCTGGTAACAGATGGAGTACATCTGTCCCAGAGGAGGGGAAAGGTCACAGTACATGAGAATGGCCTGTCCCCCAAAGGTAAAAAGATTCTGGGAAGGGAATTAGTAAGTCTCATTGACAGGGCTTTAAACTAGCTTCGAAGGGGGAAGGGGCTGAAACCAGTCCCGCCAGACAGGAGTCTGAGGGTGGTAAGCTGGAGTCAGGGGCAAAACCAGCAGCCCAGCTGAAGTGCATGTACACTAATGCACAAAGTATGGGCAACAAACATGAGGAGCTGGAAGCCTTGTTGCAGCACGAAAGATATGATGTAGTTGCCATCACGGAGACATGGTGGGACGACTCGCATGACTGGAGCACTGCAATTGACGGCTACAGGCTATTCAGGAGAGACAGGCAGGGAAGAAGGGGTGGAGGGGTGGCCCTGTACATCAGGGAGGCTCTTGATGCCATTGAGCTAGAGATCAGGGATGATCGGGTTGAGTGCGTGTGGGTAAGAATTAGAGGGAAGACCAGCAGGGCAGACATCCTGGTTGGAGTCTGTTATAGACCACCCAACCAGGAGGAGGATCTTGATGAAGCATTCTATAGGCAGCTTAAGGCTGTCTCAAGATCGCCTAACCTTGTTCTTGTGGGAGACTTCAACCTGCCTGATATCTGCTGGGATCACAACATAGCAGAGAGGAGGCAGTCTAGGAGGTTCTTAGAGTGCATGGAGGACAGCTTCTTATCCCAGGTGCTGCGCGAGCCTACCAGGGGTAAGGCTATGCTTGACCTCCTCTTCACCAACAGGGAAGGGCTGGTGGGTGATGTGGTGGTCGGAGGGTGTTTAGGCACCAGTGACCACGAGATAATTGAGTTTTCAGTATTCAGCCAAGCCAAGAGGGGGAGCAAGAAGACCTCCAGTCTGGACTTCCGGAGGGCGGACTTCAGGCTACTCAAGGAACTAACTCAGAAGGTTCCTTGGGAAACAGCCCTTAAAAACAAAGGGGTTCAGGAGAGCTGGACCTACTTCAAGAAAGAACTCTTGAAGGCGCAGGAACAGGCTGTGCCAGTGTGCCGGAAGATGAGCCGCTGGGGCAGACGGCCAGCCTGGATGGGTAATGAATTTCTAAAGGAACTAAGGGAAAAAAAGAGGGTGTATTATCTTTGGAAAAAAGGGGAGGCAACCCATGGAGTGTTTAGGGATGTTGCTAGGTCTTGTGGGAAGAAAATTAGGGAGGCAAAAGCACATTTGGAGCTCAGACTGGCCTCTGCTGTGAAGGACAACAAAAAGTCCTTCTATAAATATATTAATAGCAAGAGGAAGGGCAAGGACAAGCTCCACTCCTTGGTGGGCATGGAGGGGAATATTGTAACAAAGGATGAGGAAAAGGCAGAGGTGCTTAACACCTTCTTTACCTCAATTTTTACTAGCAGGACAGAACGGCTTCCAGACAGCTGGCCTGCAGAGCTGGCAGAAGGAGCCAGGGAGCAGCATAGTTTTCCCCTGTTCCAGGATGGGAGAGTTAGAGATCTTCTCAGCCGCTTGGACCCCCACAAGTCCATGGGACTGGATGGGATCCATCCTAGGGTGCTGAGGGAGCTGGCGGATGAGCTGTCCAGGCCGCTCTCCATCATTTTTCAGCAGTCCTGGCTCACTGGAGAGGTCCCAGAAGACTGGAAGCTGGCCAATGGTGCCCATCCATAAGAAGGGCCAGTTGGAAGAGCCGGGGAATTCTAGGCCTGTCAGCCTGACCTCAGTGCCAGGCAAGATTATGGAGCGGGTCATCTCGAGTGCGATCACACAGCACTTTCAGGATGGCCAGGGGCTCAGGCCTAGCCAGCATGGATTTAGGAGGGGCAGGTCCTGCCTGACCAACCTGATCTCCTTCTAGGATCAGGTGACCCGCCTAGTGGACGTGGGGAGGCCTGTGGATATGGTCTACCTGGACCTCAGCAAGGCCTTTGACACAGTCCCCCACAGCAAACTCCTGGCCAAGCTGGCAGCCCATGGCTTGGACAGGAGCACACTGCGTTGGGTTAGGAACTGTCTGGAGGGCCGAGCCCAGAGAGTGGTGGTGAATGGTGCCACATCCAGCTGGCGGCCTGTCACTAGTGGTGTGCCCCAAGGATCAGTACTGGGCCCCATGCTTTTCAACATCTTTATTGATGATCTGGATGAGGGCATTGAGTCCATCATCAGTAAATTTGCAGATGACACCAAGCTGGGGGCAGGAGTTGATCTGCTGGAGGGCAGAGAGGCTTTGCAGAGGGACCTCGACAGGCTGGACAGATGGGCAGAGTCCAATAGCATGAGATTGAACACATCCAAGTGCCGGGTTCTGCACATTGGCCACAACAACCCCAGGCAGTGCTACAGGCTGGGGTCAGAGTGCCTGGAGAGCGGCCAGGCAGAGAGGGACCTGGGGGTGCTGGTTGATGGGAAGCTGAACATGAGCCAGCAGTGTGCCCAGGCAGCCAAGAGGGCCAACCGCATCCTGGCCTTCATTAGGAATAGTATGGCCAGCAGGAGCAGGGAGGTCATTGTGCCCCTGTACTCTGCTTTGGTTAGGCCGCACCTTGAGTGCTGTGTCCAGTTCTGGGCCCCTCAGTTTAAGAAGGACATTGAGACACTTGAACATGTCCAGAGAAGGGCAACAAGGCTGGTGAGAGGCCTTGAGCACAAGCCCTCTGAGGAGAGGCTGAGGGAGCTGGGGCTGTTTAGCCTGGAGAAGAGGAGGCTCAGGGGAGACCTCATTGCTCTCTACAACTACCTGAAGGGTGGTTGTAGCCAGGAAGGGGTTGGCCTCTTCTCCCTAGCAACCAGCACCAGAACAAGGGGACACAGTCTCAAGCTGCAACAGGGGAAGTTTTGGCTCAAGGTGAGGAGAAAGTTCTTCACCGAGAGAGTGATTCGTCATTGGAATGGGCTGCGCGGGGAGGTGGTTGAGTCTCCGTCCCTGGAGGCGTTCAGGAGGGGACTGGATGTGGCACTTGGTGCCATGGTCTAGTTGTGAGGTTATGGTTACAGGTTGGACTCGATGATCTTCAAGGTCTCTTCCAACCTTGGTAATTCTATTCTATTCTATTCTATTCTATTCTATTCTATTCTATTCTATTCTATTCTATTCTATTCTATTCTAATGCTGGCATGCTTTCATCATGGTATGAATAACAGCAGCTGGGTCCACTCTGTCCATGACAGATGCTATTTCAAAACAGAACAATGCATTTCAATATTTTAAGACAAAATATATGAACTGCTGTGGCTTGGGAGAACTGTTCTGTGTCTTCCAAGAGAGCTTGAAGCAACTATTTGATATTTGGCAAATACACAAATTAATTTGATTGTCTGAATGTGTCTTCCTGATTTCTTTAATCCAGTGTCTCTGCAAATCCATCTGGTTTAAGATTTTGACCCCACCATTTGTTCAAAGAAAATAAGGAAATCAAGGAGTTCTAAGGAAATTTGATGTGTGAAGCAGTTTTTAAGCCTTATAAATTAACAACAGTGATCTGTGGATTTGTTTCTTTTTGTTTTGAATAAGCATTTGTGATATTATTTTTATAATGCTATTCCATTAAGCATCACTGAAAAATTGAACAAATATCTTTGTAAAGCACAATTCTGGAGTACGTTATGAAGGGTAATTAAAAAAAAAAATAAAATTAATGCAATGTTCTTTGAGCCACTTTATGATACAAAGCCCCTGCAAGTTTTTACGGCTACTCCAAAAAAGACAAGGCTAATTGAGATTTATGAGGAATGTTTTCAAAATGTATAAAATGGAAATGGAACTTACTGAGTTCCTCAATGTTACAACAAGTGATCTGATCTCAAAGCAAGGACTAAATAGGGTCACTGGTGGGAAACCCATCCCCAAAGATAAGGGACACTGATGATTGGGATGGGAAGCGAAGCACATTGCAGACAGTCCCTGACCAATAAAATAATAAATAGAAGTGTTGTGATACTGGAAATTTGGAAGAGCTTCCTATGTCATTAGCTGTCTACTTTTCTGAGCTGGTAAAAATTAAAATAGTGAATAGTTTTTGGGGCATACGTTTACATGAGTAAAACTCCATCTTGCTGACCATAGTCCTATGGAACTATTGCTGAATTAAACACTTTGAAAATAGTGGAAATCTGATTCACCTGTCAAAAAGTGTTAAAATTCTTGGCAGAGCTGAAATTAGAAGTTTAAAAGGCCTATTTTACTCTACCTTCTGCAGTAATTCTGTACCTTTGATTTTCATAATCTGTGCAGCTTTAAATTCAACATTTATTTTTACCACATATATTTTAATGAAACATGAAATATAAAATGAAACTCCAGTCTGCCTCCTATGAGCATGGAGAGAAATCCTAATTACCTGTTTCAAAAGTGTGAAGCTCTTTCTAATTTTCCAGCAGCCAGGTTCCTTAGACAGCACTCAGTATTATAACTATTTATGCCAATTGTGCTATTTCATGCATAAAATTACTGCATTATTGTTGGAATAGATGCTGGAGAGATATCTAAGCAGGGTGTAATCACTTCACTTTCTATCAAATTGTGCTTCTGAAAGGTATCATACATTTTATTAGAAGGCAAGAGGCTAATGGAAGCCAATCAGTGTTAATGCTGATAAAATTGCTTGTATTTTACATTATAAAATGGGAAGATATTTTTATTGGAAAGTTCCTTTTGTTTTATTAAGAGTGTATCACGGAAGCTGGGGTACAATGGAACAACACAGGGTAGTGAGTAAATCTCTCCTACCTCTTGCTATCTTAGCTTACAAAATATATTTTTCAAGGTGTTTTGTGACCTTTGATTTTGTAAAATTAGTAAAAAATATATACCGCACACACTCAGGTCTGCTGGTTTACACAAAACTTCAATGATGAGGTGCATCTGTGATGAAAAAATATCCCAAATGTTATTTGGTCTTTTTGTTGTTCAAGATATTATTTTTTTACTAGGCTGCCTATTGAGGCAGTGGAAAGGGATAGGTTTTATGACTCCCCAGCTTATTTTTAAAGCTCCACAGCAAAAGAATTAGAGTGGATTTTGTTATGGGAAGGATAAGGATTCAAAGATAAAGATGGTAAAAGGAGTTTTACTCATCAAGAAGTAATTGAATGTGATTTAAATAAATTGGTCTAGTTTGATGATAAATTGTAAGTTCTTATTTTCACCTGTTAATAAAATTTTCTGATTAACAGAACCACATTCATTTACAAAACAGCTATCTCAGATTTGATTGGTTGGTTGGTTGGCTGTTTTTTTGTTATTTTTGTTTTGTTTTGGGTTTTTTTGTTAAGAGTATGAAGCAAGCATCTTTGTTTCTGTCCCATAGGCAGGGAACCTGAAACACCAAAAGGTGATGGTCTAAGTCTTCGTAAGAAAATGTAGTAGAATTTATACCGGAAAGGAAGGAAGAGAATCACAGTAAGGTTTGGTGGATCCACTGGACATTTGCAAACCATTTGCACTGGCACTGTAGGGAGAACATAATTTAGGGTTCTGAAAATCTCAATTCAAACACCTGCTTTGCCTGACACAAATGCTTAGCTTCATTTGTAATACATGCTGTCATTGCTTGTAGAGCAAATATTTACACTATTGCTTTTCAGACCATTATTGCCAGTATTATCAATAGTATTATCATTATTTGCACTGTAGTCACGAAGATTCCTCTGAGACAGGGTGGTTTGCGTCACATCCTATACAAACACATGGCGAAGGACAGTCCCAACACTGCTGGATTAGTAATATAAATAGCTAAAAGAAACAGAAGCTGGGAAAAACTCTTCTAGGTAGTGAGAGTGCAGTAAGGTCTTTCTGTGTTTAAGAAGGCAGATAACGGGTAACAGAGCTAGTACCAGCTCACAATTTTGCCACTGATTTTCTGTGTAATACATTACTTAATTGCTTCACATTTTCTCAGACTTTCACGAGTAACTCCAGCATTTCATTCCAGGTCTCTTCAAGGTCTACAATCACTGGAGCCTAAATCCACCTCCATCTAATGGCAAAAGAGTCTTCAACAGTATTTGACCCACTACTGAATTTATATTCCTCCCTCTGGTAGTTACGCATATTCCTGTCAAAACCTGCATAGTGTAACACTCGGTGCTAATGGATTCACAGTACGGATGGATTTGTTCTCATCCAATTAAATGTTTTAATTCAAAGACCATGTTACTGTTTAAGTGATAGATTAGATAAGGGCAAAACATGTTTATTTCTTTTAATTTCTATTGCACTTTAAAATTCTATTTCTGGTTGGCTGCTGTTTGCTTCAGGATTTTATTATTTTTTTGTTATTATGTTACCTCTGTGTAACTTTTTATTTTCTAATTTAATCCTCTATTTTTAAAACATAATTTTCTTCTTCACCCACCAATAGCTGCAAGACTGATTTTGGTCAATGAAATTTATAAACATGACAGAACAAAACAGAATTTACTCTGAATCCAACACAGTCATGTTAACATTATATTTTATTTTACGGCTTCATCTTCAATGGGGAACCTAAGTCTCTCTGAAGTCAACAGTCTATTCTCATATGCTAAACCTGCGTATGCTTTTGTGTATTTAGAGTTAGTATAACATTGATTAGCTTATCTGAATTTGCCCTCTGAAATCAGTGTCTTTAAAACACTTTTCTCAGGTGAAACTCAGTGAAGAGTAGAGCATTACTTTTTTTTTTTTTGTATTTACAGACACGCATACAAAAAAATAATTTTCAAATGAAATTCAAACTAGAAGCATTTACCATAAGTAGGTAAGAAACACTGCTATAGTGATATTTCTCTCTTCCATATGAGAAGAGACTGAGGGAGCTGAGGGCTCTTTACTTCTGAGAGAGGATGGACACATGCAACCAGAGTTAAAGGACCAGTGGATCCACCCACTGAATTCATCTATGTTCTTCATGTTAAAGCACCAAAAACTGTGTTCAGCTAGTGGGACCACAGAGCCTACAATATGGACTGTGGCACCCCAAATGGAGGATGTAAAGATGGTCATGAGATGAGTTCCAGTATCAGAATAGGAGTGATAATGGTCCTTGCCTGAAAACATCACAAACTAGAAACAGGTTGGGGTTCGAAATTGGTACAACCTCCCTGGACAAGGGAAGGGCACATGGTCCGAGCAGAGCATTGGTGGGAGTTGAAGGAGGCAAGGCCAGGTAGACCTCTGTAACTGCCACGAAGACGAACTGGAACCATGGCTGTGGGCAGCAACCCCATAGACCATGTGAGTGGAGTTGCAAATCAAATCAGACTCCTAATTCCCAGGATTAACCACTCGGAGGGAGAAAGTTGTCACCCAGACATTGGTATATATACCATACCCACTCACTGTGTGTGGTACCTATGAAAGTAAAAGAGGAAATATTTCCAGGCAAGGAACATCAGTTGTTATCTTATTCCTTTTACCAGGAAGTTGAAATTAGAATCCTTTTGTTTGTTACAGAATTGTTGCCAGTTTATGTAACTGTTCTGGCCCCACATTTGGAACAGGTGGAAAAAATGGATCCCCTTGGGAGGATTTCTTAGGTTATTATGGCTCAGGCCAAATGTAGTAGAAAGAAGGGGAGGGATTGTGAGAAATTGTTTTTAATATTTAGCTTTGGTAAGGGGAATTGCTGGGGACTGTGAGGTTCAATCTTTGGGCTGATTGGTTGGTCGTGGTCTGTATTGTGTGGGGTTTTGGGAGAGAAAGGTGAGGTGCCAACATGTCTGAAGACTGGCCAGGTCAAAAGTGCACAGGTAATTTTTTCATCAGTACACTTAGTTGCAGAAAGTAATACTAAAAGGAACAGGAAAACAGGTGTAATTAACAAGTGGATCAGAGGCTGGTGCCACCAACGGAATTTTGGGGGGTTCAATCTTGGGGAACTTTCTATGGCACCAGGTGTGCTGCCAACAGAAGGAGCATATCTGTCTCAGAGGGGGAGAAAGATCCTAGCACATGAGAATAGTCTATCCCTCAAAGGGAAAAGGTTTCTATGAAAGGAGTTGACAGGTTTCATTGACAGGGCTTTAAACTAGATTTGAAGGGGAAAGAGGCTGAAACCAGTTCCCCCAGACAGGAGTCTGAGGGTGGTAAGCTGGAGTGAGGGGTGAAACCAGCAGCCCAGCTGAAGTGCATGTACACTAATGCATGCAGTATGGGTAACAAACAAGAGGAGCTGGAAGCCTTGTTACAGCAGGAAAGTTATGATGTAGTTGCCATCACAGAAACGTTGTGGGATGACTTACATGACTGGAACACTGCAATTGATGACTACAGGCTCTTCAGGAGAGACAGGTGAGGGAGAAGGGGTGGAGGAGCAGCCATGTACATAAGGGAGGCTCTAGACAACATGGAATTAGGGATTAAGGATGATCAAATTGAGCACCTATGGGTGAGAATTAGAGGGAAGGCCAACAAAGCTGACATCCTGCTTGGAGTCTGTTATAGACCATCCAACCAGGATGAAGAGGTTTATTGATTATAGGCAGGTAGAGGCTGTGTCAAGATCACCAGACCTTGTTCTTATGGGCGATTTTAACCTGTTTGATATCTGCTGGGAACCTAGCACAGCAGACACAAGGCAGTCTAGAAGGTTCTTAGAGTGTATGGAGGATAGCTTCTTATCCCAGCTGCTGTGTGAGACCACAAGGGGTAAGGCTTTTCTTGATGTTTTTTTTACAATAATACAGTACAATACAATAAACCAGGTTGGAAGAGACCTTCAAGATCATCATGTCCAACCCATCAAACAACTAGATCATGTCACCAAGCACCCCATCAAGTCTCCTCCTGAACACCTCCAATGACAGTGACCCCACCACCTCCCCAGGCAGCCAATGGGGAATCACTCTCTCTGTATAGAACTTCCTCCTAATGTCCAGTCTAAACCTGCCCTGGTGCAGCTTGAGACTGTGTCTTCTTGTTCTGGCGCTGGCTGCCTGGGAGAAGAGACCAACCTCTGCCTGGCTACAACCTCCCTGAAGGTAGAGAGCAGTAAGGTCACCCCTCAGTCTCGTCTTCTCCAGGCAAAGCAACCCCAGCTCCCTCAGCCTCTCTTCATAGGGCTTGTGTTCCAAACCCCTCACCAACTTCGGTGCCCTTCTCTGGACACATTCCAGCAAGTCAACATCCTTCTTAAACTGAGGGGCCCAGAACTGGACACAGGACTCAAGGTCCGGCCTAACCAGTGCAGTGTACAGGGGCAGAATGACCTCCCTGCTCCTGCTGGACACACTGTTCCTGATGCAGGCCAGGATGTCATTGGCCCTCTTGGCTGCCTGGGCACATTGCAGGCTCATGTTCAGCCTCCCATCAACCAGCACCCCCAGGTCCCTCTCTGCCTGGCCGCTGTCCAGCCACTCTGACCCCAGCCTGTAGCACTGCCTGGGGTTGTTGTGGCCAATGTGCAGAACCCGGCACTTGGATGTTTTACAAATAGAGAAGGGCTGGTGGGAGGTGTGGTGGTTGGAGGCTGTCTGGGGTCCAGTAAGCATGAAATAATTGAGTTTTCACTATGCAGACAAGCTAAGAGGGGCAGCAACAAAACCTCCACTCTGGATTTCTAGAGGCAGACTTGAGATTACTCAAGGACCTAACTCAGAAGGTACCTTGGGAAACAGCCCTTAAAAACAAAGGGGTCCAGGAGAGCTGGACATAATTCAAGAAAGTAATCTTTAAGGTGCAGAACAGGCTGTGCCAATGTGCCAGAAGATGAGCTGCCAGTGTAGATGGCCAGCTTGGATGGGCAAAGAACTTCTGAGCAAATTAAGGGAAAAAAAGAGGGTGCATCATCTTTGGAAGGAAGGAGAGGTTACCTCCTTAAATGTTTAAGGATTTTGCTAGGTCATGTAGGAAAAACCCTAGAGAGGCAGAAGCCAATTTAGAACTTGGACTGGCCTCTTCTGTGAATGAAAAAAAAAAAAAAAAAAGCTTTTATGCATATATTAATAGCAAAAGGAGTGGCAAGGACAACCTGCACTCCTTAGTGGACACGGAGTGGAATATAGTAACTAAAGATGAGGAAAAGGCAGAGGTACTTAACTCCTGCTTTGCCTCAATTTTTAACAGCAAGATAGGTTGTCTTCCAGACAACTGGTCTCCTGAGCTAGCAAATGGAGTCAGGGAGCAGTATAGTTCCCCTGCGATCCAGGAGGAAGTACTCAGAGACCTGCTTAGCTCCTTGGATCCCCCACAAGTCCATGGGACCAGATGGAATCCACCCTAGGGTGCTGAGAGAGCTGGCAGATGAGCTGGCCAAGCCACTCTCCATCATTTTCCACCAGTCCTGGCTCACTGGAGACATCCCAGACTACTGGAAGCTGGTCAATGTGATGCCCATCCACAGGAAGGGCCAGAAGGAGGAGCCAGGGAATTCTAGGCCTGTCAGCCTGACCTCAGTGCCAGGCAAGATTAAGGAACAGGTCATCTTGAGTGCAATCACAACACTTAGAGGATGGCCAAGGGATAAGGCCCAGCCAGCATGGATTTAGGAAGGGGAGGGCCTGCCTCACCAACTGTCAGAGACTAAAGTTTGTCTCTCCTGGTGTGACTCAACAAAGATAAAATCACCTTTGCTGCTTGTCCAGACAATAGCTGATGTGTATTGGGCAGAGCCACTGGAACAACTCTTGGGAAGGTGCAAAGATAACATTGCTCACTGGAGAACAGCTGGCTTGATAACAACAGACCAAGGAAGACAATTAACCTCCACCCATCAGGTACCCCAGAAAGGGAACATGGTGAGACAACCTGGCCCCTGATTTTCTGAGAGACAATACTTGGACACATACCTAAGGACTAAAAGCTGTATAAAAGACTTGAGCAACTACTGGCTTGGAAGAAATAAAACACAGAACCAAAAACATGGGAGAAGAAAAACACAGAAGGAAAACACAGATGAAGAAAAACACAGGAGAAGGACAATGCTGCTGAGAAGGAAAACGGAGAGAATACCAGGAGAGGAAAAATGACAGAGACATCATCATGGAGCCTGGAAGAAGCAGAACCCGCTCTCCATGCCCTAAGTTCCGCCTGCTGCAACTCATGGAGCTGAAGAAGCTGCCCAGAGGACCACATCTCTTCTACAGCCAAAGCCTCAGCACCCTTCCTCTACAGACCCAACATCTCCTGCAGCACCTTTCCTTCACAGACTCAAACTGCCTTCTCTCTCTCCCCTTCTGATCCATCCACTTTATTTATGTAATAAATAGTCTAGCTTTTTATATTTTGGCTTCATTTGTGCCTCTAATTTCACAACATGAGAATATTCAAAAGAACTGAGTCTCTTTCCCTCTCTGGACCAAGACACCAACCTGATCTCCTTTTATGATCAGGTGACCCACCTGGTTGATGTGGGGAGTCTGTGGATGTAGTCTACCTGGACTTCAGCAAGACCTTTGACACTGTTCCCCATAGCAAGCTCTTGGCCAAGCTGTCAGCCCACATCTTGGACAGCAGCATACAGTGCTGGATTAGCAACTGGATGGATGGATGAGCCCAGAGAGTGGTGGTGAATGGTGCCACATCCAACTGGCAGCCAGTCACTAGTGGTGTGCCCCAGGGATCAGTGCTGGGCCCCATCCTGATCAATATCTTTATTGATGATCTGGATTTGGGGATTGAGTCCATCATCAGTAAATTTGCAGGTGACATCAAGCTGGGGGCAGGAGTTGATCTATTACAAGGCAGGAGGGCTCTGCAGAGGGACCTTGACTGACTGGACATATGGGCAGAGTCCAATGGCATGGGATTTAACACATCTAAGTGCTGTGTTCTACACACTGGCCACAGCAACCCCATGCAGTGTTGCAGGCTGAGGTCAGAGTGGCTGGAGAGCAGTCGGCCAGAAAGGGACTTGGGGGGTACTGGTTGATAGTAGGCTGAAGATGAGCCTGCAGAGTGCCCACAGTATCACAGTATCACAGTATGACTAAGGTTGGAAGAGACCTCGAAGATCATCGAGTCCAACCTGACACCACAGACCTCACAACTAGACCACCTCCACGGACAGCCCATTCCAATGGCAAATGACTCTCTCGGTGAAGAACTTTCTTCTCACCTCCAGCCTAAATTTCCCCTGGTGCAGCTTGAGACTGTGTCCCCTTGTTCTGGTGCTGGTTGCTAGGGAGAAGAGGCCAACCTCCTCCTGGCTACAACCAACCCTCAGGCAGTTGTAGAGAGCAATGAGGTCACGCCTGAGCCTCCTCTTCTCCAGGCTAAACAACCCCAGCTCCCACAGCCTCTCCTCATTGGGCTTGTGCTCAAGGCCTCTCCCCAGCCTTGTTGCCCTTCTCTGGACACGTTCAAGTGTTTCGATGTCCTTCTTAAACTGAGGGGCCCAGAACTGGACACAGGATTCAAGGTGTGGCCTAACCAAAGCAGAGTACAGGGGCACAATGACCTCCCTGCTCCTGCTGGCCACACTATTCCTATTGCAGGTCAGGATGCCCTTGGCCTTCTTGGCAACCTGGGCACACTGCTGGCTCATGTTCAGGCGGCTGTCAATCAGCACCCCAAGGTCCCTCTCTGTTTGGGAGCTCTCCAGCCACTCCAACCCCAGCCTGTTGCTCTGCATGGGGTTGTTGTGGCCAAAGTGCAGCACCCGGCACTTGGACTTGTTGAATGCCATCCCACTGGACTCTGCCCATCTGTCCAGTCAGTCGAGGTCCCTCTGCAGAGCCCTTCCATCCTCTAACTGACCAACATCTGCTCCCAACTTGGTGTCATCTGCAAATTTGCTGATGACTGTCTCAATCCCCTCATCCAGATCGTCAATGAAGACATTGAAGAGGACGGGGCCAAGCACTGATCCTAGGGGGAGCCACTAGTGACTGGCCTCCAGCTGGAGGTGGCACCATTCACCACCACTCTCTGGGCTTGGCCCTCCAGCCAGTTCCTAACCCAGCACAGAGTGTTGCTGTCTAAGCCACGAGCTGACAGCTTGGCCAGCAGTTTGCCATGAAGGACAGTGTCAAAGGCCTTGCTGAAGTCCAGGTAGACTACATCCACAGGCCTCCCCACATCCACCAGGTGGGTCACCTGATCCTAGAAGGACATCAGGTTGGAGAGACAGGACCTGCCCTTTCTCAGTCCATGTTGGCTGGACCTGAGCCCTTGGCCATCCTGCAGGTCCGCAGTTATTGCCGCCAGGATAATCTGATCCATCATTTTCCCTAGCACTGAGGTCAGGCTGACTGGCCTGTAGTTTCTGAGTTCCTCCATCCGGCCCTTCTTGTGGATGGGGACCACATTGGCCAGTTTCCAGTCATCTGGGACCTCACCAGTTAGCCAGGACTGGAGGAAAATGATGGAGAGCAGCTTGGCCAGCTCATCAGCCAGCTCTCTCAGCACCCTAGGATGGATCCCATCCGGCCCCATGGACTTGTGAGTGTCTAAGTGGCTCAGCAGGTCCTGAAGTGATTCCTCATGGATATCCAGGGCATTACACTGCTCCCTGACCCCATCACCCAGCTCAGGAGGCCACTCGTCCTGAACTCCTCCTGCCTCACTGTTAAAAATTGAGGCAAAGAAGGTGTTCAGGACCTCAGCCTTTTCCTCGTCTTTAGTCACTGTGTTCCCCTCCAGGTCCAATAAGGAGTGCAGGTTCTTCATGCCCTTCTCTTTGGCATTAACATATTTGTAAAATTGCTTTTTATTTTCTTTCACAGAGGTGGCCAGTTTCAGTTCCAACTGGGCCTTTGCTTCTCTAATTTTATTCCTACATAATCTAACCACTTCCGTGAACATACCTCGAGAAGCCTTCCCCTCCTTCCAAAGGTGATACAGCCTCTTTTTTCCCCTTAAATCCTCCAGGAGCTGCTTGCTTATCCAGGCTGGTCGCCTGCTACCCAGGGAACTTTGCAGATAAGTTTCCTAAACAGGCTGAAGTTCACCCTCTGGAAGTCCAAGGTGAGGGTTCTCTTGGTGCTCCTCCCTATCTCCCTGTATATTGAAAACTTCACCATCTCATGGTCGCTGCACCCCAGGCAGCCTCCCACGGTCACTTCTCCTACTAGCCCTTCTCTATTGGAGAGCAGCAGGTCAAGCAGAGCTTGACCCCTGGTAGGCTTGCTCAACATCTGCATCAGGAATTTGTCCTCCATGCGCTCCAGGAATCTTCTGGACTGCCTCCTCTCTGCTGAGTTAAGTTCCCAGCAGATATCTGGCAGGTTAAAGTCACCCAGGTGGCCAAGAAGGCCAATGGCATCCTGGCCTGGATCAGGAATAGTGTGGCCAGCAGGAGCAAGGAAGTCATTTTGCCCCTGTGCTCAGCACCAGTTAGGCTGCATCTTGAGTCCTGTGTCCAGTTCTGGGCCCCTCAGTTTAGGAAAGATGTTGACTTGCTGGAATGTGTCCAGAGAAGGGCAGAGAAGGGTTTGGAGCACAAGCCCTATGAGGAAAGGCAGAGGGAGCTGGGGTTGCTTAGCCTGGAGAAGAGGAGGCTCAGGGGAGACCTTCTTGCCATCTACAACTACCTCAAGGGAGGTTGTAGCCAGGTGGGGGTTGGTCTTTTCTCCCAGGCAACCAGCACCAGAACAAGAGGACACAGTCTCAAGCTGCACTAGGGGAGGTTTAAGCTGGATGTTAAGAAGAAATTCTTCACAGAAAGTGTGATTGGCCATTGGAATGGGCTGCCCAGGGAAGTGGTGGAGTCACCATCACTGGAAGTGTTTAAGAAGAGACTGGATGAGGCACTTAGTTGATTAGATGGTGTTGGGTAGTAAGTCAGACTCAATGATCTTGATGGCTTTCCCAACCTGGTTAATTCTGAATTCTGCATTCTGTATTGTTTTAAGGCTCCAGGAACATTCAACATTCACTCAATCTCAGTGCAAATAGCAACACTTGTGATAATGACTCTCAAATATAAATGTCAGATAATTATGCTAACACAAGTGCTGCATCCCAAACATTTCTTAGACTGGTGATGGAAAATATTAATTATCTGTAGCAAATATTCTGTATTTCTATCCCTAGTCTGTTAACTTTACTGTTTCTCTGTGTCCCTGAGATGGATATCTGCAGAAGTACTTAATTGATTTACAGCCTTGTTATCATTTATTTTTCTTTGTATAAAACAAGACATAACTGCATGAATGCTGATATTCTAAAGTGCTGGATTAAGACAGTTCTGGCTTGTCAATGCTCTTTTACAGAGAACAAACAAAGGGAGATTATGCAAAGCAATGCCAAAGTACTCTGGCTAAGCATATGAACTCTGTAATGATGTCTCCTTGCAAATGTCTTTGTGCTTAAGAATTTGAAAAAGTACTGGCAAACATTTCAAAATATGCAAATCTCTGACTATCTTTTGGACTGTGCAATTTTATTTTATTTTTTCTTTCCTGCTTTGTGTAGAATGCATGCATAGCTCTCAATGATGCTTCAGAAATAAATATACATCATCACACTAGGCTCACATTGTAGTTTCCTGTCAGGCCAGTGAAATACAGAATCTTCTGAAATTTGGGTAAGTTGGTCAAATGTAATGAATGTTATCATTCATCCTCTATATTGCCTCTATACTAAGATATGATCATCTGTTGAAGAGGATAGATAACAAAAGTGCTCAAGTGGCAATGTCAGGCATTAAATATACCAATTCAGAATCCAGCTGTCATAGTGAGAGACTGAGTAGAATAGATTGATTTTAATTTTTTCTTTAAAAATTTCCGCTTCACCTGTATATAAAAAGAAGGGTTAGAGGCTTTGCACAAGGGATGACAGTTTTGTGTTGGAGAAATGGAAACAGGATTCTGAATAAAAAGATTGAAGTTTGGCACTGAGCTAGACTTCCTTAGGCAAGCTGCTTGTTTACATTCTCCCATTTATTATGTAGGGATAATATTTTCTTTTCACATTCATTGGGCTTGTTTATACCATAAGCTTTTTGCAGTGTTATTTATCTCTGATGATGTGCAAGTTGAACTCTTGCAGAATAGGTCTATATATTTGAAAAAATCAACATGAAGAGCTGAGCAAGAAACAGCTGTTTGGCCCAAAGACATTTTCAATACTTTTAAGAGGAAAATATAACCTGTGTCAAAGACTTTTATTTTTTTTTCCTGGAGAATGAAAGACACAAACCATAGTGTATAAGAAGCTTAAGTTTCTTAAATTCCCTGCAGATAACTGGAATGTGGGAAACAGAAATTCAGGATTTGGGCTTCAAGAGGGTAAAATGGTTGTTCATACCATAACTGTCAACATTACTGTTCTATGTGGCTTTTTATAACTATGTTACACATGGTTGGTTCTGCATTACAGATGAGAACTGGACTCCAGATGTATTTGGGGGGAAAGAATAAAAAAGAAAAAGGAAAAGAAAGAAACTCACTGTGATCCAGGAAACTCTATAATCCTTCTTACAAAAAGGTTTGGTTTCAAGCTTTTAAATTAGCTATATGTAGTTTTGTGGGTTTTTTTGTTGTTGGTGGTGTTTTTTGTTTTTTTAATTTTCCCAGTTTCTTCTTAAAAGCTTGTGCAGATGATATTCATTATATATATTTATGTACATACCAAGCCTAAAACTCAAAACTCAGCCTATTTCTGTTATTGATGTTGGAAAGTAATATGGCAATAGCTGTCTAGAATTGAGAAAATCATGCTTTTCCCTTACTGACTTATTCTGTAAAGCTGCCTGATAATATTTATTCTAAAATCAGCAATCCAGAGCAACATGCTAAAAATAATACATTGCAGAAAAAGACTTGTGAACCAATGGCAGCAAACGAATATGATTTGGGAATAACATCTCACTGCTTTAGTAATTAATTAAAGATGATAATAAATATCATATTTAGAGTGCATATAGCTCCTTTTACTGACTATATATACACATATACAATGAGTTTTCCCAGTAATAGGCAGATATTACCAGATCATTTTCCCATATTAATGACAGAACATAGTTTTCTGGGTTTATTTTAACATATGCATAAATAGATACTGCATGTATTTGTACTAAAAGAATATCAATTAAAAAAAAATATACAAGAAAAGGATTCTCAGAAAAACTGATCTCACCCCATATATTTATACACTTCATCTAAGCATTAATTTAACTTCAGCATTAATTTTGTCTTCAGATACACCATATTATTACCTTCTGATCCATCTCCACAATGAATTGCCCTATTAATTACCTTGGTATTTGCTGAGTTAAAAACCACTTGAGACAGAACACTGGTTCATCTAAAAAACAAGTTGCAATATTTGAAAAAAAAAAAAAATTCTTTACTCACTTTTCCAACTTGTTTTAAATTAGTTCCCTTATAAACATAACCTCAGAAATAGTTACATGACTGGGACCAAATTGTCATTACAGAGAAAGAAGAAAATAGTAGGAAGCAGAGAAAACATTTCTATTTGTACTGACATTTAAAAAAGAGTAAACAGTCTAACCTGGTCACTAAGGCCCATGGAGAAAGACTGACATTTCAGAAGACAATTAACCCAACCTAAATAACAGACACACAGCCCCCTTTCTTTAGCAATGGCATGAAGGCTGTGTAAAACAGCTTGCTGAGTTCTTAAAAACATCCAGGTCCAAATTAACACAGAACAAAGTCCAAATCAGCACTTGTGCCTGCATTCAGAGGTTAACTAGAATCTGCACATGGGACCTCCCAAGTGCTCAGCAATGTGTTTACAGCTATTGAGGTGATGAGTCACCTATCATTTTCTATGTGTTCAAAGTTATAACAATGACGTGTTTTCTCTTAAAATCCAATGGAGCAGTTAACTCAAAAAGAAGTGCATGATAAAGACTTGTGTTCACTGGGGCAGACCATTACATTGGGCAGATGCAGACATATTCTGAATGCAGCTATGCCATGAAAAGCTCCATCTAACATCTTCACAAGGAAGTCTAAGGAAGTGTCAAAGAACAGTGCAATGCTTTCTGAAGAAGGGTAAACATAATTGCTATGGGAAATAGACAAGGATTCTACTGAAGGATGTTATCACTACTGTCAGAGGTGTTATTAGCATTATTAGGATGCTAAAAATGGACAATGTTCATTTAGAAGTATTTTATGCTATAATAGAATTCAACATGACTACACAGAACATCTGTACATTCAGGAACTTTCATAGAAAATAAAATGACATCCTGAGGGGCATAAAAGTTTTAATATTGAAAAAAAAACAACCCAGAAGTTACTGCTTTAGTAAATACCCTCAGTATTTGCAAAATGGCAGCTAGGTATGAAACATGCCAAATAGTATTTGGCTTTGACCCTAACTTGTAAGTCTGTCAAGGACTTCTTTTGCCAATTGGTGGAAAATTGATTACTGTCATTTTTCAAGGGACTGCGTGTCATTTTCCATTGATTGGCATGCCAAATCCTTCACAAAGTAATGAGTCGGGCATGATGCAAATCATCACTGAACTGTCACTTTGATTGCATAGCCCTCTATCAATGTGATTAAACTGGTATGGCATCGGAAAGGTAATGAACAGCTCTGCTTGCTTCAAAGGTTGAAAGGAAAATTTTCATTCTAGGCAGAGTAAACAAGGGCTAAACCATAAATCTGTGAGTGACATCAGTCAGTTACATGTTACCATGCTTATGAGTAATTTTTCAACTGAAATTATAAAACTTTGATCATGGCTCATGATGAAATGAGATTAACCAAGAGAATTTGCCATCACCGTTATACATACTTGTTCGTTTATTAGCCCTTTTAATGTGCTTGCCAAAAATGAGCCCACAAATTAGAGTAGAATAGAATAGAATAGAATAGAATAGAATAGAATAGAATAGAATAGAATAGAATAGAATAGATTAGAATAGAACAGGATTAACCAGGTTGGAAAAGACCTTTGAGATCATTGAGACTAACCTATCATCCAACACTATCTAATAAACTAAACAGTGTTGAATATTGGATGTTGCTTCTTAGTTAACCAGTAATAATAAAAAGGTATCTATTATATACAAGACAATAGACATAGATTATGTTCCATTTTTAAGTGTCTATTCTTCATTTCCACAGCAAAATCCTAAAAACACCCTAATATCATGAGATGCTGATTACTTATATACATGCATGGGAACTTGCAGCACCAAAATATCAAGACTTCATCTTTAAAACCTGTGGTGGTTTGGGCTGGGTGCCCTCTGCTACGTGGTGTACTTCCTGTGTCCAGAAGTCCAGCCCAGTGGGTGAACACAGGAAACCAGGTATCTCCTACCACAATCCCCTGCACTGCTATAAAATCTAGCGTGGGGTCTGACACTTCCTCTTTCTTCCCTCGACGGCACCTGGTAACTGGGGAGACATCTCCCAGCCTTGGGCCTGGCTAGGCCCAAGGCCAGGGGGATGGGCAGTCTCAAGCCTGGCCAGCCGAGACTAGCCTAGCAGTGGGGGGGGAAGAAGAACGAGCCCTGGGGTCTTGGGCCCACCCTCAGGTGGGGATGGGATGCTTCTGGGTCTGTTTTGGGGTTTCTTTTGTCACTGTTTCTGGTTCTCTGTGCACATTCACTTTTTTCTATTTAAACTTTCCATCACTTTTGTAATCCATTTGTAAGAGTCGTTATTTCTGCCCGTGGTGGGGAGGGGGGCTGCCTCAACCCACTACAAACCCTTTGATTTCAGGGTGTCTCTGCCATACCCTGAACTGCTTTATTTGCTTTTGTATTGATGGATTAATGCATATTCTGGTCATAATCATATTTGTTTAAGACATGTCTATTAATTTGCTCTCTGCCAGCTCTCTAATTTTGTGAAATTACTCTGAAGTTACTCTGCATCATTATATTTTCTGAGATGTTTTTGTTTGGTTTTGTCTCTTTTAGACCAAATAATTTCATTAAAGTTTTCAAAATCCACTCCCAGATCAAAACTGGAAAAAAGGGGCTAATGAGCTCTGAAATTAAGAATGCGGATCATGACAGCTACAGGCACACATCTATACACAAATAGAAATACTGTGGCCATACTTGCAATATCTTTTCTTATGTGGTGTAAAAGGGGAACTAAAGTCAGGGTAGACTAGTTTGATGAGGAAGTACTACTTTTAAAAACTGGTTTATGGGCAAGAAATATATTCTCTGTCTATTTATTACTGTGGAGGAGCAGGAAAAGTAGATTTAGGTATCATTATAAGAATTGAACCATTCACAAAATTTTCTGACAGATCTGAAAAGTGTTCAGTTTTCATATATCTAGCATCTTTAAAAGGACTTCCTTTTAAAATGCTTGTTGAGCAAAACCAAATTAAATAATTTTGGTACTAATGTCCATAGACATAAATGACTTAAACAAACAAACAAACACAATAGCCAAATAATAATTAATAAATCCATCTAAATTACAATCATCTGCAAATATGACATCCACAAGATGCAACGACACTCAAATACTTACAGATTACAAAAATATTTGGCTCTAGGTAGTGTGATTTGAGTTTGGTTTAATTCAAATGAAAACAAACCAAACCAAACACTCCCTGAAAATAACCCAAACAAACAAACAAACAAGAAACAACCAAGTTGAAAAGCAACAAAACAAAACAAACAAAACCAAACAAAACTCAAACCAAATCCTCCCTGTGTATTAAAAGGAAACATCCTTGAATAGATTAATATGTACATAGGAATCCATACCTTGAAGATTTGTAGATAAAGACTTGGAAAGTCTATTACATTTAGATAATTTTCTGAAATAAAGTACTACCATTTCTTCATTATCTTACACAAACATTAAATATAAGCAAATTCATGTAACTTTAAAATTCACTCTCTTGCTGATTTTTTGAATAAAAGATAATTGGGATAAAGCCAGACATTAATTTTGGTGCTTATGTAGAGAAAGCACTTCAATTCTTTGTATGAGTGTTTTATCCATTAGCGATTTCAACCCCCAGTCACATGAAAATAGAACAGTGGAATCCCTGTCCCTGACTCCTGGTGCCAAAGCTAGACTTTATTTTTCTTTCAAATTACAAACTATGTTCATAGCTGAGTGTTGTCATATAGCTGTTTGAATCACCCTGAGCACAGCTTCCAGGACAAGATGCAAGCAGGCAAAGACATTAAGTTATACAGCAAAGTTATATAATCATAGAATCATAGAATCAGTCAGGGTTGGAAGGGACCACAAGGATCATCTAGTTCCAACCCCCTGCCATGGGCAGGGACACCCCACACTAGATCACGCTGGCCAGAGCCTCATCCAGCCTGGTCTTAAACACCTCCAGGGACTGGGCCTCAACCACCTCCCTGGACAACCCATTCCAGGGCTTCACCACTCTCATGGGGAAGAACTTCTTCCTCACATCTAGCCTGAATCTCCCCATTTCCAGCTTCATTCCATTCCCCCTAGTCCTATCACTACCTGAGATCCTGAGAAGTCCCTCCCCAGCCTTCCTGTAGGCCCCCTTCAGATACTGGAAGGCCACAATGAGGTCACCTGGGAGCCTTCTCTTCTCCAGACTGAACAGCCCCAACTCCTTCAGTCTGTCCTCATAGGAGAGGTGCTCCAGCCCTCTGATCATTCTCGTGGCCCTTCTCTGGACACCTTCCAGCACGTCCACATCCCTCCTGTAATATGGGCTCCAGAACTGGACACAGTACTCCAGGTGGGGTCTCACCAGAGCTGAGTAGAGGGGGAGAAGCACCTCCCTTGACCTGCTGGTCACACTTCTCCTGATGCAGCCCAGGATCTGATTGGCTTTCCGGGCTGCAAGCGCACATTGAGAGCTCATGTCGAGCTTCTCGTCCACCAGCACCCCCAAGTCTCTCTCCTCAGGGCTGCTCTCCAGCCAGTCCCTGCCCAGCCTGGATTTGTGCCTGGGATTGCCTCGACCCAGATGCAGGACCCTGCACTTGGTCTTGTTGAAGCTCATGAGGTTGGCTTGTGCCCACCTCTCCAGCCTGTCCAGGTCCCTCTGGATGGCATCCCTTCCCTCCAGCGTGTCTGCTGCACCACACAGCTTGGTGTCATCAGCAAACTTGCTGAGGGTGCACTCGATGCCACTGTCCATGTCACCCACAAAGATGTTGAACAAGACAGGTCCCAGGACTGATGCCTGAGGGACTCTGCTTGTCACTGGCCTCCACTGGGACATGGACCCGTTGACAGCCACTCTTTGGGTGCGGCCATCAAGCCAATTCTTTATCCATCTAGTGGTCCATCCATCAAACCCATGTGTCGCCAGCTTGGAGACCAGGAGGTGGTGCGGGACAGTGTCAAAGGCTTTGCTCAAGTCCAGGTAAACGACATCAGTTGCTCACCCCTCATCTATTAATGCTGTCACCTGATCATAGAAGGCCACCAGGTTTGTCAGGCAGGATTTGCCCTTGGCAAAGCCATGCTGACTATTCCAAATCACCTCTTCACTGTTCTTCTGAGTCAGTAGTGCCTCCCGGAGGATCTGCTCCATGATCTTTCCGGGCACAGAGGTGAGACTGACTGGCCTGGAGTTCCCGGTTCCTCCTTCTTGCCCTTTTTGAAAATGGGAGTAATGTTTCCCCTTTTCCAGTCTGTGGGGACTTCCCCACTCTGCCATGACTTCTGGAATAGAATAGAGAGGGGCTTGGCAACCTCATCTGCCAGTTCTCTCAGCACCCGTGGGTGTATCCCGTCGGGTCCCATGGACTTGAACACTTTCAGGTTCTTCAGGTGATCACGAACCTGAGCTTCACTTATGATGGGCAGTTCTTCCTCCCCGTCCCTGGCATCGTCTGCCATGACACCAGGAGTGTGGCTGGAGGCCCTTGCAGTGAAGACTGAGGTAAAGAAGTGATTGAGTACCTCAGCCTTTTCCACATCACTTGTGACTAATTCACCACTTTCCTTTCTGAGGGGGCCCACACCTTCCCTAGTCTTCTTCTTGCCATTAATATACCTATAGAAATTCTTAGTGTTCCCTTTAACCCCCCTGGCTAGATTCAGTTCAAACTCTGCTTTGGCTTTCCTAACCAGGCCTCTTGCTGCTCGGGCAGCTTCCTTATATACCCCCTGTTCTATCTGTCCTTCCCTCCACTTCCTGTAGAGTTTCTTTTTAAGTGATAGTGTGTCCAGCAGCTCCTTGTTCATCCAGGCAGGCCTCCTAGCATTCCTTCCTGCTTTTCTCCTTGTAGGTATATATAGCTCCTGGACACAGAGGAGGTGGTCCTTGAATACTGACCAGCTGTCCTGGGTCCCTCTTCCCTCCAGGGCTTCATCCCACGACACTTTGGCTAGCAGATCCCTGAAGCGATCGAAGTCTGAATCTTTTTGAAAGCATAGGTGTGTCTCGATCCGGAGAGGGAAAGAGATTGAGGTTTTTAATGAATATTCCCGTGCTGTGAAATTAGAGGCACAAACGAGGCCAAAATATCAACAGCTAGACTATTTATTACACAAATACAGTGGATGGATTAGAAGCAGAGGGAGAGAGAGAGGAAAAAAATAGAGAGGGAGAAAGAGAAGGAACAGGGAGAAGAAGGAGAAAATAGGAAAGGGATTATATTACCAAAGGTCAGAGGTGGAGAGAGGGTTTTCAGAGTCCGAGGTCCGTGGGGTTGGTCTGTGGTGTTGCTCCGTGATGTTTCCCACGTGTGGTGCCGTCTGCTTTCTTCTGACTTGACAGTGTCGCTCAGGTCTTTTTATACAGTTTTTTAGTCCTTAGGCGAGATGTCCAGGTGTTGTTCCCCAGGACATCGTTCTGGGAGATCATCCTTAGGTAAGTGTCCCAGTATTGTTCACCGGGAAATCGGTCCGGGAAATAGTCCTTAGGCGAGATGTCCAGGTGTTGTTCACCGGGAAATCGGTCCGGGAAATCGTCTTTAGGTAAATATCCAGATATCGTTCCCCAGGAAATCTTTCTGTGTACTCAGGTGAGTTTGGGCAGGGTCTGGATGAAGAGGGGGAAGAGGCCTCCACCTCCTCCCTCTCCATCTGCCTATCCACACACTCACTACACAGGTGGTGCATCCATTGTCTCACCATCCTCCCTCCCTGGGTTATCTGATAGCTGGAAATGATCTTGTCCTAAAGGTGTGATGGCTGAGTCTTTGGGCCATTATTGTAGGCCAGCTGCAGTCTGGTTATCCTTTGTTGAGGGCACATCTCGATTCATGATCTAATCACAAGGTGATTTGCATCCAGGATTGGTAGACAGGATTCCTACAAGGTGTCACATCTTAATTGGCTGTTTTCTACTGGCATGCATGTAATTAAGGCATACAATGGGTTAAAATAACAAAACAATATTTTAACACATCCAACCAAACTCTGCCTAGATTGTCTCCACACCTTGAGTACTGTGTCCAGTTCTGGGCCCCTCAGTTTAAGAAGGACATTGAGACAATTGAACATGTCCAGAGAAGGGCAACAAGGCTGGGGAGAGGCCTCAAGCACAAGACCTATGAGGAGAGGCTGAGGGAGCTGGGATTGTGTTTAGCCTGGAGAAGAGGAGGCTCAGGGAAGACCTTATTGCTGCTCACAACTACCTAAAGGCAGGTTGTAGCCAGGTGGGTGCTGGTCTCTTCTCTCTAGCAACCAGCACCAGAACAAGAGGACACAGTCTCAATCTGCACCAGGGGAAGTTTAGGCTCCAGGTGAGGAGAAAGTTCTTCACAGAAAGAGTTGTTAGCCATTGGAATGGGCTGCCCAGGGAGGTGGTGGAGTCACCATCCCCGGAGGTGTTCAAGAGGGGATTGGATGTGGCACTTGGTGCCATGGTTTAGTCCTGAGGTCTTGGGTGATGGGTTGGACTTGATTTTTGAGGTCTCTTCCAACCTTGGTAATTCTGTAATTCTGTGATTCTCCTTCAGTTATGAGATGTTTACATTCTTCTCCAAGTCACAGACTAAACATAGCCTTCTCTAATTCAAACAAAGACAAATCTTCCGCTGCATTTCCCCCTTTTTGTTTTTCTAACAAGAACATGCTATTAATCAACTTTTCTAACATTTTTCACATACATTAAAAGCAAGCAAGGTAAAATTAGCAATATAAAAAAAACAATCAATAAAATCAGCAGTCCAGTTTTGATAAGATCCATCCAGGTAAGCTCCATCCATTGAAGATCTTCTCCAATCCAAAAAAGGTCTGGTCTTGTTGAGTCTTTGCTGTTCAATCCATTAGGGTTTTTATTTGCTGGTGGATGGAACTTAATTTGTCAGTAAGACTCATGAAACACATTCCATCAAAATCCTCACACTGGTGTCCATGGACAGGTAACAAGAAAACTATGACTGCCCTATTCTGTAAAGTAGCATGTCTGATAGATTGATGCTCAGTAGCCAAATCACTTAATATCTCTGATGTGATATTGTTTTGTTTTGCTAACCAACAACTTATTCTATTTAACTGCATGAGTGCTTTCGCAGCAACTCTCCAGGAGTAAAGATGCTAGCTGCTATTATTTCTCCTTTATTCCACAAATGTATGTCATCTCTAAAATTACTATTCATAATGAGCCTTCTCCTGTGTCTGTGCGAGGCCAGCTGGGTATGGTTTAATATCATACTAATATTAGGTGTTAACAGAGTAAGGCATCCCACAGAGCAAGGTCCTCCTATCCTCCTAGAGGGAAAGTCAGGCCAAGCTCAATCCCCACAGATGAAAACAATTCCTGGGGTTAATCTTCAAGGCCAACCAGTACTTGACAGTCCTTTACCTTTTTCTTTCCTAAAAGTAATCTTACACCACATTTCTAAAAATAGGATTTGCTGGAGTAACATCTTGTGTCCAGGTAATTTTTTTCTAGGATTCTTTGGATCCATAATTTCTGTATAACGAAAGTAGGTGCGTGCTGGCATTTTTACACTACCTAGGATTTTTATTTCTTGTGGTTCCATATAGATCTTATCCAGGTAATTATTCCACATATTCATTTCTTCAATGCACATAGTCATATTATTTTTGCATTTTATTTTGGGCAATTGTGAAGTTACTTCCTTTACTATCTCTGAAGGATCTGATAATAGTATTGCTATCAGACGTGTATGAAATGGTTGTTCTGGCATTCCATGGAGGCACAAAAGCTAGTTTAATTCAAGGCCTTAACTAAGGTTACCCATATATTGTTACTGTTCCATCGAATTTAGAAGGGTGGTGCTCAGTTAGTGAATAACTCAATGTTATGGTAATTATTACAGCGAGTATTAGAAGCTTCATCATTTTCTGCTTTCTCAGAAGGTGTGGTAAGGGCTGGTGAAACACTTCGTGCTGGAATCCACTTGGGTCCTGAAAGAAGTTAATCTAGCTTGAGCTTGAGATAAAATCTGAGGTGTTGGAGAGAGATGCACAAGAAATATAAGTGCATCTGCAAGTGCATTTCCTTCTGTGATAAATCCTGGAAGGTTTGTATGACTTCTGACATGCATGACATAAAAAGGATGTTCGTAGTATGTCAATAAATTCCTCAAATTTTTAAACAGAAGAAATAATTGTTCATTTGCAGTGTGTTCAAACCAGGATTTCTCTAATCTCAGAATAATATTAGCAACATATTGTGAGTCAGTAACTACATTTAAAGGAGTTTTTTCCCATTTCAAAAAAGCTTGAATCACAGTATATAGTCAACAATTTGTGGTGAGTCTTAGAATCATAGAATCATAGAATCAGTCAGGGTTGGAAGGGACCACAAGGATCATCTAGTTCCAACCCCCTGCCATGGGCAGAGACACCACACACTAGATCAGGCTGGCCAGAGCCTCATCCAGCCTGGTCTTAAACACCTCCAGGGACAGGGCCTCAACCGCCTCCCTGGATAACCCATTCCAGGGCTTCACCACTCTCATGGGGAAGAACTTCTTCCTCACATCTAGCCTGAATCTCCCCATTTCCAGCTTCATTCCATTCCCCCTAGTCCTATCACTCCCTGATACGCTGAGAAGTCCCTCCCCAGCCTTCCTGTAGGCCCCCTTCAGATACTGGAAGGCCACAATGAGGTCACCTGGGAGCCTTCTCTTCTCCAGACTGAACAGCCCCAACTCCTTCAGTCTGTCCTCATAGGAGAGGTGCTCCAGCCCTCTGATCATCCTCGTGGCCCTTCTCTGGACACGCTCCAGCACGTCCACATCCCTCCTGTAATAGGGGCTCCAGAACTGGATGCAGTACTCCAGGTGGGGTCTCACCAGAGCTGAGTAGAGGGGAAGAAGGTCCTCCCTTGACCTGCTGGTCACACTTCTCCTGATGCAGCCCAGGATCTCATTGGCTTTCCGGGCCACAAGTGCACATTGAGAGCTCATGTTGAGCTTCTCGTCCACCAGCACCCCCAAGTCTCTCTCCTCAGGGCTGCTCTCCAGCCAGTCACTGCCCAGCCTGGATTTGTGCCTGGGATTGCCTCCACCCAGATGCAGGACCCTGCCCTTGGTCTTGTTGAAGCTCATGAGGTTGGCTTGTGCCCACCTCTCCATCCTGTCCAGGTCCCTCTGGACCAGTCTTCAACTGAAAAAATATGTTGTTTCCACTCTTTGTGTTCCTGCCAGACTATGACAGTCTTGACTGATTTTCCAGAGCCTTCAGTAAACACTGTTGGGCCTTGAACCAGTGTTGACTGACAAAATGTTTTGGAAAATAACACAATGGCTTTGCAAAATTTAGTAATTTATGTGATGGAAAATGTATCTCAATTTTTCCTGGATAGCCTTCTATGCAGTTCTTATGAGGTCCCCATGCAGAGATGACATTCCATGGAACACCATGGATGAGGGAATAGAGCATTTCAGAGTTTGCTGTGAGAAAAATGATGTATAGAGACCATGGTACTCTGAATCCTGATGAAATTCCTGTGGGAACAGGTCTTGCTAAAGAGCTCATCCAACTTGCTCATCCTAATTATGCTGCTATTGTGGTGAGCAGAATTGTGACAAGAAATTATGGGGGAATGCCTCCTGCTGTTGGCCATTTCACTGACCAAATGAGACAACTGGACAATAATCTCACACATGTTTCTTTGGTTTCAGCCACTGAAACTCTGTCTGGAAAAAATGAGAATTGCATAAAAGAGCTGAAGGAGGAATTTGAAACCTCCAGATCCAAACTGGCACAAGGAGATAATTCCAATTCTTCTCCCTCCAGATGGATACAAGTATCAGCTGTAAGAAACAGACATCCTCCAAGGAGGCTATTCCAAAACTGGTCAAAACAGAAGAGACAACAGAGGCAATCATGTAGGAGTATTTGGACAACTCTGAGTGATCAGTGTGGTGAGAACATGAACAGATGGGATGGTCAACCAACTTCTGATCTTTTCAGGAGATTAAAGGAACGGCAGAGTGGCAGAGCCTGAGGTAACAATACCAGAATGGTGTCTGTTACTTCCTCAGTTTACCATTACCAGAACAACTCTAATAGCTCCAACAGTGATTTCAACTATGACACTAGACACTGTGCTAACTGCACATGTGGATGCATTCCTCATAATTAGGGGTGCCCTGCCTCCCCACCAGAGGGAGGAGAGTGATAACGGAGATAACAGAATCTATTGGGATGTGTACATCCAGTGGCCTGGCACTTCAAAATTTCAGCAGTACAGGGCTTTGGTTGACACAGGAGCTCAGTGCACCATAATGTCATCAAATTATCAGGGATCAGAGCCTATAACTGTTCTAGGAATCACTGTTGGATCTCAAGAGTTAACTAAGGTAGATGTTGATATAAGTTTAACTGGTAAACAGTGGAAGGAACATACAGTTGTGACCGGACCTGGTGCACCTTGTATTTTGGGAATTGATTTTCTGAGAGAAGGGCGTTTCAAAGACCCTAAGGGTTACAAATGGGCTTTTGGACTAGCATCTGTAGAAACTGATGGAGAAAATTTGAAGCTGTCCATTAGACCTGAGCTTTCAGATGAATCTGCAGTTGTGGGACAACATAAGTTGCCAGTTGCTTCTCAGATTGTACATCACAAACAATACAGAACCAACCGTGACTCTTTGGTGCTCATTCAGAATCTGATTATCAGTTAGAAAGTCAGAATGTCATCAGCAAAACTCATTCACCTTTCAACAGTCCAGTGTGACCTGTGAGAAAGCCAAATTGGATACTGACATCAGTCAGACAGTCAACTCCCATGCCCTGAATGAAGTAACTCCACCTCTGAGTACAGCAGTACCAGATATGATGGAACTCCAGTATGAGATGGAATACAAAGAGGCCAAATGGTATGCTACCATAGACATTGCTAATGCTGTCTTCTGTATTCCCATAGGAGAGGAATGCAGGCCTCAGTTTGCTTTCACCCAGAGAGAAATCCAGTACACTTTTAACAGATTGCCTCAAGGCTGGGTTCACAGTTAAAGCATCTGTTATGCAGTGATCCGTGATGCTCTGGAGAAAGGTGGTGCTCCAGAACACATCCAGTTCATCGACGACGTCATCATATGGGGTAAAACTGCTGAAGAAGTCTTTGAGAAAGGTAACAAAATCATTGACATTCTCCTGAAGACAGGTTTTGCCATGAAGCAAGACAAGGTGAGAGAACCTGCCAGAGATCCATTTTCTGGGAGTGCGGTGGCAGGATGGATGCAGTCACATTCCAGTGGATGTGGTAAACACAGTCTCTACCATGGCAAATCCCATGAACAAGCAAGAAACTCTACATTTCTTGGGTGTAGTGGGATTTTGGAGACTGCACATTCCCAGATACAGTCAGATTGTGAAACCTCTGTATGATGTGACTCGAAAGAGAAACAGTTTTCAGTTGGTACCCAAGCAAGAAGCAGCCTTTGACCAGATAAAGCAAGAAATAGTCCAAGCAATGGGTCTGGACCAAAGTGGTCCAGACATTAAGAACATTTTGTACATGGCTGCAAGTGTCAATGGTCCAACCTGGTGCTTATGGCAAAGAGCTCCAAGTGAGACGTGTGGATGTCCATTTGGTTTCTGGATTCGAGGTTACAGAGGCTCAGAAGCAAATTATACTCCAACAAAGAAAGAGATTCTAGTTGCCTGTGAAATAGTAAAAGATGCTTCTGAAGTAATTGGAACTGATCCACAGCTTCTTCTAGGTCCTAGATTGCCAGTTTTGAATTGGGTGTTCAAAGGTAAAGGTACTACACCACAGCATGCAACAGATGTCACATGGTCCAAGTGGATGGCTCTGATGACACAGAGAGCTCGAATGGGAAATCTTGAAAGACCTGGTCTGGTGGAGGTGATCACAGGCTGGTCTGAAGGCATTAGCTGTACAAAACCTCCAGAGGAGTGAGTAACTTGTGCTGGGGAATCTCCTCCTTACAATGACCTTTCTGATAATGAAAAGAAATATGCTTTGCTCACAGATGGTTCCTGTCATCTTGTTGGAAACAAGGGAAGATGGAAGTCTGTCGTGCAGAGTGCAACATGCCGAGTTGCAGAAGCAAAGGATGGATAAGGAGAATCCAGCCAATTTGTGGAGGTAAAAGCTGTCCAACTAGCTCTTCATGTAGCTGAACGTGAGAGAGGGCCAAAGCTTTATGTCTACACTGACTCATGGATGGTAGCCAATACTCTGTGGGGTTCACTAAAGGACTTGAAAAAGAATGGTTGGCAGGGAAAAGGAAAGCCTATTTGGGCATGAATATGTACAAAAATATAATATATATTCAGAAATATACAGCAATGTATGTAATACAGGAGACCTTTCCCCAACCCCCCTGCGGCCAGGGGTGCTTCGGCCTGCTCCCCCTTCTCCCTCCCTACCTCCCCTTTTTCCCAAAAGGGCTAGAGAGAGAGAGAAAGGAAGGTAATTAAAAGGGTAAAATTCTGTTAAGCTCAAAGCCAATGCAAGAGTTAGTTTTCTTATCTGGTTAGCAAGGTCGTCCCTGCGTAGCAAGCTGTTGCTTCAGAGAGAGAAACAGGCCAGCACACAGGATAGAGAGACGAAGAACAGACTGCCCAGACTGACAGACTAAGCTAAAACTTACAGTTGCATTCTACCAATGAAATTGGTTTAGCATATCCAGGAGGATCATGGAGCAGATCCTCCTGGAGGCACTAATGACTCAGAAGAATAGTGAAGAGGTGATTGGGAATAGTCAGCATGGCTTTGCCAAGGGCAAATCCTGCCTGACAAACCTGGTGGCCTTCTATGAGCAGGTGACAGCATTAATAGATGAGGGGCGAGCAACTGATGTCGTTTACCTGGACTTGAGCAAAGCCTTCAACACTGTCCCGCACCACCTCCTGGTCTCCAAGCTGGCGACACATGGGTTTGATGGATGGACCACTAGATGGATAAAGAATTGGCTTGATGGCCGCACCCAAAGAGTGGCTGTCAACGGGTCCATGTCCCAGTGGAGGCCAGTGACAAGCGGAGTCCCTCAGGGATCAGTCCTGGGACCTGTCTTGTTCAACATCTTTGTGGGTGACATGGACAGTGGCATCGAGTGCACCCTCAGCAAGTTTGCTGATGACACCAAGCTGTGTGGTGCAGTGGACACCCTGGAGGGAAGGGATGCCATCCAGAGGGACCTGGACAGGCTGGAGAGGTGGGCACAAGCCAACCTCATGAGCTTCAACAAGACCAAGTGCAGGGTCCTGCATCTGGGTGGAGGCAATCCCAGGCACAAATACAGGCTGGGCAGTGACTGGCTGGAGAGCAGCCCCGAGGAGAGAGACTTGGGGGTGCTGGTGGACGAGAAGCTCGACATGAGCTCTCAATGTGCGCTTGCAGCCCGGAAAGCCAATGAGATCCTGGGCTGCATCAGGAGAAGTGTGACCAGCAGGTCAAGGGAGGTGCTTCTCCCCCTCTACTCAGCTCTGGTGAGACCCCACCTGGAGTACTGTGTCCAGTTCTGGAGCCCATATTACAGGAGAGATGTGGATGTGCTGGAGCGTGTCCAGAGAAGGGCCACGAGGATGATCAGAGGGCTGGAGCACCTCTCCTGTGAGGACAGACTGAAGGAGTTGGGGCTGTTCAGTCTGGAGAAGAGAAGGCTCCGAGGTGACCTCATTGTGGCTTTCCAGTATCTGAAGGGGGCCTACAGGAAGGCTGGGGAGGGACTTCTCAGGATCTCAGGTAGTGATAGGACTAGGGGGAATGGAATGAAGCTGGAAATGGGGAGATTCAGGCTGGATGTGAGGAAGAAGTTCTTCCCCATGAGAGTGGTGAAGCCCTGGAATGGGTTGTCCAGGGAGGTGGTTGAGGCCCAGTCCCTGGAGGTGTTTAAGACCAGGCTGGACGAGGCTCTGGCCAGCGTGATCTAGTGTAGGGTGTCCCTGGCCATGGCAGGGGGCTGGAACTAGATGATCCTTGTGGTCCCTTCCAACCCTGACTGATTCTATGATTCTATATCTTTGTTTTCATTCAAATATCAAAAACATTCAGCCAGAGTGTTCAGAAAGTGTCCATTTCTTAAAGGCACAGCCTAAACCGGTCACAGGGCAGCTGACCTGTGGCAGGACATTGCTGATTGAGTTGAGAATTCCATGGAAGGTGAGACACATTGATGCTCACATTCCTAAGAGCAAAGCTACTGAGGAACAGCAACACAACCATCAGGCAGATCTAGCTGCAAGAGTTTCTCAAGTAGACATGGACTCTGATTTTGATCTCGACTGGAAACACCGAGGTGAGATATTCTTAGCTCGGTGGGCTCACGATTCGTCAGGACATCAAGGCAGAGATGCAACCTACCAGTGGGCTCATGACAGATCCACAGACATTTCCATGGATGCTATCGCACAAGTCATCCATGACTGTGACATTTGTGCTGCTATTAAGCAAGCAAAGCGAATTAAGCCCTTATGGTGTGGTGACAGATGGTCCAAGTACAAGTATGGTGAAGCTTGGCACATTGACTATATCACTGTACCACGTTCTCGTTCTGGTAAACAGTATGTGCTTACAATGGTAGAGGCAAACACTGGATGGTTGGAAACTTATCCAGTTCCACATGCAGCTGCACACAACACCATTCTTGGTCTGGAGAGACAAATCCTGTGGAGACACGGAACTCCAGAGAGGATTGAGTCAGACAACAGAACTCACTTCAAAAACAATCTTGCAAAAAACTGGGCCAAAGAGTATGGTATTGAGTAGATATTCCACATTCCCTACTATGTACCAGCTGCAGTGAAGATTGAATGCTACAACAGTTTACTGAAGACAACTCTCAAAGCCATGGGGCTGGATCTTTTACAAAACTGGGAGAAACATCTGGTGCAAGCAACCTGGCTGGTAAATAGTAGAGGTTTAGTGAACCAAGCTGGACCTGCACACTCAGATTTGCTACAAAAGGTAGAAGGTGATACAGTTCCTGTTGCTAGAGAAAAAAATCTGTTAGGCAAAACTGTTTGGGTATTTTCTCCTTCAGGAGAGGCCAAACCTGTCTGAGGGGTGGTTTCTGCTAAAGGTCCTGGTCACACTTACTGGGTAATTCAAGAGAATGGTGAAATTCAGTGTATTCCACAAAGAAATCTAACTTTATCTGAGAGAGTTTAAATTCAGAATGTTGTACAGATACAACATTGTACCCAAAGGAAGAATCCGTGAGGAATCTATGGTGCATGAACCCTAAGAACCCTAAGAGCTCTGAGTCACCTGAGACACCCTGTTCCTTTTGTTTGCCTTGTCTGTGGAGAGACCAACTGTTTTCTGTTTTCTTGTTTCCTGTTTTTTGGAATTCTGAGTCATCTACATCTGAAGACAGCCAGAATGGACTACAAACTTTATTTACTCATTATTACAGATAGTTTTAGATTAGATGGATAGTATTAACAGCCAATGAAATTGCTTAGAAGGGCTGGATTTTAGGCTATGCCTTTAAAATTTAGCTGCAGATTTCAAGCAGAAAAGTAGAAAAATATAAATAAATCACTATTGGTTTTAAAAAATAATAATAATAAAAAGATTATTCTAAACAAATGCATTGGGCAGTTGTACCATAACATCTTTCACATTTCGCTTCCATTCCCATTCCTTTAATTTTTCTCTTGCTTGCCTTTTCTGCTGGGGAGATGATAACCATTTCTGGCTGGCCTTGGGAAAGATAAGCTAACATTCCTTCCTCTCAACTCCTCCTTTCTTCTGTTACAGGGGGAGGAGGAGGTTTGGGGGGGGGGAGAGGGGGAGGTTAGTGGAGCAGCTTCCCTGCCCTCTGGGGAACCAGAGGGATATCAGGGAGGTTTCCATGCTATTTTCTAATTGTAAATACCTGTATAATATTGTAAATAATGTGTATTTTATACATATTCATTGCATTCCATTCTAGAGTGTAGTTTTTGCTTGAAAATACAGCTTCCATTTTGCATCCAACTGAGATAGCCGCGCTTAGATAATGCGAATGGGAAATTTCAACCCACAACACAGGCAAAGACATTTATTAAGTTATACAGCCAAGTTATATAGTCTTTATGAAAGCATAGGTGTCACATCGTAATTCACTATTTTCTATTGCCATGCATGTAATTAAGGCATATAATAGGTTTAAATAACAGAACAATATTTTAACACATCCAACCAAACACTGCCTAGATTTTCTCCTTCAGTTACAAGATGTTTACATTCTTCTCCGAGTAATAGACCTAACATAGCCTTCTGTAATTCGAACAAAGACAAATCTTCCTCCACAGCCGGGTGCCTGCAAAGAAGACTGTTCAACGGTATAGGTTTGAGAACAAATGTCATGCAGAACATTTTTTTCTGTCTGAGCTTTGGTCTTCAACATAAAAAAAAAAAATTAGTGGGATTAATCCTGAGTAGTTATGAAACCACTTCTATATGTCTACTGAAGCTGCAGGAAAAATGCATAGAAATATATGCACATTTATATGTGCATGCACACATACATGTTAGAAAGTAGCAAAGTACTAGTGTGACTCAGTTACAATGTATCATGAAAAACTGCTTGAAAAGAACGTGCTATACTGAGAAGACATTTACAACAGAAACTGGCTGATCAATGATAGCAGGTATGTAGCATTTTGTCCTAATATTGATTTAGTTACCATAAATTCATATATTCTCATAATAATGCCAGAGAGGTATTAAAGCAGCTAGTCTGACCTGTACATCTGGGTCGAGGCAATCCCAGGCACAAATCCAGGCTGGGCAGGGACTGGCTGGAGAGCAGCCCTGAGGAGAGAGACTTGGGGGTGCTGGTGGACGAGAAGCTCAACATCAGCTCTCAATGTGCACTTGCAACCCGCAAAGCCAATCAGATCCTGGGCTGCATCAAGAGAAGTGTGACCAGCAGGTCAAGGGAGGTGCTTCTTCCCCTCTACTCAGCTCTGGTGAGACCCCACCTGGAGTACTGCGTCCAGTTCTGGAGCCCCTATTACAGGAGGGATGTGGACGTGCTGGAAGGTGTCCAGAGAAGGGCCACAAGAATGATCAGAGGGCTGGAGCACCTCTCCTATGAGGACAGACTGAAGGAGTTGGGGCTGTTCAGTCTGGAGAAGAGAAGGCTCCCAGGTGACCTCATTGTGGCTTTCCAGTATCTGAAGGGGGCCTACAGGAAGGCTGGGGAGGGACTTCTCAGGATCTCAAGTAGTGATAGGACTAGGGGGAATGGAATGAGCTGGAAATGGGGAGATTCAGGCTAGATGTGAGGAAGAAGTTCTTCCCCATGAGAGTGGTGAAGCCCTGGAATGGGTTGTCCAGGGAGGTGGTTGAGGCCCCATCCCTGGAGGTGTTTAAGACCAGGCTGGACGAGGCTCTGGCCAGCCTGATCTAGTGTGGGGTGTCGCTGCCCATGGCAGGGGTTGGAACTAGATGATCCTTGTGGTCCCTTCCAACCCTGACTGATTCTATGATTCTATGATTCTATGATAGACCATAACATTTTATTCCGTTATACTTGTATTGAATCCAATCATTGTAACTAAAACATATTTAAGACAGGCATTCAAAAGGAATGTGAAGATTTACAGATGTATCCACACACTCCCACAGTCTCACCCATGAGTTCTTTGCTACTGATTTTGGGATGCTCAGTTTTAGTAAAATTTGGTTTGCTTTGATAACATTTTCCTAAAATAAACATTCATGCTATTTTATCCATATTAATCATCAGCCCTGGTACCAGCTGCTACAGGAAGCTAGTCAGCATGGAGTGGAATATAGAATCATAGAATCATAAAATCAACGAGCTTGGGAAAGACCTCAAAGATCATCAAGTCCAACCTGTCACCCAACACCTAATGACTACTAAATCATGGCACCAAGCACCACATCCAATCCTCTCTTGAACACCTCCAGGGATGGTGATTCCACCACCTCCCTGGGCCGCCCATTCCAATGGTGAATGACTCTCTCAGTAAAGAACTTTCTCCTCACCTCCAGCCTAAACTTTCCCTGGTGCAGCTTGAGTCTGTGTCCTTTTGTTCTGGTGCTGGTTGCCTGGGAGAAGGAACCAATCCCCTGCTGGCTACAACCACCTTTCATGTAGTTGTAGACAACAATAAGGTCTCCCTTGAGCCTCCTCCTCTCCAGGCTAAACAACCCCAGCTCCCTCAGCCTTTCCTCATGGGACTTGTGCTCGAGGCCTCTCACCAGACTTGTTGCCCTACTCTGGACAAGTTCCAGTGTCTCAATACCCTTCTTAAATTGAGGGGCCCAGAACTGGACTCAGTACTCACAGTGTGGCCTAACCAGTGCTGAGCGGCAGAATGACTTCCCTGCTCCTGCTGGCCACACTATGCCTAATGCAGGCAGGATGCCACTGGCCTTCTTGGCCACCTGGGCACACTGCTGGCTCATGTTCAGCCTACTGTCAATCAGTTCTCCCAGGTCCCTTTCTGCTTGGTAGCTCTCCCGCCACTCTGACCCCAGCCTGTTGTGCTGCATGGGGTTGTTTTGGCCAAAGTACAGCACCTCGCACTTGGATGTGTTAAATGACGTCATGTTGGACTCTGCCCATCTGTCCAGTCAAGGTCCCTCTGGAGAGCCCTTCTATCCTCTAACAGATCAATGTCTGCTCCCAACTTGGTGTCATCTGCAAATTTACTGATGACTGAGTCAATCCCCTCATCCAGATCATCAATGAAGACATTAAACAGGATGGGGCCCAGCACGGATCCCTGAGGGACACCACTAGTGACTGGTCTCCAGCTGGATGTGGCACCATTCACCACCACTGTCTGGGCTCAGCCCTCCAGACAGTTCCTAACCCAGCACAGAGTGTTGCTGTCCAAGCCACGGGCTGACAGCTTGGCCAGGATGATTGAATCCCATGAAATTGTGAAAATTTTTGATGATGAGAAATAAGAATTTGTCATTCATCACAGTATCACACTACGTTAGAGGTTGGATGAGACATCAAGAATTCAACAGGTCCAATCCCCCTGCCAAAGCAGGATCACCTACGGTAATCCACACAGGAATGCATCCAGGTGGGTTTTGAGAGTCTCCAGAAAAGGACACTTCATAACATCTCTAGGCAGCCTGTTCCAGTGTTCCATAACTCTCACTGTAAAGAGGTTTATCCTCATGTTGAGGTGAAATCTTCTATGTTCATGTTTGAACCCATTGTTTCTTGTCTTATTACAGTGCACCACTGAAAAGAGCTTGGCCCCCTTCACTTGACCGCCAACCCTATGATATTTATACACATAGATGAGACTCCCTTTCAGTCTTCTCTTCTCAAGACTAAACAGCCCCAACGCTCTCAATCTCTTTTCATACAGGAGATGCTCAAGTCCCCTTATCATCCTCATGGCTCTCCATTGGATTCTCTCCAGCAGTTCTCTGACTTTCGTGAACTGGGGAATCCGAAACTGCACAAAGTACTCCAGGCATGGTTTCAGCAGGGAAGAGTAGAGGGGAGAAGAACTTCCCTACATCTGCTGGACACACTTTTCTTGATGCACCCCAGGATACCACTGGCTTTCTTGGCCACAAGGGCACATTGTTGTGCCATGGAGAACTTGCTGTCCACCAACACTTCAAGGTCTTTCTCCATGGAGATTCTTTCCAGCAGGGCAGCCCCTAATCTGTACTGGTCCATGTTGTTATTCCTCTCCAGATGCAGGACCCTACACTTGTCCATATTAAACTTCATGAGGTTTGCCTGCACCCAGCTCTCCAGCCTGTCCAGGTCACATTAGATGGCTGCACAACCCGACAGGATGTCAGCCACCCCCCCAGTTTTGTATCATCTGCAATCTTGCTGAGGGTACTCTCAGTCTCCTCATCCAGATCGTTGATAAAGATATTGAACAAACCTGGACCCAGTAACAATCCCTGTGGAACACCACTGGACACAGGCCTCCAAGTGATTCTGTGCCACTGGTGAAAATACTCTGAACTCTGCTGCTGAGCCAGTTTGCAGTTCACCTCACTGACTGTGCCACGTTTCCTGGGCTTTTCTGTGACGGTGTTATGGGAGACAGTATCAAAAGCCGTACTAAAGTCAAGGTCTATGACATCCACTGCTCTTCCCTCATCTACCCATTTGGTCCTGGTTTCATAGAAGGGTATCAGATTAGTCATGCAGGATCTCCCCCTGGTAAATCCATATTGGCTACTCCTGATAATCTTATCTTCCACATGGCTCGAGATGGCCTCCAGGATGAGATCATCTTTCCAGGGGTGGAGGTGAGGCTGACTGTAGTTACTTGGATGCTCCTTCTTGACTTTTTTGAAGACTGGAGTGACATTTGCTTTCTTCCAGTTGTCAGGCACCTCTCCTGTTCTCCATGACTTTTCAAAGATGATGGAGAGAGGTTCAGTAACAGTATCAGCCATGGATCTCAACATCCATGGATTTCTGTGTCTTTAGTTGGTATAAGAGATCTCTAACTCAGTCCTGACTTACCAGTGGAATGTCCACATCTCTCCAGTTCTGCTCCCTTGCTTCTAGAGACTGAGGTTCCTGAGGGCTGGTCTTAGGAATAAAGACTGAGGCAAAGAAGGCATTCAGCAACTCTGCCATCTCTGCATCATCAGTTCCCATATCTCCCATATCATTCAGTAGTGGGCCTACCTTTTGCCTGCTCTTCCTTTTATCATTGATGTATTTGAAAAAACTCTTCTTGTTCTCTTTCACCCCTCTGGCGAGATTAAGTTCCACAAGGCCCTTGACCTTCCTTGTTGCATCTCTACATTCTCTAGCTATATCTCTGTAATCCTCCCAATTGACTAGTCTTTTTTTTTCCACATATTGTAAACCTCCTTTTTCTTTTTGAGTTTTACTAAGAGTTCCTTGATTATCCATGAAGGTCTTCTGCCAGACTTACTTGATTTTTTTTTCAAGTGAATACATTTCTCTTGAACTTGGTGAAGCTACTGTTTGAATACTAACCAGCTCTCTTGGGCCCCCCTTCCTTCCAGAGCCCTAGCCCACTGGATATTTCTTAGTAGAGTCCTGAAGAGAACAAAGCTGGCCCTCATTGAAGTCCACGGTTGAAATTTTACTTATCATCCTGCTTCTTTGTGTCTTGTTTTAAAACTCTAACATGTCATGGTCACTACAACGAAGATTATCCCCAACCTTAACATCTACAACCAGTCCTTCTTTGTTAATACCAGGTCCAGCATTGCACTTCTTGTTGTTTTTTCAGCTACTCACAGGAGAAAGTTGTCATCAATGCACTGCAGGAACCTTTTGGACTGTTTATGCTTGACTGTGTGACCTTTTCAACTAATAGCAGAGTGGCTGAAATCACCTATGAGCACCAGGGCATTTGCTCTTGAGGCCTAGAGCAGTCTTCATCAGTAGCTTCTTCCTGGTTTGATGGTCTGCAGTAAACACTACAACCATATCACGCATGTTTGTGTGTCCCTTCATTCTTACCCATAAGCTTTTAATGCTTTTATCATCTCCCCCTGGGTTAAACTCAACATAGTCTAGTTGCTTATTCACATAGAGAGCAGCTCCACCAACTTGCCTTTTCAGTCTGTCCTTCTTGAAAAGTACATGGTCATCCATAACCACATTCTAGTCATGGGAGCTGTCCCACCATGTCTCTGTGATTGTGACAAGGGTCTCTTTCACTAAAAATAAAAGTAAGGTAATCAAAGAAAAGTAGGTAGACCAGCACACCAATTTTCAGACTGACTAGAAGGTCCTCATCACACAAATAGAGTAAAACTCCTTTCCAAAGGAATGCCAAAAAAAATTTCAACATGTTCAAACAGAAAAGTATTATAGGGTATGGAAGAAAAGTCTTCTATTTCCTAACTGCAGAGAAAACATGTTCAAGCAAGAAATTATCTATGCTGAAAGCATTGAGATTTACAAGAATTCTAGGGCAAAACCTTCTTATTCTTCCTGAAGAACCCATTTGATAGTAAGATGAAGATCATTGTGGTTATAGTAATTTTTACCTTCTTAAAAAACCTTGGAAATCTGAGATCTCAGAAAGATTCCCAGACTTTAAGAATTTGGCCTATTTTCCTCAGTGACTCTTCTGTGAAATTGATTTGCCCCTTTAAAATGAAGTAATGAAAGAATCTAGCAAAAGGTTGCTATCCACAGTTACTCTGGCACTCTGTGGCATCCATGATTATGTAAGGATCACTGAAAAATTCCACAAACTGAGCTTTCTTTCTTGTGATTTGAAAGAACTATATAATTTCTCTTGGGACACAAATTCCTGGCAGACATTGTTTTGATAAAGTATTACAATAATACACCACTAAAGAAGTATCCTGGGTATTACAAAAAATGTTTCAAAAGAGTAACTGCTCTTTCAGTGTGTTGAAATGCATCACTAGAGCAACAGTTTCCAGAGGAAAAATGGTTGTTATAGGCCTGAGTGCTTTAGAGGTTCAGAGAACACCATGAGTGATATTTATTATTATTTATTTGATGGGAGATTTTTTTATTTATGGTTCCCACAGAAAGGGCTCTGTACAAATCTGTATTAAAAACAAAATAAAAACTATGAATTATTTTAAAAGAACATTTTTGCAGCATATTCCAAATGCATCAGCAAGATAATTCATAGAATGCATCACATAGCTGAAACAATTTTCAGAATTAAAGTTTCTAGTGCAAATTTCAGAGAAACCATATACTTTAAAATTATAATGAGAATTTCCTTCTACATCTTTTGATAATTTGAAGGTAACTTTAACTACGAAAAATTTTTGAATGTGGGTATATAAAGATACCTCAGTGTTTAGTAGAGCTCGTTACTTGGCAGATTTTTTTTTTTTTTAAGGAGGGAAATTTTAGCTTTTGGAATCATATGAGTTACTAAAAGTGTCTATTTCACTTTTCAAGCCATTATCTTAGCCCTCTCTGTTAAGAATAATCACTTGAATGTGTGTCTTGTGTCTCTTCCAACCTGGTCTATTCTATTCTATTCTATTCTATTCTATTCTATTCTATTCTATTCTATTCTATTCTATTCTATTCTATTCTACTTCTATTTTATTCTAATGTTTAAAATTTAGCAATAAGAAGCCAAGGTTTTCACAAAATTGGAACTTAAGCGTGAGCTGCTGTCCTGTTTCTGAGAACAGGAGAGCAAATGAAGTCCTCACCCACCACAGAGAGAACATGAGTCAATTTTTTTTTTCTCTTAGAAGAGTTCTTCATCCTTTGTCTTGTAGAGACTTTCTGATTGGTAGAATGATTTAATCCTATTACACTTCCACCTATGTAATTTTCATAGGGTGTCCTGTCTCCTGCATCAGTGTCAAAATGATCCATTTAATTTTGTAATAGTGTCAGAATTATGTAATTCTGCTACAAATATTTTTAGCTATTTCTACAAAACCTGAACTGCTAAAATATGTGTTGCACCCCCGCAATGCCCTAAGCCATTCCCAGTCCATAACACAGAATCTGCAAACTGCAATTAGTCAAAGCTATCTGATAGACTAAGTAGAGTAGCTTCTTTTGATTTCCTTTGTTTTCTATTGACTTCATAGTACCACTCTAAGTTTATTCCAGAATGTGACACAAAGGAGTTTCATTGCAAAGGGGAAAGATACTCTGAAGACACAGAAATCTTCCATATTGTAGTGGTTTGAGCCTTAACTGGGAGTTAAGAGCTCAGATGGGGGCAAGGCTGAGAATCTCTCCCCTGCCTCCCTTCCCCTCCCTCCCAACAGAGAGGAATAAAAGGGAAGGAGCAAATCCACCAAGCAATAATTTGGAATCGGCTTGGAAGTAGAGAGGTAAAGAGTTTTCTTTAAAGGTTCACCAGGGCAAGGAACAAGGATGGATGGGAGGGGGAAAAAAATAAAAGGCAAGAATACAAAACCAGTCTCTCTCTCTGAAGAGGTGCAAAGGCAGCAGGGTGAAGGATCAGGCCCAACCACATGGCAGAGGAGCAGGAAGGCAGTGCAGTACCTCTTGTCCAGGAGAAGCAGGAGCCAAAAAACAGAGCTAATGACTGCAATGCCCTCCTTTTTATACCCTAGCTGGGCAGAGGGTACTGACTTTGGAATGCCACCAGAGCAGACAGTGACCCATGCTGAGGAGGCTCCCCCATACAACGATCTCCCTGACAATGAGAAGGGCTATGCTCTATTTACAGATGGGTCCTGCTGGCTTGTAGGAAGCAAGTGAAGATGGAAGGCAGCGGGCTGAAGCCCAACAAGGCAAGTGGCAGATGCAAGGGATGGAGAAGGTGAATCCAGTCAGTACGCAGAGGTAAAACCTGTCCAGCTGGCCCTGGATAGAGTGGAACAGGAGAACTGGTCAGTGCTGTACCTCTACACTGACTCTTGGATGGTAGCCAGTGCCTTGTGGGGGTGGTTGAAGGAATGGAGGAGGAATGGGTGGCAGAGAAAGGGAAGCCTCTTTGGGCTGCTGACCTGTGGCAAGACATTGCTGCCCACCTGGACAGGATGCCAACAAAGGTACGGCACATCCATGCACACATCCCCAAGAGCAGAGCCAATGAAGAGCACAAGCACAACCACCAAGCAGATCTGGCTGCTAAAATCTCCCAAATAGACTTGGACTGGGAAGACAAGGGCAAGCTGTTCTTAGCTCGCTGGGCCCATGACACTTCTGACCACCAAGGGAGAGATGCCACATACCGGTGGGCTCAGGACAGATCCATGGACATCTCTATGGAGGCCATCTCACAGGTTATCCATGAGTGTGACATCTGTGCTGCCATCAAGCAGGCCAAGCGCATGAAGCCTCTGTGGTATGGGGGAGATGGTCGAAATATAGGTACGGAGAGGCCTGGCAGATCGACTACATCACCCTTCCTCAGTCTCACAGCAGCAAGCAGTACGTACTAACCATGGTGGAGGCAAGTACAGGGTGGCTGGAAACCTACCCAGTACCTCATGCCACTGCTCGCAACATCATCCTGGGCCTAGAGAGACATATCCTGTAGAGACACAGCACCCCCGGGAGGATTGAATCAGACAATGGAACCCACTTCAAGAACCATCTCATAAGGGACTGGGCAAAGGAACATGGGATTGAGTGGATTTACCACATCCCATACCAGGTACCAGCTGCGGGAAGGTCGAGCACTACAATGGCTTGCTAAAGACCACCCTAAAAACCATGGGGGGGTGGAACCTCTAGGAACTGGGAAAAACACCCAGCTCAAGCCACTTGGTTAGTGAAGAGCAGATGATCTGTGAACTGAGCTGGTCCTGCCTAGTCTGACCTGCTGCAAACAGTGGATGGAGATGGAGCTCCTGTAATTGCTGAGAAAAACCTGCTGGGGAAGTCAGCATAGGTTTTTCCTGCTGCTGGTGGGGGCAAACCAACCCAAGGGGTGGTCTCTGCTGAGAGGCCTGGTCACACGTTCTGGGTCATGCTAGAAACTAGGGACATACAGTGTATCCCACAGTGAACCGTGACTCTGGCTGAGAGGGAATGAACTCAGAGGGGGAGTGGAACAGACTCAGTTTCCCAGGGGGAAAACGCTCTGCAGGGAGGACAAAGCACTTGCAAGCCCTCCACCCCATTTTCAGAATGGGTGTTAACCCACCACACATATCCCACTATTTCATATCTAACCAATGAGCTGTGATTGCATCAAAGAGAATATGCAGGCACTTTTCCCAGCTGTGTTGTCAAGAAATGTAATATATAATAACACCCTGCTTCCTTCCCACATAAAAACCTTTTTGATAAAATTGGCATCTCTGTCTCATGGCCTTGAGATCATGAATTACAGGGTGCAACTTAATCAGTTAGAACAGTACTGTATTTCCTGTACTGAATGCACTCTGAAGGTTTCCGTGGAGTAACGAATGATCAGATGGTGTGTGGACTGCCTCACTTCTCCCCATGAACACAGTATTTTGTCAACACCTGCATTATATTTTGTTAAGAATTACAATATTTCAGAGTTGCTGCTTTCTTTGTATCTCTCAAATCCATCCATTTAACTCTTCTTGTGTCAGAATATTACACAGTATAACTACTTCTAGTAGCTTGGTGTTGTGTCATCACTTTTCTTTCATGGAATCATCCAAATTTTCCCACAAGGTAAAAAAAAAAAACCAAACAAACAAAACCACCACCTCCAACAAGACACACAACAAAATACAAACAAACCACAAACAAAAAGCCAAAAGCAAACCAAACTAAACTAACAACAACAAAAATCCCAACAACTAAAACTTATGTTAAGTCTTTTCTGTGAAATTTAAAACACAAAGGTTTGAAACACAACAGCTTCTCCCACCAGGATGCAGTAATGCATCTCACCATTCTAGAAGCACTACCATCTTCAAATAGGTTGAACAGACTATGCATTCCTCAGCAGTGTGCCCTCCCAGAATAAAACTTCTGGAAAAGGCCCATAGTGTCCTGAGGATGTATATTACTGTATCCATTAATAATGTGTTCTCTTCACCCTGAACAGATTGGAGCATAATTGCAAATGTAGACAATTCTGTACAATAAAATAAGCCTGCTGCATGTGGAAAGTCATGGTATTTTTTTAAGGGGGTAATCACACAGTGCGGTTATTCTATGCATCTGGAGAAGACATCGTGAGAGTTGCAAAATAGACAATGGGCAATTCTCTGCCAGATTGACAGAGGCAAGACATAGGATTTTTTTTTCCTGCATTTTTATGTTTTAGGGTTTTTTGTGTACTTAGTTAAAAATCTCCAAGTCTGAAAAATGGCTCACTAATGACCTTTTCCTCTGCACCACCCCTAACTTTTCCTTTTCCTGAATATAGTCTTTTTCAGTGGAAATTTACACATTAAGAGTTATCCTTTTTTTCTTCTTAAGATCATGCTTTATCCATTACAGAATTATAGTTCAACTCAGTACTTTTAAAATTTGCCTTCAGATCTATTCTTTCAAAGTTTATTTCCTTTTTTTTTAACCTACTGCATATAGACACTACATTCAGTGTCTGCCCTTACTGTCTCAACAGCCACTACATACACATTCTATTTTCAAGCCTCTGTCCTGTTTGACTGAACTGTCTCTTCTAATGAAGCTAACTCACTGTGCTGTAATTTCCTTCTCCAAAGGTTCTCTCCTTTGTCCAGTTGTATGATCTGTCTTTGCTTGCCTATGCAAGGCTTTTTTTCATTCTTCTCTTTCTTACATCAAAACTCAACCCCATATCAAAATACCTGTGCATTCTCAATGGGTGCTTACTCATGCACACAGGAGAGGTATCATCAGCCTGAACTAAATACACAGGAAATAAGAGCAACACCAAAGCCAATTAAAAATAGTTTATGAAGCTGAGAAGCAAGTGAGTTCTCCCAGAAATTTTGAATGGGTTCAATCCACACAGAAGCTTTAAGTATTTTCTCTGTCATTTGAATTTTAATCTTTAGGGAATAAAATTCTTCAGATTAGACGCAAAATATAGTTCATTCTGACAAACCAGCACACATATACAAAAGCTGAAGAGCTGAGCTAAGATCAAAATGCTTCTTACTTTGAGATTCCTCTGGTGAACTTGAATCCTTGTCTTGAAGGTGAAATCCCTCTTCTGAATCCACAGAGCTTTCTGTTCCCCACGAACTTCTTACAATGTCTATAAAGATTTCTTCACTTAACCTTTCTTGTGTTATAAAAAGCACATCCACATTCATCATAACTGTTTGATCTCTTATATTAAACCCTTTAAAAAAAATCCCAAGATAACATCAAAAGTTGCCCACAGTTGTCTTTAAATGCCATGCTTATTTAATATGGACATAAATATAGACTCACTCTTCTTTGAGTCCTGGACTCCCAGACTACCAATGGAGGTGTATAACCTAAAATATGCCAGTTGTTTTAAAAATAATAATAATTGAAAAAAACAAAGCAAAACAAAACAAAACAAACAAACAAAAAAACCCCACACAAACCAAACCAAAAATAAAAACTCCATAGGGAAAATGTGTCAAGAGTGAAAGGCAGGGAGGGTGAATTTTGGACACAGTCCAAGAACAATTGTAGAAAAGAAGCTGTTGTTTTGGGGATTTTTTAATAACAGCCTCCTGGCATGCTTTCTTCAGATTTGCCACAAAGTTGAAGTCCCTTCTCAGGAGAAATATGTGTGTATGAACTACAGTACACACGGAAATTTTAGACACAGGCAAACCTGGTGGGGAGAGATATAGACCTGCCTTTTCAAAACAAAACCACCAAACTATTTCAAACAGTTTATCTTTGAGCTATGTACACTGACAGTTCTTTGCAATTGTAATCTAATTTTATTCTATTGTTCTCAACACACTCACATGTCCACATGTGCTCATGCATAGACAATGTATAATGTGCTTGTATATTTTAGGAATAATTTATTTTAATTTGTTATAGTCAATATGCAATTATATGACAGGTCTATTCTTCAAGATTAATCATTTCTTCCTTTGTGACATGATAGTGTGTCATAGCATATTAATATCCTCCTGAAAGCTGCAAAATGTAGAGACAATCAAAGAACCAGGCCAGGAGGGCAAGATAAAATAACAAGAAAAACCATAATAATCATCAGGTGCTGAATTCTCTCAGTTGCCATTGACTTCAGTACTGCCTAGAATCACACAGCAGGCAAAGATTTGGGGTTTTTTATGCATATTTTTCTCACAACTGAACACAGAAATCTTTATTTTGACACTTCACTGAAATGAAAACATATTTACTGCATCATAAGTGCATACTTTTAAAATATAATTTATTTTCCTGGTATTACATTTATCTTTAAAATTAGCTTAAGAGGAAGACTCTGAAGAGATTTTGCCAACATTCTTGTTCATAGCAGAAATATCAGTTCATAGCCCATAGATCTATGATAGCATAAGCACCTAGAAATTGCTATTTACAGCTAGGCCTGGAGGGTAAATCAGGACTGGAGTCAAATCATGTACTCTTTGAATGCATGAGTCCTCAGAGAACATACCATCTAAATAGCAATGATATTTGTGTAGCAAATTACCTCGGCATGAAAAGATAATCGTATTGATTTTGTTGTTCTTGTTGTTTGGGTGTTTTGGGTTTGGTGTTTTTTTTTGGTTGGTTGGTTTGGTTTTGGTTTTGGTTTGGTTTGAAGGTTTTTTGTTATATAATGAGGAAAATAATGACGTATGTTGATAAAAATATTAATGAAAAAAAGGAAAATAAGGAAAGGAAATGTAATAAAGGAGAAAAATAGGACAATTATGATATAAACCTTTAGAGACAGGAATATAAGAGATGAAGAAAATTAAATTCCTCAGAAAATGTCCTTACAAAGGAAATGTTTTGTTTCATTTTGTTTTCCTTGCTTTTTTCTCTCCTTGAACATATCAAGGAAAATGCTTTGGCCTTAAATTGCTTCAGACTGATTGTTAATATTTTTCTCTTGATATTAAGTATCTTTTGCAGATGAAGGGACAGATGGGCAGAGTCCAATGGCATGAGATTTAACACATCCAAGTGCCGGATTCTGCACATTGGCCACAACAACCCCAGGCAGTGCTACAGGCTGGGGTCAGAGTGGCTGGAGAGTGGCCAGGCAGAGAGGGACCTGGGGGTACTGGTTGATTGTAGGCTGAACATGAGCCTGCAGTGTGCCCAGGCAGCCAGGAAGGCCAGTGGCATCCTGGCTTGCATCAGGAACAGTGTGGCCAGCAGGAGCAGGGAGGTCATTGTGCCCCTGTACACTGCACTGGTTAGGCCACAGCTTGAGTCCTGTGTCCAGTTCTGGGCCCCTCAGTTTAGGAAGGATGTTGACTTGCTGGAACGTGTCCAGAGAAGGGCAACAAAGCTGGTGAGTGGTTTGGAACACAAGCCCTATGAGGAAAGGCTGAGGGAGCTGGGGTTGCTTAGCCTGGAGAAGAGGAGACTGAGGGGTGACCTTCTTGCTCTCTACAACTACCTGAAGGGAGATTGTAGCCAGGCAGAGGTTGGCCTCTTCTCCCAGGCATCCAGCACCAGAACAAGAGGACACAGTCTCAGGCTGCGCCAGGGCAGGTTTAGGCTGGATGTTAGGAAGAAGTTCTACACGGAGAGAGTGATTGCCCATTGGAATCGGCTACCCGTGGAGGTGGTGGAGTCACCTTCACTGGAGGTGTTCAGGAGAAGACTTGATGGGGTGCTTGGCTGCATGGTGTAGTTGTTGGGTGGGTTGGATTGTTTGATGGGTTGGACGCGATGATCTTGAAGGTCTCTTCCAACCTGGTGTGTTGTATTGTATCATCAAATTGGTATTAACAAAGGCTAAATCCAGTGGAAATTAATTTCTGAGGCCACATTTTTAGTAGTCTGGTGTAGTGGAAAGTGTCCCTGGCCATGACACTGGGGTTGGAACTAAATGATCTTCAAGGTCCCTTCCAACCCAAACCATTCTATTTGTCTACGAAGAGAGGCAGGCTTCTCACCAGAGATGATTTAAAGCTTCCATGAGTTTTGACACCCTGAAACACAAGCTGGAAAAACTTCTTTATTCTCCACTGACTACAAGGAAAGAATAGTTTTTGTACATATTCCACAGTGCTATTTCTTAATGAGCCCGAAGACAGATTATTCTAATGTATTGCAGTTAAGAGAATGTCACCAAAATTCCTTGTCCAGTATATATTAAATGATGGTGCCAGCCTATGTGGTTTTGTTGCCCATTATCTCTGAAGCTCTCACTTGAAGAGATTAGTCACTTTGAGCTCTAAAAAGTCACCAGTTTCTAATTAGCCATAATTATCATGGCCCTGTGAATGCTACTTTGCAGCATTTTAATCACACTCGAATATCTTATAGGTCTTTTTTTAAAAGGAAAGGGACAGTTTGCTTACAAGTGTGCATGTAATCTTTCACAAAACTTCTTTACTGACTAACATTTAGCTACTTAAGAGGTCTGTGTTAAAAAATACAGTGTCCAATATTCACAGTGTTAACGAGAAAATCTCTCTCTCTTGTAGCCAGTGAACTTTTGCCCATTCTAAAGAAGCAGAATTAATTTGAAGAGCAAAAATGCTTAAATAAGCTTAATTTTACCTGCTAAAATCTTTTTCCTTTCCCTTGAGGTGGATTGAAACAGCACCTGAATATTTGCAAAAAATTTAGAATTTCCATACCGGTGATTATGAGGAGAAATATAAAATTGATTATAGAAGGGTGAAAAATGTACCTTGAATGAAATACATTTTACTTTCATGTCGTGTATCAAATCTACAATACAATAATATGCACACATTAAAGTTTTACTAGATTAAATACTGTTGACTCCATTTTTCCAATATATAGCTTCTACTTTAATAGGTTTGTGTGTGGTTTTTTGTGAAACATACAAGAAATTGTGCTTTTGTGTGGATTACAAATCCTGTCATTATCTGATGAAATAATGAAAAAGTCACAGAAAGATATGCCAAGCAAACCATTTAGAAGAACTTAGTTTTGTTTTTAACATTGAGATTCTGCATTTCTTCATTGCTCCTTTGCACTTAATACAATACAATACAATACAATAATACAATACACCAGGTTGGAAGAGACCTTCAAGATCATCGCGTCCAACCCATCAAACAATCCAACCCACCCAACAACTAGACCATACAGCCAAGCACCCCATCAAGTCTTCTCCTGAACACCTCCTGATTCAACTGAGCTCTTCATTAATGACAGCTACTGGCTATCACAGTTTTTCATTCTTGACTCTCCAAGGCCATAACTATTACACTTTTGGTTCAGAAAAGTCAAATTATGATGATTATAACCTAGAAACAGTAATATCACTGCCAGCTGTAAGAAAATATCTACTGATGGCAGTTCACAAAGGTCAAGTCCAGGATATGGTCAGAGATTACTCTTTCATTCCAAGTAACTTATGACTACATGAAATAACCTTTGCTTTTGTTTTCCTGCCTTCTCTCTCTCTGCCTTTTAACTCCTTCTTTACCTTTTTTATATCTCATTCTATTCCTTATGGCATTCCATTAGTTTTCAGCAGTTTCCATTTCTTCCACCCATCTGAAAAGATGAGCAGAACAACAGCTAATATTGACATTAACACCTTCACCTCAGAAAATACATATACAACTCAGTCCTACCCACAAGTGATATCTCTGAGGTCTCAGAACAGGAACAAGGGCCATTATGACCACATTAATGCATCAATTTAAAAAACTACCCACACTGAAAGAATTCAGAGTAAAGCCATTGTGATCAACAAAAGCTCAGCTGAACTCAGTTGGGGAAGTGAATGGAGCTGTATTTTACAAGCAATAATGGAATGCAATGAATATATACAAAATATACAGTATTCACAATATTATACAAGTATTTACAAAAAGCATACAGCAGAGAAAATCCTCCTTGGGCAGGAGTATTCCACCTCACACCTACCCCCACCCCCCAACCTCTCCCATCCCTTTTTCCTCTGTTAATTAGAAGAAAAGAGAAAAGGAGAAAATGTTAGCGGAATTTCAGTTCACTCAAAGCATTGTTAGTAAGTCATTAGTGCTTATCTCAAGGTTGCTGATAAGAGGTCTCCCTCTCTGTCCAGAACAGCACCATGCATACCAGCAGAAAGAGACAGAGAGCAGAATGTAAGATCATAAAACTACATCCCACTCATCTGACCAATGAAATTAATTTAGAATTATCTTTACATTTTCCTTTTTACACCAACCGTAGCTCCTAGCTTAAAGGCACAGCCTAAACTGTCACAGCCATAAAGATAAGAATAAGGCAATGGAACCTCTCCCTTATGAGGAAAGGCTCAGGGAACTGGGTCTCCTTAGCTTGGAGAAGAAGAGATTGATGGATGGTCATTAATGTTTCTAAATATGCAAAGAGTATGGAGCCAGGCTCTTCCCAGTGATATCCAATGACAAAGGGGCAGTGGGTGCAAGCTGGAACATAGAAGAATCCATGTAAACATAATGAAGAAACATTTTCACTGTGATAATGACAGAACACTGGACCAGGCTGACCAGAGAAGTGGAGTCTCTCTCTCTGAAGACATTCAGAATCTGCTTGGATGCATTCTTGTGTGACTTACTCTAGGTAATCCTACTCTGGTCTAGATGACCTTTCAAGATTCCTTCCAGCCCCTAACATTCTGTGATTCTGTGATCGAGTGGCAGATTATATCTATCCAGGAAATGTGCTTCAGTACTACTGAAGCCATTTTGACTAAATTAAATCAACACTAATTCAAAATATGGCCTTCTTATGGTTTGCAAGAGGCATCATGCTTCAAATCTAAACACAGGTTTTGCTTTGTTTAAAGTGGCAACTCTGACCAAGCTCACGATTTTCAAGTAAAGCTTAAAATCTCACAGTGGAAGGAAGGAATGCTTAATAAATGGTGGGTTTTTTTTGGTTGGTTGGTTGGGGTGTGTGTGTGTTTGTTTGTTTATTTGTTGTTTTGTTGTGGAGTGTTTTGTTTGCATTTTGGTTTTGGTGGGTTTTGTTGGGTTTTTGGTTTGTTTGTTGTTTGGGGGTTTTTTTGAGAGTACTTTAACTTGCAATCTATTAATTTTGTAAAAGATAGAGCAAAATTTACAACAGACCAAGTGCTGAATATCATAGAAATTAATCAGGAAGGAGAAGCCTTTAGAAGAAGCCTTTAGAGAAGCCTTCGGCGGCGGAATTTAAACAAGGGCAGCGGTTCGCGCGGCTCCGCTCGGCAGCAGCCCCTTCTCTGGTACTCTCTGGTGCTCTTGCGCGCCGCCACACTTTTTCTAAATTTTTGTCCAGTGGGTGATGTGTGTAGGGGCAGCCAGGGCCGTGGCCAGGGGCAGCATGGTTATAACGCGCAGCAAAATCTCCTTTAAAAAATCAGTGTCGACCCAGACTGAGGTAGAACACAAGCAGGTAGCTGTCCAGGTATCTGGCTGTAGTGAGTGCTGGGGCCTGGCTCCTGAGATGCAGGGTAGTGGGGGCAACTCTTGCATTAGGTGTGAGCAGATTTGCTATCTGCTCGACCTTGTGGCCAGACTAAAGGATGAGGTTGCTAGTCTTAGAGATGTATGGGATTGTAGAAAAGTGATGAGCCACAGGAGGAAAGAGATGAACCCGAGTAAGCAGGCTCCACAGGCTCGAGGGTGAGGTGATACTGATGCCGGAAGACACACCATCTGGGGTCTTCCCTGAGGCTAAACAGCCTAAGGTTAAACAGCCTGAGGTAAAGCAGCCTAAGGTTAAACAGCCTAAGGCAATGCAGCCTAAGGTTAAACAGCCTTCTCCTGGCATCAGGACTTGCTCCCTCAAAAAGAAAAGGAGGGTAATTGTTATTGGTGATTCCCTCCTGAGGGGAACAGAAGGTCCCATATGTAGGCCGGACCCATCTCACAGGGAAGTTATTAGCCTAGCAGGAGTCCAAGTTGGAGATGTTACCAGAAGGCTGCCCAGTCTGGTACAGCCCTCTGATTATTATCCCTTATTGGTCATGCAGTTAGGGAATGATGATGTTGATACCAGGCCTCCCAGGGCTATGAAAAATGACCTCAGGGCCCTGGGAGATCTGGTTGAGGGGTCAGGTGCACAAATAATTTTTACATCGATACCGTTAGTTGCAGGAGGGAACACAATAAGGAACAGGTCAGCCGCTGTAGTCAACACGTGGCTTAGGGGCTGGTGCAGACGAATGAATTTTGGATTTTTCGATCTTGAAAAACTTTCTACTGCACCAGGTCAGCTGGTAACAGATGGAGTACATCTGTCCCAGAGGAGGGGAAAGGTCACAATACATGAGAATGGCCTGTCCCCCAAAGGGAAAAAGATTCTGGGAAGGGAATTAGCAAGTCTCATTGACAGGGCTTTAAACTAGCTTCGAAGGGGGAAGGGTCGGAAACCAGTGCCCTCAGGCAGGAGTCTGGAGGTGATAAGCTAGACCTAGAGGTGAAACCAGCAGCCCAGCTGCAGTGCATGTGCACTAATGCACGAAGCATGGGTAACAAACAAGAGGAGCTGGCAGCCTTGTTACAGCAAGAAAGTTATGATGTAGTTGCCATCACAGAGACGTGGTGGGACGACTCGCATGACTGGAGCGCTGCAATTGATGGCTACATGCTCTTCAGGAGAGACAGGCAAGGAAGAAGGGGTGGAGGGGTGGCCCTGTACATCAGGGAGGCACTGGATGCTGTTGAGATGGAGATCAGGGATGATGGGGTTGAGTGCTTGTGGGTGAGAATTAGAGGGAAGACCAGCTAGGCAGACATCCTGGTTGGAGTCTGTTATAGACCACCCAACCAGGAGGAGGATGTTGATGAAGCATTCTATAGGCAGCTTAAGGCTGTCTCAAGATCGCCTGACCTCATTCTCATGGGTGACTTCAACCTGCCTGATATCTGCTGGAATCTCAACACAGCAGAGAGGAGGCAGTCTAGGAGGTTCTTAGAGTGCATGGAGGACAGCTTCTTATCCCAGGTGCTGCGCGAGCCTACCAGGGGTAAGGCTATGCTTGACCTCCTCTTCACCAACAGGGAAGGGCTGGTGGGTGATGTGGTGGTTGGAGGGTGTTTAGGCACCAGTGACCACGAGATAATTGAGTTTTCAGTATGCAGCCAAGCCAAGAGGGGCAGCAAGAAGACCTCCACTCTGGACTTCAGGAGGGCAGACTTCAGACTACTCAAGGAACTAATTCAGAAGGTTCCTTGGGAATCAGCCCTTAAAAACAAAGGGGAGAGCTGGACCTCCTTCAAGAAAGAACTCTTGAAGGCGCAGGAACAGGCTGTGCCAGTGTGCTGGAAGATGAGCCTTGGGGGCAGACGGCCAGCCTGGATGGGTAATGAACTTTTAATAGAACTAAGGGAAAAAAGAGGGTGTATCATCTTTGGAAGAAAGGGGAGGCAACCTACGGAATGCTTAGGGATGTTGCTAGGACATGCAGGAAGAAAATTAGGGAGGCAAAAGCCCATTTAGAACTTAGACTGGCCTCTGCTGTGAAGGACAACAAAAAGTCCTTCTATAAATACATTAATAGCAAGAAGAAGGGCAAGGACAACCTCCACTCCTTGGTTGACATGGAGGGGAACGTTGTAACAAAGGATGAGGAAAAGTCAGAGGTACTTAACACCTTCTTTGCCTCAATCTTCACTAGCAGGGCAGAATGTCTTCCAGACAGCTGGCCTGCAGAGCTGGCAGAAAGAGCCAGCGAACTGCATAGTTTCCCGCTGCTTCAAGAGGAAGTTAGAGATCTACTGAGCCGCTTGGACCCCCACAAGGCCATGGGACCAGATGGGATCCATCCTAGGGTGCTGAGATTGCTGGCAGATGAGCTGTCCAAGCCACTTTCCATCATTTTTCAGCAGTCCTGGCTCACTGGGGAGGTCCCAGAAGACTGGAAGCTGGCCAACGTGGTGCCCATCCACAAGAAGGGCCTGTTGGATGAGCCAGGGAATTCTAGGCCTGTCAGCCTGACCTCAGTGCCAGGCAAGATTATGGAGCAGGTCATCTTGTGTGCGATCACACAGCACTTACAGGATGGCCAGGGGCTCAGGCCTAGCCAGCATGAATTTAGGAGGGGCAGGTCCTGCCTGACCAACCTGATCTCCTTCTATGATCAGGTGACCCGCCTGGTGGATGTGGGGAGGCCTGTGGATGTGGTCTACCTGGACCTCAGCAAGGCCTTTGACACCGTCCCCCACAGCAACCTCCTGGCCAAGCTGGCAGCCCATGGCTTGGACAGGACCACACTGCGTTGGGTTAGGAACTGGCATGGGGGGCCGAGCCCAGAGAGTGATGGTGAATGGCGCCACATCCAGCTGGCGGCCAGTCACTAGTGGTACGCCCCAAGGATCAGTACTGGGCCCCATGCTCCTCAACATCTTTATTGATGATCTGGATGAGGGCATTGAGTCCATCATCAGTAAATTTGCAGATGACACCAAGCTGGGGGCAGGAGTTGATTTGCTGGAGGGCAGAGAGGCTTTGCAGAGGGACCTCGACAGGCTGGACAGATGGGCAGAGTCCAATGGCATGAGATTTAACACATCCAAGTGCCGGGTTCTGCACATTGGCCACAACAACCCCAGGCAGTGCTACAGGCTGGGGTCAGAGTGGCTGGAGAGTGGCCAGGCAGAGAGGGACCTGGGGGTACTGGTTGATTGTAGGCTGAACATGAGCCTGCAGTGTGCCCAGGCAGCCAAGAAGGCTAATGGCATCCTGGCCTGCATCAGGAAGAGTGTGTCCAGCAGGAGCAGGGAGGTCATTGTGCCCCTGGACACTGCACTGGTTAGGCCACACCTTGAGTCCTGTGTCCAGTTCTGGGCCCCTCAGTTTAGGAATGATGTTGACTTGCTGGAACATGTCCAGAGAAGGGCAACAAAGCTTGTGAGGGGTTTGGAACACAAGCCCTATGAGGAAAGGCTGAGGGAGCTGGGGTTGCTTAGGCTGGAGAAGAGGAGACTGAGGGGTGACCTTCTTGCTCTCTACAACTACCTGAAGGGAGGTTGTAGCCAGGCAGAGGTTGGCCTCTTCTCCCAGGCAGCCAGCACCAGAACAAGAGGACACAGTCTCAGGCTGTGCCAGGGCAGGTTTAGGCTGGATGTTAGGAAGAAGTTCTACACGGAGAGAGTGATTGCACATTGGAATGGGCTGCCTGTGGAGGTGGTGGAGTCACCTTCACTGGAGGTGTTCAGGAGAAGACTTGATGGGGTGCTTGGCTGCATGGTGTAGTTGTTGGGTGGGTTGGATTGGTTGATGGGTTGGATGCGATGATCTTGAAGGTCTCTTCCAACCTGGTGTATTGTATTGTATTGTATTGTATTGTATTGTATTGTATTGTATTGTAAAAGTAGGCTACAAACTGTCTTGTGATAAAGCAAAAATATTTGTACCCTGTAGATGTTCTGTTAAAGTATAATTAAATTTTCTTGTCCATGGTGATGACTGTCCAGAGAAGCTCAGATTCAGTTTACAGTGAAATCAGCCTTTCCTTGTCTGCTAGGAGACAGGACTCTACATATAAGTGGTCATATTGAAAGAAACAGTGATATATAGGGTTATTTTTTTATGAGTAGAAAATAAGGATTGAATATTATTATCACCAGAAGTTATAATCAAGCTGGAAATAATATCCTATTCCCTAAGTTGTTACTGTTCATGAATCCTTTCAATAACTAACTGAAATTTGAAGTTTTCATTGAAATTACTCCTCATTCAACATATGTCTTATAACTCTTCTGCATTTTTTTTTCACATGGACAAAGCTCTGCTGTTAGTAAATACAGTTTTAATGTTAGAGTTTTTGCCATAAAGGAAAGAGTATCTGATAGTGTGAATTCTTGTTATTGGAAACCAGGATAAGAAAGTAGCTTTACTGGAGCTCCTGAATTTAGAAGCTAAGTCTTCATGTGCCAGCACAATCAGTTGTGTTTTGGATTGTCCTTGATCTCACCTTAGTCCTACTGTACTGTTATAAACTTGCTCACCTTAAGTTCATGTACACTTACTTGAGTACTTGCTTTTTCACTTGTTTTTTTTAAAAGATGGAACTGATGCTGCATGAACTATATTCAGTGGTTCTTTGTTTACATGATTACTCCTCTATCTGTAAAAAAGATCAATTCAGATGATCAATAAGGGCTTTGAAGGATAGGTGATGTCATATCAACAAATTTTTGATACACAGGAAGACCTAATATAGCCAAGTACTTAAGCACATGTCAAAATCTAAACCAGGGTGATTTCCATTGACTTTATTCTCACTACTCATTCATATACTTAAAGATAGGGACATATTTAAATACTTCACTGAGTGAAGATTGTTCTATATTATAAAATAAAGTAGTTAGCATACAGAATGTCAGTGCTGTCTGAACTGCTGAGAGCAAGTCAGTAGTGAGGAGTAGGAAGTAAGGCTTAGATCCACAAAATGGAAAGGAAAAAAAATGAAGATGATAATAGAAGAAAGCACCCTTGAAAAGATGTGACAGCCACACCATTCATCCATAAATATGTAAAGAAAACCAATGAAGTGAAAAAGTATAAAAGTGAAGATCAGTGATCCATCCTTTCTTCATCAGTTCTTCTTCATATTGAATGTTAAGGTCCCCTTCTGTTCTCAAATGCTGAGTAGAGAAATACAATGTATGATCAATAACTTTGAGGTCTCCGTAGGATGAATTAGGGACAAAGTGTTCTTGAGTACTGAATTTTTCTGCTTTCTGGGGTGAAATTTATACCCCTAACACAGTCAGTATACAATTCTCAAAGTCAGGGGCTGCTCCTGCTGTGAATGAAGCCAAAAATGCATCACTGATTTAATGAAAGCTTCATCAGAGATTCAGTTTTGATCCCATTTACACTGACCTTGTAAAACTGGAATAACTTCACTAAGAGTAGAGTGATCAATCTTTATAGAGAAGACAGTACTGGAAACAACACATGTATACAATCTTTGTCTTTTTTCAGTGTATAAATTCCTTGAGAAAAACATAAAAACATGACACGATTTAGCATGAAATGACATCCTTACCAAAAGACATGTGAAATCCACTTCAGAAGAATTCTTCCTATTAAAGCAGCCACTTAAAAAACAAACAAACAAACAAACAAACCACCCAAAAAAACAACCCAAACCAACCAACATATATATGCTCCAACTGTATCAAACCCAAAAAGAATATTACATCCAGCCTAAGTACATGTCCTAAGTAGCAGGCTAGGTTATGACTGCTGACCTTTTCAGGGCATGATGCAACATTGCAGATTAGTTTAATAAAAAAAAAAAAAAAAAAAGAGATAAGAAAAGGAGAAAAAAATAGAAGAAAATTGCCCTGCAAGCTGATAAAACCCCATCTGCTTGCTTTTGACAAGGCACTGTCATTCTTCACAGCTTTGCATCTTGTAGACATTTAGAGGGTCATAATTTTCAGTTCAGTTTTCTTTTTTTCACCCTGCTCTCTTCTGAGTGGAGCAATGTGTGAGGACTAGGCCAAGATGGCCTGAATTAATTCATCTTGTGACCTTTTAGTGCCTTCAGAGCAAAGTGATTTAATAGTACTTAATCTGTCAAAAAACTGAAGCTTTGTAATAACTGTATATTAAGCCAGTTTTTATGGAGCATTAGCTGAAGTCCTTCCAGTTTACAAAATGGGGTGGTGCCTTACCTTTTTTTTTCTCACTGTCTTCCATTAATCCCTGCTACTCAATAACACCATTTTGTATTTAAGGGAGACAGGGATACTCAAGACAGGTAACTCCATGCATTATAGAGTACACACTAAAGATCTTTTCCCATCCCTGTGTGATTTATAGGATAGGGCTCTTAGAGCTGATGGGGGATTTAGCAGGTGGTACATTCAGATCACACTGGTAAAGGAAGAATCTTTTCAGGTTTGGCCATGTGCCACGAAGACTAACTCGTATGAAAGAGACTAGAAATTGATTGTTTGAACACAGAACACTGAGGAAATTTTGTGACAATTGGTTCCTGCTTGTGACACAGATATTGTTTTGGATTACTTTCTCTAAGTTAAATTATTTAATCTAATTTATTTTTCAGTAATCCAGATAATAACAATGTATTTTTTCCAAATTTATAACACTACTGAGATGATTTTAAAATTCTAGGTAGGGACAGTCTCCCTGTCTGCTTACACAGTATAACGACTGGATAGGTTTATCTTTCTTCAACATAGTTAAGAATTAATTTAAAAGAACAACCAGAAAAATGAATTGGCAAAGAAATTGGAATTTTCAGTCCAATATTTTCACATTCCTTTTAATCTCAAAACAAGAACTGAAGAGTGGAAAGATCATAATTTTTTTACCAAATTGAATTTACGTCAAAGGAATTAATATTTTCCTTTTAAAGTATATTTTTTTAATGCCTGTGATAGAGACTGATAGAGTCAGGTCACGTGGGCAGGCATAGGGATGGTTGTAACTTGCCTGTTTTCAAAAGATCTGTGTCGACCCAGACTGAGGTCGAACTGAAGCAGGCATGTGTCCAGGCAACCGGCTGCAGAGAGTGCTGGAACCTGGCACCTGAAATGGAGGGCAGTGGAGACAACACCTGCTTTAAGTATGAGCAGCTCGATTATCTGCTTAACCTATGCCTGAAATGCAGGGAGAAGTTGCTAGACTTAGGACTGTAAGGGAATGTGAAAGGGAGTTGGATTTGTGGAACCAGGCTCTGCAGACTCCCCTAGCAGAAGGAGGTGACCCAAGATGTAGCAAGAAATGGATGCAAGTTCCTCTTAGGAGAGGCAAAATAAAACCCTCACTGCTCCTCTCACCTTCCCAGCTGCTCTTGCAAAACAAGTATGGGGCACAGGAAGTTGAGGGTGAGGTGAATGAGAAGACAGAAGACACCATCTGAGGTGTTGCGTAAAGCAAAACAGCCTGCTCCCCACATCAGGATTGTTCCCTTAAAAAAAAATAGGAGGGCAATTGTTATTGGTGATTTCCTCCTGCTGCCTCCCTGGGCTCAGGTCAGAGAGGTAACCAGAAGGCTGCCTAGCCTGGTACAATCCTCTGATTACTATCCCTGAATAGTTATGCAGGTGGGAAGCAATGAGGTTGAAACCAGAGTTCCAATGACAATCAAAAAGGACTTCAAGGCACTGGGAAAATTGGTTGAGGGGAAAGGGCGCAGGTAATTTTTTCATCAATACTCTTAGCTGCAGGAAGCAATAATGAAAGGAATAGGAAAGCAGGTGTAATTAAGAAGTGGCTCAGAGGCTGATTCCACAAACAAAATTTTGGGGGTTTCGATCTTGGGGAACATTCTATGACACCAGGTAAGCTAGCAACAGATGGAATATATCTGTCTCAGAGGGGGAGAAAGAACCTTGCACATGAGAATAACCTGTTCCACAAAGGGAAATAGTTTCTATGAAGGGAAGTGGCAGGTCTCATCGACAGGGCTTTAAACTAGATTTGAAGGGGAAAGGGGCTGAAACCAGTTCCCCCAAACAGGAGTCTGAGGGTGGTAAGCTGGAGTGAGGGGTTGCAGTGGGTTGAGGCAGCCCCCTCCCCACCACAGGCAAAATAACGACTCTGACAAACGGATTGCAAAAGTGATGGAAAAGTTTAAATAGAAAAGGGTGAATGTGCATAGAGAACCAGAAACAGTGACAGAAGAAACCCCAAAACAGACCCGGATATAACCCATCCCCACCTGAGGGTGGGCCCAAGACCCCCAGGGCTCGTTCTTCCCCCCCCGGCTAGCTAGTCTCGGCTGGCCAGGCCCGAGACCGCCCATCCCCTGGCCTTGGGTCTAGCCAGGCCCTAGGCCGGGAGACATCTCCCCCAGTTACCGGATGCTGGCGAGAGAAGAAAGAGTAAGTGATGGACCCCACACTGGATTTTATAGCAGTGCAGGGGATTGTGGTAGGAGATACACGGTTTCCTGTGTCCACCCACTGGGCTGGACTTCTGGACACAGGAAGTACACCATGCAGCAGAGGGCACCCAGCCCAAACCACCACAGGGGTGAAAACAGCAGCCCAGCTGAAGTTCATGTACACTAATGCACGCAGTATGGGTAACAAACAAGAGGAGCTGGAAGCCTTGTAACAGCAGGAAAGTTATGATGTAGTTGCCATCACAGAAACGTGGTGCGATGACTCACATAACTGGAGCACTATACTCAAGGGCTACAGGCTCTTCAGGAAAGACAGGTGAGGGAGAATGGGTGGAGGAGTAGCCATGTACATAAGGGAGGCTCTAGACACCATGGAATTAGAGATTAAGGATGATCAAGTTGAGTGCCTGTGGGTGAGAATTAGAGGGAAGGCCAACAAGGCTGACACCCTGGTTGGAGTCTGTTAGAGACCACCCAACCAGGATGAAAAGGTTGATGTCTCAAGATCACAAGACCTTGTTCTGATGGGCAACTTTAACCTGCCGGATATCTGCTGGGAACCTAGCACAGCAGACACAAGGCAGTCTAGAAGGTTCTTAGAGTGTATGGAGGATAGCTTCTTATCCCAGCTGCTGTGTGAGACTACAAGGTGTAAGGCTTTGCTTGATTTTTTTTTTTTACAAATAGAGAAGGGCTGATGGGAGATGTGGTGGTTGGAGGCTGTCTGGGGTCCAGTAAGCATGAAATAATTGAGTTTTCAATATGCAGTCAAGCTAAAAGGGGCAGCAACAAAACCTCCACTCTGGATTTCTAGAGGGCGGACTTCAGATTACTCAAGGAAGTAACTCAGAAGATACCTTGGGAAACAGCCCTTAAAAACAAAGGGGTCCAGGAGGGGTGGACCTACTACAGGAAAGTAATCTTGAAGGTACGGGAACAGGTTGTCCCAATGTACTGGAAGATGAACCACCAGGGCAGATGGCCAGCCTGGATGGACAAGGAACTTTTGAGAGAATTAAGGAAAAAAAAAGTGGGTGCATCATTTGTGGAAGTGAGGAGAGTTTACCCATAAAATGTTTAAGGATGTAGCTAGGTGTGGTAGAATGAGAAAGTTCCCCACACACACACAAAAGAATTCCACAGCTAATTCAGCTGGAGAAGCAGATGAAAGCTATATTTACAAGCAGAAATGGAAGGCAATGAATATATACAAAAATCTACAATATTTACAATATATACTGGAATACACAGCAATGTATGTAATACAGAAGACCCACAGCTGGACGAGGGGTGCCCTCCCCGGCTGCTATCCCCCTTCTCCCTCCCTACCTCTTCTTTTTTTCCCAAAAAGGGTTAGAGAGAGAGAGAGGTAATTAAGGAGAAAAATTCTGTTAGCTCAAAGCGAATGCAAGAGTTAGTTTTCTTATCTGGTTAGCTCTGTTAATCCAAGGTCACTCTGCTCTGCAGCGGTTGCTTCAGAGAGAGAGAAGCAGACCAGCTCACAGGACAGAGAAGAACAGACTGACTCCAAACAGACTGAACCCAAAACTAAAAGTCACATTATACCTATCTTAACAATGAAATTAGTTTAGCATATCTTTGTTTTTAATCCATTCAGCCAGAGTGTTCAGAAAGTGTCCATTTCTTAAAGGCACAGCCTAAACTGGTCACACTAGGTCATGTAGGAAAAAAAATAGAGTCAAAAGCACATTTGAAGCTTAGACTATCCACTTCTGTGAAGGACAAAAAAAATGCTTTTATAAATATATTCATGGCAAAAGGAGGGGCAAGGACAACCTGCACTCTTTAGTGGAGTTCTACACATTGGCCACAAAAACCGCATGCAGTGCTACAGGCTGGGGTCAGGGAGACTGTAGGGCGGCCAGGCAATAAGGGACCTGGGGGCATCAGTTGATAGTAGGCTGAACATGAGCCAGCAGTGTGCCCAGGTGGCCAAAAAGGCCAATGGCATCCTGGCCTGCATCAGGAATAGTGAGGCCAACAGGAGCAAGGAAGTCATTGTGCCCCTGTACTCAGCACTAGTTAGGCCACAACTTGAGTACTGTGTCCAGTTCTGGGCCCCTCAGTTCAGGAAAGATGTTGAGTTCCTGGAATGTGTCCAGGGAAGGGCAACAAAGCTGGTGATGGGTTTAGAGCGCAAGCCCTATGAGTAGGGGCTGAGGGAGCTGGGGTTGCTTAGCCTGGAGTAGAGGAGGCTCAGGGAGACCTTATTTCTGTCTACAACTACATGAAAGGACGTTGTAGCCAGCTGGGGGTTGGTCTCTTCTCCCTGGCAACCAGCACCAGAACAAGAGGACACAGCCTCCAGGCTGCGCCAGGGGAAGTTTAGGCTGGATGTTACGAAGAAGTTCTTCACTGAAAGAGTGATTGACCATTGGAATGGGTTGCCCAGGGAGGAGGTGGAGTCACCATCACTGGAGGTGTTTAGGAAGACACTGGATGTGTCACTTCGTGCCATGGTTTAATTGATTCAGTGGTGTTGGGTGATAGGTTGGACCTGATGATCTTGAAGGTGTTTTCCAACACAGTTAATTCTCTTCTCTTCTCTTCTCTTCTCTTCTCTTCTCTTCTTCTCTTCTCTTCTCTTCTCTTCTCTTCTCTTCTCTTCTCTTCTCTTCTCTTCTCTTCTCTTCTCTTCTTCTTCTCTTCTCTTCTCTTCTCTCTCTCTTCTCTCTCTCTCTTTCTCCTCTTCTCTTCTCTCTCCTCTCTTCTCCTCTCTTCTCTTCTCTTCTCTTTTCTCTTCTCTTCTCTTCTCTTCTCTTCTCTTCTCTTCTCTTCTCTTCTCTTCTCTTCTCTTCTCTTTGCACAGGATTTTCATTTCAGCTGAATTACACACCTGAAGTTGTAAGCCCGTGTTAAAAATTTTCTTTTCCTTAAAAGATCACTAGTTAAAAAAAGAAATTTAAAACAAGACCCTCATACACATTTCACTGAAGTCAAAATTTCCTATTATTGTAACACTATGGTTTCTTCCTTTTGATTATTTTGCTGTTCCTTTCAGGAAACAGTATTTAAAGTTTTGAGTAGTTTGTTGTTTTGGTTTGTTTTGGGTTTGTCTTTTTCAGAAAGAAATTGCTATAAGCATAGTTGAGTGCCTTTGTTCTTTCTGTCTGTGCTCTGACTCCTTTTCATGTATAAACCTGTATCACCTTTCTCATTTCCTCCACAGACATTTAATCAATTGTCTCATGCTACTGGTTGGCCCTACTCTGCCTGTGCTGCTTATTGTAATGAAGTAGCAGAGATCAATATCTCAGCTGGGGTTTTGGACTATTTTGAATAATATTAAACCCACAGGTAAACATTTAGTTCTCTAATTAAATAAGGTATGAGTGACAAATATGACAAGATCTTGAGTTTATATAAAGGCTTCAAGTTCTTTGGATTCTGGGTAAAAGGAGTGTTAGGAATACAAGCACAAAGTGTGTTTACCTTGCTGCACTCACATTTTTTGGATACTTTACATATTTGCATCAGCATTGTCCATGACAAAAATGGGGGAAAAAAAAAGAAAGTAAAGAAAAATATCCTCTAGTCTGGTGTAAGTAAGTAGGTTTCTTCAGCGACTTGACTTTACTGGCAGCAGCAGGTGAAAAATTATTTTGAAAGTTGCAGTGAAAGGCTAACTTCAGCCATGACAATACAGAGCATCATTTCTTCACGAAAGCAACAAACTGCCAAATAATTGTTTTTCCAGGTATGAAAACATCACATTCAATTACAAAGTGAGCAAACAGACAAAGTAAAAAATCTCCACCTTTGTAAGTACTGACTGGTGAGCCTACCTTCCTGCAAAATCTCTTTCCCTGTTTGTGCATCTCAGATTGTTATTTTTACTTTTACCTTAATGAAATGCTTACATTAGTCCTGTGTAATTTTTTTGCAAATATACAGAATTAAAAGCTTGTACTGCCGTCAGAGAATGCAAGTTAGGCAAGGTGAAGCACAGTTAACTAGAATGCATGATTTAAGACAGACAACTCTAACTCGATAAATTTTTCCAGTCAGCATTAGAGTCACGTAATATTTTATATAGTATTCCATACTTTTATTGTCATTTTGAACTTCTAATAAGGATAGAAACCTGGGATATTTTTTTTTTCTATTCCCCTCCTATCCATATTGTAGATTTGTAAATACTGAGTAACAGTCATGGGACTATTTTTTTCCTCCTTGTATTTGCTGTCACCATTTATCAGTTGTTCTAGACTGTGCTTCTTTTAGGCTGATGCCCAGGAAATTTTCCTCAGATTGACTAGATAGTAGTAGAATGTAAAAAAATTACCATTGGATGAAAAGGGAAAATAATGATCAGGTCTAAATAATCCCATTGTTTAGTTGCATAAACTCTTTATATTTTTGGTTTCTTTGCTCCAGCAGATACTAGCTGGTGCTTCGGCTGGCTTGGGTATTTTAGTTGTGACTAACTACCCAGTTCCCTGGGTATCAGCCCTCAAGAACCAAGGGGGCCAGGATGGTTGACCCTACTTCAAAAAGGAGCTCTTGCAGGCACAGGAACTGGCAGTTCCCATCTGCCGAAAGATGAGCTGGCAGGGGAGGTGACCAGCCTGTATGAGCAAGCAGCTCCTGGAGGAATAAAGGGAAAAACACAGGCTGTATCACCTTTGGAAGGAGGTGAAGGCTTCTCGTGATATGTTTAAAGGTGCTGTTAGATTATGTAGGAAAAAAGTAGAATCGTAGAATCATAGAATCAGTCAGAGTTGGAAGGGACCACAAGGATCATCTAGTTCCAAGCCCCCTGCCATGGGCAGGGACACTCTACACTAGATCAGGCTGGACAGAGCCTCATCCAGCCTGGTCTTAAACACCTCCAGGGATGGGGCCTCAACCACCTCCCTGGATAACCCATTCCAGGGCTTCACCACTCTCATGGGGAAGAACTTCTTCCTCACATCTAGCCTGAATCTCCCCATCTCCAGCTTCATTCCATTCCCCCTAGTCCTAACACTACCTGAGATCCTGAGAAGTCCCTCCCCAGCCTTCCTGTAGGCCCCCTTCAGATACTGGAAGGCCACAATGAGGTCACCTCGGAGCCTTCTCTTCTCCAGACTGAACAGCCCCAACTCCTTCAGTCTGTCCTCATAGGAGAGGTGCTCCAGCCCTCTGATCATCCTCGTGGCCCTTCTCTGGACACCTTCCAGCACGTCCACATCCCTCCTGTAATAGGGGCTCCAGAACTGGATGCAGTACTCCAGGTGGGGTCTCACCAGAGCTGAGTAGAGGGGAAGAAGCACCTCCCTTGACCTGCTGGTCACACTTCTCCTGATGCAGCCCAGGATCTGATTGGCTTTACAGGCCACAAGTGCACATTGAGAGCTCATGTTGAGCTTCTCGTCCACCAACACCCCCAAGTCTCTCTCCTCAGGGCTGCTCTCCAGCCAGTCCCTGCCCAGCCTGTATTTGTGCCTGGGATTGCCTCGACCCAGATGCAGGACCCTGCCCTTGGTCTTGTTGAAGCTCATGAGGTTGGCTTGTGCCCACCTCTCCAGCCTGTCCAGGTCCCTCTGGATGGCATCCCTTCCCTCCAGCGTGTCCATTGCACCACACAGCTTGGTGTCATCAGCAAACTTGCTGAGGGTGCACTCAATGCCACCGTCCATGTCACCCACAAAGATGTTGAACAAGACAGGTCCCAGGACTGATCCCTGAGGGACTCCGCTTGTCACTGGCCTCCATTGGGACGTGGACCCGTTGACAGCCACTCTTTGGGTGCGGCCATCAAGCCAGTTCTTTATCCATCTAGTGGTCCATCCATCAAACCCATGTGTCACCAGCTTGGAGTCCAGGAGGTGGTACGGGACAGTGTCGAAGGCTTTGCTCAAGTCCAGGTAAATGACATCAGTTGCTCGCCCTCATCTATTAATGCTGTCACCTGCTCATAGAAGGCCACCAGGTTTGTCAGGCAGGATTTGCCCTTGGCAAAGCCATGCTGACAGTTCCAAATCACCTCTTCACTATTCTTCTGAGTCAGTAGTGCCTCCAGGAGGATCTGCTCCATGATCTTTCCGGGCACAGAGGTGAGACTGACTGGCCTGTAGTTCCCTGGTTTCTCCTTCTTGCCCTTTTTGAAAATGGGAGTAATGTTTCCCCTTTTCCAGTCTGTGGGGACTTCCCCAGTCTGACATGACTTCTGGAATAGAATAGAGAGGGGCTTGGCAACCTCATCTGCCAGTTCTCTCAGCACCCGTGGGTGTATCCCGTCGGGTCCCATGGACTTGAACACTTTCAGGTTCTTCAGGTGATCACGAACCTGAGCTTCACTTATGATGGGCAGTTCTTCCTCCCCGTCCCTGGCATCGTCTGCCATGACACCAGGAGTGTGGCTGGAGGCCCTTGCAGTGAAGACTGAGGTAAAGAAGTGATTGAGTACCTCAGCCTTTTCCACATCACTTGTGATTAATTCACCAGTTTCCTTTCTGAGGGGGCCCACACCTTCCCTAGTCTTCTTCTTGCCATTAACATACCTATAGAAATTCTTAGTGCTCCCTTTAACCTCCCTGGCTAGATTCAGTTCAAACTCTGCTTTGGCTTTCCTAACCAGGCCTCTTGCTGCTCAGGCAGCTTCCTTATATCCTCCCTGTTCTAGCTGTCCTTCCCTCCACTTCCTGTAGAGTTTCTTTTTAAGTGATAGTGTGTCCAGCAGCTCCTTGTTCATCCAGGCAGGCCTCCTAGCATTCTTTCCTGGTTTTCTCCTTGTAGGTATACATAGCTCCTGGACACAGAGGAGGTGGTCCTTGAATACTGACCAGCTGTCCTGGGTCCCTCTTCCCTTCAGGGCTTTATCCCACGACACTTTGGCTAGCAGATCCCTGCAGCAATCGAAGTCTGCATGCCTAAAATCTAAGGTCGTAAGCTTAGAATATGTCCTCCTGATTGCCCTGAGGAGATTAAATTCAACTGCTTCATGGTCACTGCATTAGAGATGCAAAGGCCCAGTTAGAACTTAAGTTGGCCACCTCTGTGAACGATAACAAAAAGCATTTTTACAGTTATATTAACGCAAAAAGAGGGGCAAGACGAAGGACCACTCCTTATTGGACCAAGAGGGCAACACAGTGACTGAAGATGAGGAAAAGGCTGAGGTCCTGAACACCTTCTTTGCCTCAATTTTTAACAGTAAGGTAGGAGGAGTTCAGGACAAATGGACTCCTGAGCTGGGTGATGGGGTCAGGAAGCAGTGTTATGCCCAGGAAATCCATGAGGAATTAGTTTGAGACCTTCTGAGCCACCTGGACACTCACAAGTCCATGGGACCAGATGGGATCCATCCTAGGGTGCTGAGAGAGCTGGCAGATGAGCTGGCCAAGCCACTCTCCATCATTTCCCACCAGTCCTGGCTCACCAGAGAGGTCTCAGATGACTGGAAACTGGCCAATGTGATCCCCATCCACAAGAAGGGTCGGATGGAGGAACCCAGAAACTACAGGCCTGTCAGCCTGACCTCAGTGCCAGGGAAAATTATGGAACAGTTTATCTTGGCGGCAATCACTGAACCCCTGAAGGATGGCCAAGGGATCAGGTCCAGGCAACATAGATTTAGGAGGGGCAGGTCCTGCCTCTCCAACCTGATCTCCTTCTATCATCAGGTGACCCACCTGGTGGATGTGGGGCGGCCTGTGGATGTAGGCTACCTGGAGTACAGCAAGGCCTTTGACACCATCCCACACCGCAAACTGCTGGCTAAGCTGTCAGCTCATGTCTTGGACAGCAACACTATGTATGGGGTTAGGAAAAGGCTGGAGGGTCGGGCCCAGAGAGTGGTGGTGAATGGTGCCACCTCCAGCTGGAGGCCAGTCACCAGTGGTGTCCCCCAGGGATCAGTGCTGGGCCCCACGCTCGTTAAGATCTTCATTGATGATCTGGATGAGGGGGTTGAGTCCATCATCAGCAAATTTGCAGATGACACCAAGTTGGGAGCTGATATTGATCTCTTAGAGGATAGAAGGGCTCTGCAGAGGGATCTCAACCAACTGGACAGATGGGCAGAGTCCAATGGGATGGCATTCAACAAATCCAAGTGCCGGGTGCTGCACTGTGGCCACAGCAACGCCATGCAGAGGTACAGGCTGGGGTCGAAGTGGCTGGAGAGCTGCCAAACAGAAAGGGACCTAGGGGTGCTGAATGACAGTTGACTGCCTAAATACGAGCCTGCAGTGTGCCCAGACAGCCAAGAGGGCCAACCGCATCCTGGCCTGCATTAGCAATAGTATGGCCAGCAGGAGCAGGGAAGTCATTGTGCCCCTGTACTCTGCATTGGTTAGGCCACACCTTGAGTCCTGTGTCTAGTTCTGGGCCCCTCAGTTTAAGAAGGACGTGAAGTCGCTTGAACATGTCCATAGAAGGGCAACAAGGCCGGTGAGAGGCCTTGAGCACAAGCCCGATGAGGAGAAGCTGAGGGAGCTAGGATTGTTTAGCCTGGTGAGAAGGAGGCTCAGGGAAGACCTCATTGCTCTCTACAACTACCTGAAAGGTGGTTGTAGTCAGGAAGGGGTTGGTCTTTTCTCTCAAGCAACCAGCACCAGAACAAGAGGACAGTCTCAAGCTGCACCAGGGGAAGTTTAGGCTCAAGCTGAGGAGAAAATTCTTCACTGAGAGAGTCGTTTGTCATTGGAATGGGCTGCCCAGGGAGGTGGTGGAGTCATCATCCCTGGAGGTGTTCAAGAGGGGATTGGACGTGCACTTGGTGCCATGGTCTACACATGAGGTCTGTGGTGGCAGGTTGGACTTGATGATCTTTGGTGTCTCTTCCAACCTTGGTGATACTGTGATACTGTGATGTTTATATTGTTTCTGCATTGTACAATAATATTCTTAACAGCGAAAGATTTTGTTGTAAATATTGTTACAAAAGCACCAAAATGTGGTAGCCAAGTTCTGAGCCTCAACTTAACTAAAAGCAGAAAGTAATAGTAATTACTAACATGATGTTCTGATAAAGAAACAGAAAGTAAACAAAACAAAAACCCCAAGAAATTCAGGGAATCACAACATATATAAATAGTTTCTGTGAAAAATATTTCTATGGCTTTTTTGTTTGTTTGTTTGGTGTTGAAAGTGTACTGGATTCCTCTCCAGGTGAAAGCAAACTGAGGCCTGCATTCCTCTGCTATGGGAATAGAGAAGAAGGCATTAGCAATGTCTATGGTAGCATACCATTTGGCCTCTTTGGATTCCAGCTCATATTGGGGTTCCATCATGTCTGGTACTGCTGCACTCATAGGTGGAGTTACTTCATTCAGGGCTCGGTACTCGACTGTCAGACACCAGTCTCCATTCTGCTTTCGCACAGGCCACACTGGACTGTTGAAAGGTGAATGCGTTTTGCTGATGACTTTCTGACTCTCCAACTGACAAATCAGATTCTGAATGGGCAACAAAGAGTCACGGTTGGTTCTGTATTGTCTGTGATGCACAGTCTGAGAAGCAACCGGCAATTTAATATCCTGAATCTTGTGTTGTCGCACAACTGCAGATTCATCAGAAAGCTCAGGTCTAACAGACAGCTTCAGCTTTTGTCCATCAGTTTCTACAGATGCTACTCCAAAAGCCCATTTGTAACCTCTAGGGTCTTTGAAACGCCCTTCTCTCAGAAAATCAATTCCCAAAATACAAGGTGCGTCAGGTCCAGTCACAACTGTATGCTCCCTCCACTGTTTACCAGTTAAACTTATATCAACCTCCACCTTAGTTAACTCTTGAGATCCACCAGTGACTCCCAGAATAGTTATAGCTTCTGATCCCTGATAATTTGATGGCATGATGGTGCACTGAGCCCCTGTGTCAACCAAGGCCCTGTACTTCTGAAATTGTGAAGTGCCAGGCCACTGGATGTACACATCCCAATAGATTCTCTGTTACCCCTCTCCTCCCCTGGCGGGAGGCAAGGCACCCCTAGCTATGGGGAACATGCCCACATGTGCAATGAGGACAGTGTGCAGTGTTAGAACTGGAGCCACTGTTGGAGCTATTAGAGTTGTCCTGGGAAACTGTGGAAGTAACAGCTACCCTTCTGGTATTGCTACCTCGGGTTCTGCCACTTTGCAGTTCCCTCAGGCTCCTGAAAAGATTAGCAGTTGGTTGACCATCCCATCTGTTCATGTTCTCGCCAAACTGATCACACAGAGTTATCCAAATACTCACACGTGATTGCCTTGGTGGTCTGTTTTGGTTGGATCTGTTTTGCAATGACCTGTTTTGGAATGACCTGTTTTGGAATGACATCCTTGGAGGACATCTATTCCTCACAGAGGAAACCTGTATCCATCTGGAGGATGAATTGGAATTATCTCTTTGTGTCAATTGGGAGATGGTATTTTTAAATTCATCCTTCAGCTCTTGCATGCAATTCTCAATTTTTCCAGACAGAGTTTCAATGGCTGAAACCAAAGAAACACGTGTCATGCTATCCTCCAATTGTCTCATTTGATCAGTGAATTGGCCAACTGTAGGCGGAGCTCCACCATAATTCCTTGCCACAATTCTGCTTGCCAGAATATTTGCAAAATTAGGAGGAGCAAGTTTGATGAGCTTCTTAGCAAGACCAGTTCCTACAGGGATTTCATCAGGATTCAGAGTCTCATGACCACCACAGAGTACCTCTCTAACAGCAAATTCTCTCAGACGCTTAATTCCCTCATCTATGGTAGTCCAGGGTTTAGGATTCCATGGAAGATCATCTCTGGAAGGATACCTCATGAGAGTTGCCATTAAAAGGCGTATCCACAGAGTAACCTTGCCGAGAGTCCTGCCTAGATGTCTATCTATTCCATTATCCTTTGAGAGAGTTCCTACTTGGGCTGCTGACTTGTCTCCAACTACCAGAGCTGGAGCACCTGTATCATAGCATCTACTAAGCCAAGCTAGGATTGGCTCCTTATCTGCTCTGATGTAATCTTTACGCACATACCTCAATTCTTCCCTGGGTGAAGAACAGCTCTCTATGTCATCTGACTCCTCCTCTGCCTCATCTTCCTGAAGTTCTTGTCCCAATAATCTTACTGTCACTCTCCTAAGAATCTGCTTAAGGTCAGGGGTACCACCTTTAGTTTTTCTGCTATCAGCACTTTGCCCTGCATCTCCATCCAGTGATGATCTCAATAACTCAGCTATATCTTTAAGACAAACCTTTTCCTCCATCTCAGCAGGGTCTCTTTGAGCAGAAGTTCCCTCACCAGCATCAGCGTCAGCATCTGGATCAGCTTTGCCCTTTCCACCTCTCGTTTTTAAAACAGCTACCTGCTTAACTGGAACTGTGTTTGGATTTACAGCTGGCTTAATAGAAGCTGACAGGTTTTGAGACAAATCAGCTGCTGTGGAGGACACTTCCGGTCCTGCCGAAGAAGAAGGAGGAAATGGATTTGCCTTATTAATGGCTGCTGAGGGCGTGGAAGCCATGTTAGGAGCTGCCGCTGGCGCTGGCTGATTGCCAGAGCCACCAACAGCACCGTTCAGAGCAGCCTTTCCGATGGACTTTTTAGCCTTGTCATTAACTGATACAGATTCTGCATTTTCCTCATCACTAGATACCTCTGGGGTAGAGTTAGAGCTGTGTTTTCTGCGTTTTGATCTACGCTTAATTACAAAGCACATTTTTGACACTTTTTTCTCCCGATACAGAGCATATAAGAAGAACACATTACTTATCACCAACAGCAGGATTGCACACATAAAATAAATCACCTTTGGATCCCAGCCATCACTTAAAACAACCCTTTCGCCTACCGGGATCTTAAACTCCTTTATCTCTATGGGCAGAGTGCTGGAGGTCACATTCCCGTATCTGTTAAGCCAAAAGAATCCCAGGCACCGGTCGTAAAGAAGCTGAATCTTATACTTAAACCACAAATACAATCTATACATCAAGTATCTGCCTAAGCGATCGAAAATCATTCCCATGAAGTACTTGTAGACCAGTACCGAACAAACTGAAAAGACCAAACGTTCTAAAAGCCAAAACACTTTCATGTTTGCAACTCCGACTCGAGCAGGCAATAAATCAAGCAACCTTTTTGCCCAGCTTCTGGACAGCAATTATCCACAAGCCACACGTTGGACCGCCAATTAAAAATATGTGATGGAGTAGGAAGGTTCCCCCCACACACAAAAGAATTCCACAGCTAACTCAGCCGGAGAAGCAGATGAAAGCTATATTTTACAAGCAGATATGGAATACAATGAATATGTACAAAAAACATACAATATTTACAATATATACAGAAATATACAGCAATGTATGTAATACAGGAAACCTTTCCCCAAACCCCCTGCGGCCAGGGGGTTCGGCCTGTGCCTCCCTTCTCCCTCCCTACCTCCCCTTTTTCCCAAAAGGGTTAGAGAGAAAGAGAAAGGAAGGTAACTAAAAGGGGAAAACTTTGTTAAAGCTCAAAGCGAATGCAAAAGTTAGTTGTCTTTTCGGGTTAGCAAGAATCGTTCCTGTGTAGCAAGCTGTTGCTTCAGGGAGAAAAGCAGGCCAGCCACAGTACAGGGGAAAGAAGAAGACGACTGACTGCCCCCCCCCGACTGAAAGACTAAGCTAGAATCTACAGCTGGGTTCCACCAATGAAATTGGATTAGCATATCTCTTGTTTTCATTCATATACCAAAACATTCGGCCAGAGTGTTCAGAAAGTGTCTCTTTCCTAAAGGCACAGCCTAAACCGGTCACAATGTTGAAGAGAATGGGGCCCAGCACTGATCCCTGAGGGACACAACTAGTGACAGGCCGCCAGCTGGATGTGGCACCATTCACCATCACTCTCTGGGCTTGGCCCTCCAGCCAGTTCCTAACCCAACGCAGTGTGATCCTGTCCAAGCCATGGGCTGATAGCTTGGCCAGGAGTTTGCTGTGGGGGACTGTGTCAAAGGCCTTGCTGAGGTCCAGGTAGACCACATCCACAGGCCTCCCGCATCCACCAGGCGGGTCACTTGATCAAAGAAGGAGATCAGGTTGGTCAGACAGGACCTGCCCCTTCTAAATCCATGCTGGCTAGGCCTGAGCCCCTGGCCATCCTGTAAGTGCTGTGTGATTGCACTCAATACAATACAATACAATACAATACAATACAATACAATACAATACAATACACCAGGTTGGAAGAGGCCTTCAAGATCATCGCATCCAACCCATCAAACAATCCAACCCACCCAACAACTACACCATACAGCCAAGCACCCCATCAAGTCTTCTCCTGAACACCTCCAGTGAAGGTGACTCCACCGCCTCCACGGGTAGCCGATTCCAATGGGCAATCAACTCTCTCCGTGTAGAACTTTTTCCTAACATCAAGCCTAAACCTGCCCTGGCGCAGCCTGAGACTGTGTCCTCTTGTTCTGGCTGCCTGGGAGAAGAGGCCAACCTCTGCCTGGCTACAACCGCCCTTCAGGTAGTTATAGAGAGCAAGAAGGTCACCCCTCAGTCTCCTCTTCTCCAGGCTAAGCAACCCCAGCTCCCTCAGCCTTTCCTCATAGGGCTTGTGTTCCAAACCCCTCACCAGATTTGTTGCCCTTCTCTGGACACGTTCCAGCAAGTCAACATCCTTCCTAAACTGAGGGGCCCAGAACTGGACACAGGACTCAAGGTGTGGCCTAACCAGTGCAGTGTACAGGGGCAGAATGATCTCCCTGCTCCTGCTGGCCACACTGTTCCTGATGCAAGCCAGGATGCCATTGGCCTTCTTGGCTGCCTGGGCACACTGCAGGCTCATGTTCAGCCTACAATCAACCAGTACCCCCGGGTCCCTAGCAAGGCACCCCTAGCTATGGGGAACATGCCCACATGTGCAATGAGGACAGTGTGCAGTGTTAGAACTGGAGCCACTGTTGGAGCTATTAGAGTTGTCCTGGGAAACTGTGGAAGTAACAGCTACCCTTCTGGTATTGCTACCTCGGGTTCTGCCACTTTGCAGTTCCCTCAGGCTCCTGAAAAGATTAGCAGTTGGTTGACCATCCCATCTGTTCATGTTCTCGCCAAACTGATCACACAGAGTTATCCAAATACTCACACGTGATTGCCTTGGTGGTCTGTTTTGGTTGGATCTGTTTTGCAATGACCTGTTTTGGAATGACATCCTTGGAGGACATCTATTCCTCACAGAGGAAACTTGTAGCCATCTGGCGGAAGAATTGGAATTATCTCTTTGTGTCAATTGGGAGATGGCATTTTTAAATTCATCCTTCAGCTCTTGCATGCAATTCTCAATTTTTCCAGACAGAGTTTCAATGGCTGAAACCAAAGAAACACGTGTCATGCTATCCTCCAATTGTCTCATTTGATCAGTGAATTGGCCAACCGTAGGCGGAGCTCCACCATAATTCCTTGCCACAATTCTGCTTGCCAGAATATTTGCATAATTAGGAGGAGCAAGTTTGATGAGCTTCTTAGCAAGACCAGTTCCTACAGGAATTTCATCAGGATTCAGAGTCTCATGGCCACCATAGAGTACCTCTCTGACAGCAAATTGTCTCAGACACTTAATTCCCTCATCTATGGTAGTCCAGGGTTTAGGATTCCATGGAAGATCATCTCGGGAAGGAGCGTATCCACAGAGTAACCTTGCCGAGAGTCCTGCCTTGACGTCTACCTATTCTATTATCCTTGGAGAGAGTTCCTAGTTGAGCTGCTGACTTGTCTCCAACTACTAGAGCTGGTGCACCTGTATCGTAACATCTACCAAGCCAAGCTAGAATTGGCTCCTTATCTGCTCTGATGTAATCCTTACGCACATTTTGAATTTCTTCGCGTGGGGAAGAACAGTCCTGAATATCATCTTCTTCCTCCTCTGCCTCCTCTTCCTCAACTTGTTGTCCCACTAATTTTACTGTAGCTCTCCTAAGAATCCCTAAGATCAGGAGTACCACCTCTAGTTGTTCTCCTATCAGCAATTTGCCCTGCATCTCCATCCATCCATCCAGGCAAGATTATGGAACAGGTCATCTCGAGTGCGATCACACAGCACTTACAGGATGGCCAGGGGCTCAGGCCTTGCCAGCATGGATTTAGGAGGGGCAGGTCCTGCCTGACCAACCTGATCTCCTTCTATGATCAGGTGACCCGCCTGGTGGATGTGGGGAGGCCTGTGGATGTGGTCTACCTGGACCTCAGCAAAGCCTTTGACACCGTCCCCCACAGCAAACTCCTGGCCAAGCTGGCAGCCCATGGCTTGGACAGGAGCACACTGCATTGGGTTAGGAACTGGCTGGAGGGCCGAGCCCAGAGAGTGATGGTGAATGGCGCCACATCCAGCTGGCGGCCTGTCACTAGTGGTGTACCCCAGGGATCAGTACTGGGCCCCATGCTCTTCAACATCTTTATTGATGATCTGGATGAGGGCATTGAGTCCATCATCAGTAAATTTGCAGATGACACCAAACTGGGGGCAGGAGTTGATTTGCTGGAGGACACAGAGGCTTTGCAGAGGGACCTCGACAGGCTGGACAGATGGGCAGAGTCCAATGGCATGAGATTGAACACATCCAAGTGCCGGGTTCTGCACATTGGCCACAACAACCCCAGGCAGTGCTACAGGCTGGGGTCAGAGTGGCTGGAGAGTGGCCAGGCAGAGAGGGACCTGGGGGTACTGGTTGATTGTAGGCTGAACATGAGCCTGCAGTGTGCCCAGGCAGCCAAGAAGGCCAATGGCATCCTGGCCTGCATCAGGAAGAGTGTGGCCAGCAGGAGCAGGGAGGTCATTCTGCCCCTGTACACTGCACTGGTTAGGCCACACCTTGAGTCCTGTGTCCAGTTCTGGGCCCCTCAGTTTAGGAAGGATGTTGACTTGCTGGAACATGTCCAGAGAAGGGCAACAAATCTGGTGAGGGGTTTGGAACACAAGCCCTATGAGGAAAGGCTGAGGGAGCTGGGGTTGCTTAGCCTGGAGAAGAGGAGACTGAGGGATGACCTTGTTGCTCTCTACAACTACCTGAAGGGAGGTTGTAGCCAGGCAGAGGTTGGCCTCTTCTCCCAGGCAGCCAGCACCAGAACAAGAGGACACAGTCTCAGGCTGCGCCAGGGCAGGTTTAGGCTTGATGTTAGGAAGAAGTTCTACACGGAGAGAGTGATTGGCCATTGGAATCGGCTGCTCATGGAGGTGGTGGAGTCCCCTTCACTGGAGGTGTTCAGGAGAAGACTTGATGGGGTGCTTGGCTGTATGGTGTAGTTGTTGGGTGGGTTGGATTGTTTGATGGGTTGGACGCGATGATCTTGAAGGTCTCTTCCAACCTGGTGTATTGTATTATTGTATTATTGTATTATTGTATAATGATGATCTCAACAACTCAGCTATATCTTTAAGACAAACCTTTTCCTCCTTCTCATCAGGGTCTCTTTCAGCAGAAGTTCCCTCACCAGGATCATCTCCTGGATCAGCTTTGGTCTTTCCACTTCTTGTATTTCAAACAGCTGCCTGCTTAACTGGAGCTGCGTTTGAATTTACAGCTGGCTTAACAGAAGCTGACAGGTTTTGAGACGGATCAGCTGCTGTAGAGGACACTTCCGGTCCTGCTGAAGAAGAAGGAGGAAATGGCTTTGCCTCTTTAATGGCTGCTGAGGACGTGGGAGCCGCCATGTTAGACGCTGCTGCTGCCGCTGCAGCTGGCTGATTGCCAGAACCACCAACAGCACCGTTCAGAGCAGCCTTTTTGATGGACTTTTTAGCTTTATCTTTAACTGATACAGATTCTCCATTCTCCTCATCACTAGATATTTCTGGGGTGGAGTTAGAGCTGTGCTTTCTTCTTTTCGATCTACGCCTAATTACAAAGCAGGCCTTAGATACCTTCCTCTCCCGGTACAAGGCATATAACAAAAACACATTACTTATCACCAACAGCAGGATTGCACACATAAAATAAATCACCTTTGGATCCCAGCCATCACTTAATACTACTCTTTCACCCACTGGTATCTTAAACTCCTTTATCTCTATGGGCTGAGTGGTGGAGGTGACATTCCTGTATCTATTAAGCCAAAAGAATCCCAGGAACCGGTCATAGAGAAGTTGAATCTTATACTTATACCATAAATATAATTTATGCATCAAGTGTCTGCCTAAGCGATCAAAAATCAATCCCAGAACATGCTTATAGATAAGGACCTGGCGGGATAAAGACCCGGTGGGAATCTTGCTTGGGAGCACACCATGACCGGCACCCTCGGGAACACTAGCTGCTTCCTTTTCAACCTACAGGGGACGGCAGGGCACCCTGGGCTCTTGGCACTCGGCTAGATTCGGCACGACCGTTTCTCCACGTGCTTGCTGCTCGGGATCGCTCGGGCTTCCCGCATCACTGCCGGCGGCTGGTTTAAAAGCCAGCGGCTGCTCGCCACAGCCCCTGTTCCGGTGGGAATCTTGCTCGGGAGCACACCGCGACCGGCACCCTCGGGAATACTAGCTGCTTCCTTTTCAACCTACATGGGACGGCAGGGCATCCTGGGCTCTCAGCACTCGGCTAGATTCGGCATGACCGTTTCTCCACGTGCTTGCTGCTCGGGATCGCTTGGGCTCCCTGCGTCACTGCCAGTGGCTCGTTTAAAAGCCATCGGTGGCTCGCGGCAGCCTCTGTTCCAGCGGGGGTCTTGCCGCCTGCTCTCGCTCGGCACACGCCGCCGCACTTTCTAAATTTTGTCCAGCAGGTCCCATGGGCAGGGCAGGCATGGTGGCACATCAGTCACATCAGGCACATCAGTCTTGACTCAGACTGAGGGGGTATACAAGCAGGGGTATACAAGTGTCACAAGCAAGAGGTGGGTGTCCAGGCTTAAGGCTGCAGAGAGTGCTGGAGCCTGGCACTTGAGATGCAGGGTAGTGGGGACAACTCCTGCATCAGATGTGAGCAGATTGACTATCTGCTTAACCTGGTGACCAGATTGAAAGATGAGGTGACTAGACTTAGAGATGTCAGGGATTGTAGAAGGGAGACCAACTTGAGTAACCAGGCTCTGCAGGCTCCCCCAGCAGAGGCTGGTTATCCAAAAAGCAGAGGGGAATGGACAAAGGTTCCTCTCAAAAGACACAAGTTAAAACCTCCTTGCCTCCCTTCACCTCCCCCACTGCCCTTGGAGAACAAGTATGGGACACTGGAGGCCGAGGGTGAGGTGATGCTGATGCTGGAGGACACACCATCTGGGGTTTTCCATGAGGCAAAACAGCCCAGGGTGAGTCAGCCCAGGGTGAGTCAGCCCAGAGTGGATCGGCCTAGGGTGAGTCAGCCTGGGATGGGTCAGCCTGGGGTGGGTTGGCCTGGGGTGAGTCAGCCTAGGGTGGGTCAGCCTGGGGTGGGTCAGCCTAGGGTGGGTCAGTCTAGGGTGGGTCAACCTCGGGTGAGGCAGCCTGGGGTGAGTAAGCCTGGGGTTAAACAGCCTTCCCCTGGCATCAAGACTTGCTCTCTCAAAAAAAAAAAAAAGAGGAGGGTGATTGTTATTGGTGATTCCCTACTGAGGGGAACAGAGGGCCCCACATGTCGGCCAGACCCTGCTCACAGGGAACTTTGTTGTCTCCCAGGAGCTCAAGCTGGTGATGTTACCAGAAGGCTGCCTAGTCTGGTGCAGCCCTCTGACTACTATCCCTTAATAATTATGCAGTTAGGGAATGACGATGTTGCAACTAGAACTCCCAGGGCTATCAAGAATGACCTCAAGGCCCTGGGGGATCTAGTGGAGGACTCAGGTGCACAAATAATTTTTTTGTCTATACCCTTAGTTGCAGGAGGGAATACAAGAAGGAACAGGTCAGCAGCTGTAGTCAACAAGTGGCTTAGAGGTTGGTGCAGTCAGAAGAATTTTAGGTTTTTCGATCTTGAAAAACCTTCTACTGCACCAGGTCAGCTGGTAACAGATGGAGTACATCTGTCCCAGAGGAGGGGAAAGGTCACAGTACACGAGAATGGCCTGTCGTCCAGAGGTAAAAAGATTCTGGGAAGGGAATTAGCAGGTCTCATTGACAGGGCTTTAAACTAGCTTCGAAGGGGGAAGGGGCTGAAACCAGTCCCCCCAGACAGGAGTCTGAGGGTGGTAAGCTGGAGTCAGGGGCAAAACCAGCAGCCCAGCTGAAGTGCATGTACACTAATGCACAAAGTATGAGCAACAAACATGAGGAGCTGGAAGCCTTGTTGCAGCAGGAAAGATATGATGTAGTTGCCATCACGGAGACGTGGTGGGACGACTCGCATGACTGGAGAGCTGCAATTGATGGCTACAGGCTCTTCAGGAGAGACAGGCAAGGAAGAAGGGGTGGAGGGGTGGCCCTGTACATCAGGGAGGCTCTTGATGCCATTGAGCTAGAGATCAGGGACGATCGGGTTGAGTGCATATGGGTAAGAATTAGAGGGAAGACCAGCAGGGCAGACATCCTGGTTAGAGTCTGTTATAGACCACCCAACCAGGAGGAAGATCTTGATGAAGCATTCTATAGGCAGCTTAAGGCTGTCTCAAGATCGCCTGACCTTGTTCTCATGGGTGACTTCAACCTGCCTGATATCTGCTGGGATCACAACATAGCAGAGAGGAGGCAGTCTAGGAGGTTCTTAGAGTGCATGGAGGACAGCTTCTTATCCCAGGTGCTGTGTGAGCCTACCAGGGGTAAGGCTCTGCTTGACCTCCTCTTCACCAACAGGGAAGGGCTGGTGGGTGATGTGGTGGTTGGAGGGTGTTTAGGCACCAGTGACCACGAGATAATTGAATTTTCGGTATTCATCCAAGCCAAAAGGGGGAGCAAGAATACCTCCACTCTGGATTTCCAGGGGGCAGACTTCAGGCTACTCAAGGAACTAACTCAGAAGGTTCCTTCGGAAACAGCCCTTAAAAATAAAGGGGTCTAGGAGAGCTGGACCTCCTTCAAGAAAGAACTCTTGAAGGCGCAGGAACAGGCTGTGCCAGTGTGCCGGAAGATGAGCCGCCGGGGCAGACGGCCAGCCTGGATGGGTAATGAACTTTTAATAGAACTAAGAGAAAAAAAGAGTGTGTATCATCTTTGGAAGAAAGGGGAGGCAACCTACGGAATGTTTAGGGATGTTGCTAGGACATGCAGGAAGAAAATTAGGGAGGCAAAAGCCCATTTAGAACTTAGACTGGCCTCTGCTGTGAAGGACAACAAAAAGTCCTTCTATAAATACATTAATAGCAAGAAGAAGGGCAAGGACAACCTCCACTCCTTGGTTGACATGGAGGGGAACGTTGTAACAAAGGATGAGGAAAAGTCAGAGGTACTTAACACCTTCTTTGCCTCAATCTTCACTAGCAGGGCAGAACGTCTTCCAGACAGCTGGCCTGCAGAGCTGGCAGAAAGAGCCAGCGAACTGCATAGTTTCCCGCTGCTCCAAGAGGAAGTTAGAGATCTACTGAGCCGCTTGGACCCCCACAAGGCCATGGGACCAGATGGGATCCATCCTAGGGTGCTGAGATTGCTGGCAGATGAGCTGTCCAAGCCACTTTCCATCATTTTTCAGCAGTCCTGGCTCACTGAAGAGGTCCTGCAAGACTGGAAGCTGGCCAGTGTGGTGCCCATCCACAAGAAGGACCGGTTGGATGAGCCAGGGAATTCTAGGCCTGTCAGCCTGACCTCAGTGCCAGGCAAGATTATGGAGCAGGTCATCTTGTGTGCGATCACACAGCACTTACAGGATGGCCAAGGTATCAGGCCTAGCCAGCATGGATTTAGGAAGGGCAGGTCCTGCCTGACCAACCTGATCTCCTTCTATGATCAGGTGACTCACTTGGTGGATGTGGGGAGGCCTGTGGATGTGGTCTACCTGGACCTCAGCAAGGCCTTTGACACAGTCCCCCACAGCAAACTCCTGGCCAAGCTGGCAGCCCATGGCTTGGACAGGATCACACTGCGTTGGGTTAGGAACTGGCTGGAGGGCCAAGCCCAGAGAGTGATGGTGAATGGTGCCACATCCAGCTGGCGGCCTGTCACTAGTTGTGTCCCTCAGGGATCAGTGCTGGGCCCCATTCTCTTCAACATTGTGACCGGTTTAGGCTGTGCCTTTAGGAAAGAGACACTTTCTGAACACTCTGGCCGAATGTTTTGGTATATGAATGAAAACAAGAGATATGCTAATCCAATTTCATTGGTGGAACTCAGCTGTAGATTCTAGCTTAGTCTTTCAGTCGGGGGGGGGGCAGTCAGTCGTCTTCTTCTTTCCCCTGTACTGTGGCTGGCCTGCTTTTCTCCCTGAAGCAACAGCTTGCTACACAGGAACGATTCTTGCTAACCCGAAAAGACAACTAACTTTTGCATTCGCTTTGAGCTTTAACAAAGTTTTCCCCTTTTAGTTACCTTCCTTTCTCTTTCTCTCTAACCCTTTTGGGAAAAAGGGGAGGTAGGGAGGGAGAAGGGAGGCACAGGCCGAACCCCCTGGCCGCAGGGGGTTTGGGGAAAGGTTTCCTGTATTACATACATTGCTGTATATTTCTGTATATATTGTAAATATTGTATGTTTTTTGTACATATTCATTGTATTCCATATCTGCTTGTAAAATATAGCTTTCATCTGCTTCTCCGGCTGAGTTAGCTGTGGAATTCTTTTGTGTGTGGGGGGAACCTTCCTACTCCATCACATATTTTTAATTGGCGGTCCAACGTGTGGCTTGTGGATAATTGCTGTCCAGAAGCTGGGCAAAAAGGTTGCTTGATTTATTGCCTGCTCGAGTCGGAGTTGCAAACATGAAAGTGTTTTGGCTTTTAGAACGTTTGGTCTTTTCAGTTTGTTCGGTACTGGTCTACAAGTACTTCATGGGAATGATTTTCGATCGCTTAGGCAGATACTTGATGTATAGATTGTATTTGTGGTTTAAGTATAAGATTCAGCTTCTTTACGACCGGTGCCTGGGATTCTTTTGGCTTAACAGATACGGGAATGTGACCTCCAGCACTCTGCCCATAGAGATAAAGGAGTTTAAGATCCCGGTAGGCGAAAGGGTTGTTTTAAGTGATGGCTGGGATCCAAAGGTGATTTATTTTATGTGTGCAATCCTGCTGTTGGTGATAAGTAATGTGTTCTTCTTATATGCTCTGTATCGGGAGAAAAAAGTGTCAAAAATGTGCTTTGTAATTAAGCGTAGATCAAAACGCAGAAAACACAGCTCTAACTCTACCCCAGAGGTATCTAGTGATGAGGAAAATGCAGAATCTGTATCAGTTAATGACAAGGCTAAAAAGTCCATCGGAAAGGCTGCTCTGAACGGTGCTGTTGGTGGCTCTGGCAATCAGCCAGCGCCAGCGGCAGCTCCTAACATGGCTTCCACGCCCTCAGCAGCCATTAATAAGGCAAATCCATTTCCTCCTTCTTCTTCGGCAGGACCGGAAGTGTCCTCCACAGCAGCTGATTTGTCTCAAAACCTGTCAGCTTCTATTAAGCCAGCTGTAAATCCAAACACAGTTCCAGTTAAGCAGGTAGCTGTTTTAAAAACGAGAGGTGGAAAGGGCAAAGCTGATCCAGATGCTGACGCTGATGCTGGTGAGGGAACTTCTGCTCAAAGAGACCCTGCTGAGATGGAGGAAAAGGTTTGTCTTAAAGATATAGCTGAGTTATTGAGATCATCACTGGATGGAGATGCAGGGCAAAGTGCTGATAGCAGAAAAACTAAAGGTGGTACCCCTGACCTTAAGCAGATTCTTAGGAGAGTGACAGTAAGATTATTGGGACAAGAACTTCAGGAAGATGAGGCAGAGGAGGAGTCAGATGACATAGAGAGCTGTTCTTCACCCAGGGAAGAATTGAGGTATGTGCGTAAAGATTACATCAGAGCAGATAAGGAGCCAATCCTAGCTTGGCTTAGTAGATGCTATGATACAGGTGCTCCAGCTCTGGTAGTTGGAGACAAGTCAGCAGCCCAAGTAGGAACTCTCTCAAAGGATAATGGAATAGATAGACATCTAGGCAGGACTCTCGGCAAGGTTACTCTGTGGATACGCCTTTTAATGGCAACTCTCATGAGGTATCCTTCCAGAGATGATCTTCCATGGAATCCTAAACCCTGGACTACCATAGATGAGGGAATTAAGCGTCTGAGAGAATTTGCTGTTAGAGAGGTACTCTGTGGTGGTCATGAGACTCTGAATCCTGATGAAATCCCTGTAGGAACTGGTCTTGCTAAGAAGCTCATCAAACTTGCTCCTCCTAATTTTGCAAATATTCTGGCAAGCAGAATTGTGGCAAGGAATTATGGTGGAGCTCCGCCTACAGTTGGCCAATTCACTGATCAAATGAGACAATTGGAGGATAGCATGACACGTGTTTCTTTGGTTTCAGCCATTGAAACTCTGTCTGGAAAAATTGAGAATTGCATGCAAGAGCTGAAGGATGAATTTAAAAATACCATCTCCCAATTGACACAAAGAGATAATTCCAATTCATCCTCCAGATGGATACAGGTTTCCTCTGTGAGGAATAGATGTCCTCCAAGGATGTCATTCCAAAACAGGTCATTCCAAAACAGGTCATTGCAAAACAGATCCAACCAAAACAGACCACCAAGGCAATCACGTGTGAGTATTTGGATAACTCTGTGTGATCAGTTTGGCGAGAACATGAACAGATGGGATGGTCAACCAACTGCTAATCTTTTCAGGAGACTGAGGGAACTGCAAAGTGGCAGAACCCGAGGTAGCAATACCAGAAGGGTAGCTGTTACTTCCACAGTTTCCCAGGACAACTCTAATAGCTCCAACAGTGGCTCCAGTTCTAACACTGCACACTGTCCTCATTGCACATGTGGGCATGTTCCCCATAGCTAGGGGTGCCTTGCCTCCCGCCAGGGGGAGAGAGGGGTAACAGAGAATCTATTGGGATGTGTACATCCAGTGGCCTGGCACTTCACAATTTCAGAAGTACAGGGCCTTGGTTGACACAGGGGCTCAGTGCACCATCATGCCATCAAATTATCAGGGATCAGAAGCTATAACTATTCTGGGAGTCACTGGTGGATCTCAAGAGTTAACTAAGGTGGAGGTTGATATAAGTTTAACTGGTAAACAGTGGAGGGAGCATACAGTTGTGACTGGACCTGACGCACCTTGTATTTTGGGAATTGATTTTCTGAGAGAAGGGCGTTTCAAAGACCCTAGAGGTTACAAATGGGCTTTTGGAGTAGCATCTGTAGAAACTGATGGACAAAAGCTGAAGCTGTCTGTTAGACCTGAGCTTTCTGATGAATCTGCAGTTGTGCGACAACACAAGATTCAGGATATTAAATTGCCGGTTGCTTCTCAGACTGTGCATCACAGACAATACAGAACCAACCGTGACTCTTTGTTGCCCATTCAGAATCTGATTTGTCAGTTGGAGAGTCAGAAAGTCATCAGCAAAACGCATTCACCTTTCAACAGTCCAGTGTGGCCTGTGCGAAAGCAGAATGGAGACTGGTGTCTGACAGTCGAGTACCGAGCCCTGAATGAAGTAACTCCACCTATGAGTGCAGCAGTACCAGACATGATGGAACCCCAATATGAGCTGGAATCCAAAGAGGCCAAATGGTATGCTACCATAGACATTGCTAATGCCTTCTTCTCTATTCCCATAGCAGAGGAATGCAGGCCTCAGTTTGCTTTCACCTGGAAAGGAATCCAGTACACTACACAGATTGCCAATGGGCTGGATCCACAGCTCAAGCATCTGTCATGCAGTGATCCACGATGCTCTGGAGGAAGGTGGTGCTCCAGAACACATCCAGTTCATCGATGACATCATCGTCTGGGGTGAAACTGCTGAGGAAGTCTTCGAGAAAGGTAACAAAATCATTGGCATTCTTCTGAATGCAGGTTTCGCCATCAAGCGAGACAAGGTGAAAGGACCTACCAGAGAGATCCAGATCCTGGGAGTGCGATGGCAGGATGGACGCCGACACATTCCAGTGGATGTGGTAAATAGAGTCTCTACCATGGCAAATCCCATGAACAAGCAAGAAACTCTACGTTTCTTGGGGATAGTGGGATTTTGGAGACTACACTTCCTGGATACAGTCAGATTGTGAAACCTCTGTATGATGTGACTCGAAAGAGAAACCATTTCCACTGGGGACCTGAACAACAAGCAGCCTTTGACCAGATAAAGCAAGAGGTAGTGCAAGCAATGGGTCTGGGACCTGTCCGAGATGGTCCAGACATTAAGAACATTTTGTACACGGCTGCAAGTGACAATGGTCCAACCTGGTGCTTGTGGCAAAGAGCTCCAGGTGAGACACGTGGACGACCTCTTGGTTTCTGGAGTCGAGGTTACAGAGGTTCAGAGGCTAATTATACTCCAACAGAGAAAGAGATTCTAGCTGCCTATGAAGGAGTAAAAGCAGCTTCAGAAGTAATTGGAACTGAATCACAACTTCTCTTAGCTCCCAGATTACCAGTTTTGAATTGGATGTTCAAAGGCAAAGGTTCTACACCACATCATGCAACAGATTCCACCTGGTCTAAGTGGATGGCTCTGATAACACAGAGAGCTCGAATGGGAAATCTTGAAAGACCTGGTCTGGTGGAGGTGATCTCAAGTTGGCCTGAAGGTACCAACTGTACTAGACCTCCAGAGGAGACAGTAACTCGTGCTGAGGAAGCTCCTCCTTACAATGACCTATCTGATGATGAAAAGAAATATGCTTTGTTCACAGACGGTTCCTGTCGTCTTGTTGGGAACAAGCGAAGGTGGAAGTCTGCAGTGTGGAGTCCAACACGCCGAGTCGCAGAAGCAAAGGATGGAGAAGGAGAATCCAGTCAGTTTGCAGAGGTAAAAGCTGTCCAGCTAGCTCTCGACGTAGCTGAACGTGAGAGATGGCCAAAGCTTTATCTCTACACCGACTCATGGATGGTAGCCAATGCTCTGTGGGGTCGGCTAAAGAACTGGAAAAAGAATGGTTGGCAGAGAAAAGGAAAGCCCATTTGGGCAGCTGACCTGTGGCAGGACATTGCTGATCGAATCGAGAGAATTCCAGTGAAGGTGAGACACATTGATGCTCACATTCCTAAGAGCAAAGCTACTGAGGAACAGCAACACAACCATCAGGCAGATTTAGCTGCAAGAGTTTCTCCAGTAGACATGGACTCTGATCTTGATCTCGACTGGAAATATATATATTCCCTACTATGCACCAGCTGCAGGGAAGATTGAACGCTGCAATGGTTTGTTGAAGACCACTCTTAAAGCCATGGGGGTGGATCTTTGAAAAACTGGGAAAAGCATTTAGCACAAGCAACCTGGCTGGTAAATAGTAGAGGTTTAGTGAACCGAGCTGGACCTGCACATTCAGATCTCCTACAGAAAGTAGAAGGTGATAGAGTTCCTGTTGTTAGAGAAAAGAATCTGTTAGGTAAAACTGTTTGGGTATTTTCTCCCTCAGGAGAGGCTAAACCTGTCCGAGGGGTGGTTTCAGCTGAAGGTCCGGGTCACACTTATTGGGTAATGCAAGAGAATGGTGAAATTCAGTGTATTCCACAAAGAAACTTAACTTTAGCCGAAAGAGTTTAATTTCAGAGTGTTGTACAGCTACATCGCGCCCAAAGGAAGAATTCCTGAGGAATCCACTGTGCACGAACCCTGAGAGCCCTGAGTCAACTGAGAGTCCCTGTTTCCCTGTTTCCCTTTTCTTTGCTTCGTCTGTGAAGAGACAAACTGTTTTCCATTTTTTTCCTGTTTCCTGGACTTCTGAATCATCTACACCTGAGGATAGCCGGAATGGACTACGAACTTTATTTACAAACTGTAGATATTGTTTTAGACTGGATGGACAGTATGAACAGCCAATGAAATTGTTTAGCAGGGGTGGATTGTGACTGGTTTATGCTGTGCCTTTAAGAAAGAGACACTTTCTGAACACTCTGGCCGAATGTTTTGGTATATAAATGAAAACAAGAGATATGCTAATCCAATTTCATTGGTGGAACCCAGCTGTAGATTCTAGCTTAGTCTTTCAGTTGGGGGGGGCAGTCAGTCGTCTTCTTCTTTCCCCTGTACTGTGGCTGGCCTGCTTTTCTCCCTGAAGCAACAGCTTGCTATGCAGGAACAATTCTTGCTAACCAGATAAGACAACTAACTTTTGCATTTGCTTTGAGCTTTAACAAAGTTTTCCCCTTTTAGTTACCTTCCTTTCTCTTTCTCTCTAACCCTTTTGGGAAAAAGGGGAGGTAGGGAGGGAGAAGGGAGGCACAGGCCGAACCCCCTGGCCGCAGGGGGGGCGGGGTTTGGGGAAAGGTTTCCTGTACTACATACATTGCTGTATATTTCTGTATATATTGTAAATATTTTATGTTTTTGTACATATTCATTGCATTCCATATCTGCTTGTAAAATACAGCTTTCATCTGCTTCTCCGGCTGAGTTAGCTGTGGAATTCTTTTGTGTGTGTGGGGGAACCTTCCTACTCCATCACAAACATCTTTATTGATGATCTGGATGAGGGCATTGAGTCCATCATCAGTAAATTTGCAGATGACACCAAGCTGGGGGCAGCAGTTGATCTGCTGGAGGGCAGAGAGGCTCTGCAGAGGGACCTTGACAGGCTGGACAAATGGGCAGAATCCAGCGGCATGAGATTGAACACATCCAAGTGCCGGGTTCTGCACATTGGCCACAGCAACCCCATGTAGTGTTACAGGCTGGGGTCAGAGTGGCTGGAGAGCGGCCAGGCAGAGAGGGACCTGGGGGTACTGGTTGATTGTAGGCTGAATATGAGCCTGCAGTGTGCCCAGACAGCCAACCACATCCTGGCCTGCATCAGGAATAGTATGGCCAGCAGGAGCAGGAAGGTCATTGTGCCCCTGTACTCTGCTTTGGTTAGGCCGCACCTTGAGTACTGTGTCCAGTTCTGGGCCCCTCAGTTTAAGAAGGACATTGAAACACTTGAACATGTCCAGAGAAGGGCAACAAAGCTTGTGAGGGGTTTGGAACACAAGCCCTATGAGGAAAGGCTGAGGGAGCTGGGGTTGTTTAGCCTGGAGAAGAGGAGGCTCAGGGGCAACCTCATTGCTTTCTACAACTACCTGAAGGGTGGTTGTAGCCAGGAAGGGGTTGGTCTCTTCTCCCTAGCAACCAGCACCAGAGCAAGGGGACACAGTCTCAGGCTGCAACAGGGGAAGTTTAGGCTCAAGGTGAGGAATAAGTTCTTCACCGAGAGAGTGATTCGTCATTGGAATGGGCTGCCCGGTGAGGTGGTTGAGTCGCCATCCCTGGAGGTGTTCAAGAGGGGACTGGATATGGCACTTGGTGCCATGGTCTAGTTGTGAGGTTTGTGGTTACAGGTTGGACTCGATGATCTTCGATGTCTCTTCCAACCTTGGTAATACTGTATTGTACTGTACTATTGAGACCCCAAAAATTGAAAAAAACAGACGCTCTAAAAGCCAAAACACTTTCATGTTTGCAACTCCAACTTGAGCAGACAATCAAGCAACTTTTGCCCTGCTTCTGGACAGCAATTATCCACAAGCTGCGCGTTTGGCACCAGTTAAAATATGTGGTAGGGTGAGAAAGTTCACACACACACACAAAGATAACCACAGCTAACTCAGTCAGAAAAGCAAATGAAACAAATCTATATTTGCAAGCATGAATGGAATGCAATGAATATGTAAACAAATATACAGTATTTACAATACATACAGAAATATACAACAATGAGCATAATACAGAAGTCCTGCAACTGGAGTAGGGTGTGCCCCCCCAGCCCCTGTACCCCCCTCTCCCTCGCTACCTCCCCTTTTTTCCCAAAAAGGGTTAGAGAGAGAGAGAGAAAGGCAATTAAGGAGAAAATTCTGTTAGATCAAAACATATGCAAGAATTAGTTTTCTTATCTAGTTAGCTCTGTTAATTCAAGGTCGCTCCTGTCCAGCAAGCTATTGCTTCAGAGAGAGAAAAGCAGACAGACCCACAGGAACAGAGAGCGAGCGAAGTCTGAGCAGACTAAGCTAAAACTTAAAAGTTGCATTCTACCAATGAAATTCATTTAGACCTTATCTTTGTTTTCAATACATTCAGCCAGAGTGTTCAGCAACAGTCCCTTTCTTAAAGGCAAAGCCTAAACCGGTCACAGTTGGTTATGTGTCTAATTTCTTGCACAGTTTGAGGATGAGGTTTTATTTATTTGGCATTTGCTACCTGGGATCACAGTAAAAGACTTGATGAAGAAGAAAGTGGATAAAATTAAGGACAACCAAAATTAAGTGTAGCGTACTCTCACTACGCTTATTCTAGGTATTTACTGTCTGATTCTCCTGATTTTCTCACATGAAATGATCCAGCTGCTTCTGCTCGTGTCTCAGATCTGAATTATTTTTTGTTTAAGGGCTCTTCTTACTTTGATGAAAGTTTCTGCATTATATTACCTAGTATTCCTCTTATCTCCCTTCCCCAGATGAAAGCACAGGGTTAAGGAAGATTTTATATGTGCTGTCAATACCAATATTAGCTTTTCAAGTGGCAAGAGAGGAAGACAATTGTCTCAGTCCAGAGAGGGAAAGACACTCAGTTTTTTTTTTAATATTCCCGTGTTGTGAAATGAGAGGCACAAACAAGGCCAAAATATCAACAACTAGACTATTTATTACATAAATAAAGTGGATGGATCAGAAGGGGGAGAGAGAAAACAGAGAGAGAAGAGAGAAGAGGAAAGGAATTATATTACCACACCCCTCACCACCCCAAGACAGTTTGAGTCTGTGGAGGAAAGGTGCTGCAGGAGATGTTGGGTCTGTAGAGAAACGGTGCTGAGGCTTTGGCTCTAGAAGAGGTGAGGACATCTGGGCAGCTTCTTCATCTCCATGAGTTGCAACAGGCGGAACTTAGGGCACAGAGAGAGGGTTTTCAGAGTCCAAGATCCGTTGTGTTGCCCCGTGAGGTTTTCAGCGTGTGGTGCCATCTTCTTTCTTCTGCATTTTTCTTCTTCAATTTTCTTCTTCTAAGCCAGTAGTTGCTCCAGTCTTTTATACAGTTTTTTAGTCCTTAGGCAAGTGTCCAGGTGTTGTTCCCCAGGATATCGTTCTGGGAAATCATCCTTAGGTAAGTGTCCAGGTATCATTCCCCAGGAAATCTTTCTGTGTATTCATGTGAGTCTGGATGGAGGGGGAGGGCCTCTGCCTCCTCCTTCTCCATCTACCTACCCACACACTCTTTACACATCAGGAAACAGGTGGTGAGTCCATTGTCTCATCTTCCTCCCTTCCTGGGGTATCTGATGGCTGGAAATGATCCCGTCCTGAAGGCGTGATGGCTGGGCCCTTGGGCCATTGTTGTAGGTCAGCTGCAGTCCAGTGAGCAATGTTATCTTTGCACCTTCCAAGAGTCCTTCCAGTGGCTCTGCCCAACAAACGTCAGCTATTGTCTGGGCAAGCAGCAAGTGATTTTATCTATGTTAAGTCACACCAGGAGAGACAAGCTATAGTCTCTCACAACAATTTCAACATTTAGTTTCCAAGCTTTCTCTTAAGAGTATTTTCATTTTAACTGAGACTATATTATCCACAAGTATTGTGTTGACTCTCAACATCTACCTGCCAAGCTTAAGTCACAGGTTAGCCTTTCCTTTTCGTATTTCATGGATTTACTTTCTCTATTTGTTTCTTGTTGACCTAGGAAATTGCTGAATGCAGGGCTTCATGCTGCCCATAAATATCATTGGTCATACTATATGATTGTGGAGTCTTTATTGAATTGGTTACTTGTCTTTGGCTCCCCTTTAGAACTGAAGTGCAGAATATCAAGAATTATTTTGTTTTTAACTTTGATAACACCTGAAGAGCAATGCTCATATAGCAAATTTGTGGAGAGACTGAGGCATCTCAACTATGCTGGGCATGGTAGCTTAGAACTTAACAGCTGTCCACCTTTATGTTGTACAGTACATTAAGTAATTTTTCTGAGTTTATTCTCATCTTGCACAGAATGCCAAAAGATTGTAATAAACTGCATTCATCTCTGCATTCAGCCTTCTCTATTCTAATAAATAAAGTTAACAGAAAGCTCTCATTTTGGATGTATGCAACCATCCCCCTGTGAAATTTTAGATTATCTTGCAAGCAAATGAAAAGAATGCAGCCCCTGGTGAACTTTCTGAAGTTTCACTGACTTTTGTTCTTTGTGCATTATCGCACAGTTTTACTGGATTAGTTGTTATTTTTTTGGAGGTTGGGTTAAGAAAATACAAAACAAAATGGTATTGTGCATGTTTGATTCCCAGAGGTAAAGCAACCAAAGCACGAAAAACAAATAAACTGTCTCAGCAAAAGATCAGATCAGAAAGAATTACATGTTAAAGCTAACCTTCTGGAGAAATGTGCAAATTCTTCTCCTTAGGACTCTTTACTTCATTCTGTCTTGCTGATACAGTCTTTTGAGGGCAGGTTTTCTTATGATAAGGGAAATTTCAGCTGTTGCTGAAAATCGTCAGTTCTAAATTTACAGGTTAAAAATCAGTGGAGAAACTTGGTAAAAAGATGAGTTGTGTCTCAGCTATCTAAACTACACACTTTTAATATTTACTGTTATTGTTGACAAAGGCCTCATTTCAAATTAAAAAATTACTAGGACTTCAACATTTTAATATTGTTACAAGATATTATAATAGTAGTAACTTGCCCAGGAAAGTAGAAAAACTATGTGAAGCAAGTTCAAACATTACTAAACAGATCATTTTTAATAGGGAAACAAACATTTGAAAATTACTTTATCTTTTGTCTTTAGCTGTAGAAATGAGATCTCTGTCTTTAAATTCAGCTTTGTGCATCAAAGGGACTTGTTCACAGAAAGACTGTCACAAGAGCATGTCTACAGACATGCTTCCTCCACTTTTAAAGATATTTACATTTTCGGTTGATCTGTTGGAAAGCCTAACCAATCTGCACATAGCATAATAGGCACGTCCTTGCAGGGCAGAACATCATAACATTTCAGCTTGAGCTAATGTGTCTGAAGAATTATGCTACAGCAGGAAGAATTTACAATTGTGTTAGAAACAGCATTATAGCAATCCTTAATCCTAGTCTTTGTGTGTGTGGTGACAGCAACCAAATTAGATCTCCCTGCTCTGGATCTGATGTACTAACCATTATTTAACACCTATGTCAATGGCTGATAGATTTTTCCATACTTGCTCCCAGTCAACTCAGGTATACACAGTAACATGGCAGGGGAAAAAGAATTTTTGATGTCATGGCTGCAGCTAACTCACAGAGGTTATTTGTTCATTAGCACTGAAAAAAAAAATTACATGTAAGCAGAGCATAAGGACACTTCTGCTTCAGTTGAGGCAGTTTCTCTGTGCTTAAACTAGCAAATTAAAATGTATTTGGGTGCTGAAACATTACAATATTACTAAATGATTGGACTGCTTCCTGGAATGAATGTGGCCTCTTTCAATTTACAATCTCTCAACTGTGTTGCATAGTGGAGTTTACCAGCAAAAAAGCAGACTGTCCCATGCTAGTTTGCCTCAGAGCCCAGGAACATTTAATTTACCAGTACAAAAAATACCCTTTGGGTCCGTGTGCTGTCTATGAACTCAGATTAATAAGTTCTTCTACTCAGACCTGTGCTTACATCCCTATGATGTCACACCTTGCTGGGTTAAAACAACTGAAGAATTTCACTCCTGTAGCTTTCTTCTTCAATCTGTTTTGTAGTACACACAGAGTTATAGCACCACCCACGATACTTATCATGGAACAACAGAATCATTTAGTATGGGAAAAATCTTTAAGATCACGAAATTCAACCATTAATATAACAGCGCCAAGTTACCACTTATCCATTGCACTAAATGCCACATCTACATGTCTCTTAAATACTTCCAGGGATGGCGATTCCAGCAATTCCCAGGGAATCCTATTCCAGTGCTTAATAAGCCTTTTGGTGGAGAAAACTTTCATTATGTCAATGTAAACCTTCCCTAACACAATTTGAGGTAATTTCCTCTTGTTACCTGGGAGAAGAGACCAACTCTCACCTCATTAGCACCTCCTTTCAGGTAGTTGTAGGCAGCAAAGTAGTTGTAGGCAGCAAAAAGATCTCCTCTCAGTCTCATTTTTTCCAGACTAAACAACCTCAGCCTCCTCAGACATGCCTCAGAAGACCTGTTCTTCAGACTCTTTGGGCATACTCTAGGTCCTCAATGTCTAGTAGTGAGTAGCCCAAAATTGAACAGTATTTGAGAGGCAGCCTCATCAGTGTCAATTATAGGAAGACAGTCACTTCCCTAGTCCTGCTGGCTGCACTATTCCTGATAAAGGCCAGGATGCTGTTGGCCATCTTGGCCACCTTGGAGTGAGGAAGCAGCGTGAAATAGGGAATGCAAGACACCTCTGTCCTAGCTCAACATAGCCTTTTCACTGCAACGCAGAAGTGAGGGGAAAGTAACACACAAAAAACTCGGTGTTGAAGTAAAGAGTTGAGATAGGAGTTTACTGAATAATTGAGATAATAATAACAATATGCACAATTACCTCAGCCTATTTGCAGTAAAAGCACAGCAGAAAGCAGCAAGCAGAAGCAAACACAATAAAAGCCCAAACTATGGAGCTAGTCCCCCATCCCTCCCTCCCACCTGCTTTGGGAAGATCTGGTCAGAAAATTCACATTACACTGGCTTTGTGTATCTTTGTGAATCTTTGCCTGTGTCCAGATTCTGGCTAGGACAAGGTTAAGTTTTTTACTTCCTTCACAGCTTTGAGCTCTGTTGTGGAGATGCTTACTGTTTCCTCTTTTCTTTCTTCTTCTGTTCTGCTCCTGCTCTCTCTCTCTTTTCGTTGTGAGTAAGGGTGAGATGTGTACCTCTTTGTATTATTCTATTAAACTCTATTTTTCTCAACCCATGGACTTATGTTTTTCTTTTGTTTCCCATTCTCCCTCTTGTCCCATCAGGGGATTGGGAAGGGCATCTTCATAGAGCTCAGTCTAAACCAGCAGATCCCAACATGCACATCACACTGACAGGATTAGATTTTTACAGACAGGTATCCCACCTTTTGCAACAGTTTTTGTTGCTGTGAATTCAGCTGAAATGGAGCTTGTCTCTTCTAATGGAAGAGAACTGTGGAAGTGTACTAAATGAAGATAGAGCTATTCCTTTACAGCAGTACTGACCTTGATTAAACAGTGTGCTAACACTACAGCAGGCGGCTTCAAATGTTTTGTGTTCATTGGACAGGAGGAGGGGCACACAGGACAAGTGTCTTGTCTACTTCATGCAGGCCTTCAGGCCTAAGACTTAGGTAAATTCCTCAAGGAAAAGTAGCTGAAACAACTACTAGATTTTTTGTCCTACAGAATTTGTATGTATCCCCTTCTATTCAGCAGAGTATTAGGTATGTCATTTCCAATTCCATTCTGCATCCTTATATACCTGTATGATATGCTGCTGCACTGACTTCACGGCCATTTTGAGAACAAGAGAAATTTGGGGAGCGCAATAATGACAAAATGGATGGGAAACAGGTGAACTGTGTCCTGGAGCCCTTGCTGGTGAAGGCTGAGGTAAAGAAGTCATTGAAAACCTCGGCCTTCTCAATATCACTTGACACCCATTCACCTGTCTCCTTTCTGAGGGGGCTTACACCTTCCTTAGTCTTCCTTTTGCCATTAATATAACTATAGAAACTTTTGTTATTCCCCTAGCTAGACTTAATTCTAACTGAGCTTTAGCTTTTCTAATCAGGTCTCCCGCTGCTCAGACAGCTACCTTATATGCCCCCCATTCTAGCTGTCCTTTCTTCTACTCCTTGTAGAGTTTCTTTTTGTGTGACAGTGTGTCTAGGAGCTCCTTGCTCATCCAGGCAAGTCGCCTAACAGTCTTTCCTGCCTTCCTCTTTGTGGGTGTACTTTGTCTCACAATACTTTGGCCAGCAGATCCCTGAAGAAACCAAAGTCTGCATACCTAAATCCAGGGTCATAAGCTTGGAATACATCCTCCTAGATGCCATGAGGATCTTAAATTCTAGTTCAGTGTGGTCACTGCACCCAAGGCTGTCCCTGAGACTCATACTAGTCACCAGTCCTTCCCCAATAGAACACGGTCCAGCATATCACCTTTTCTTGTTGGCTCCTCCACTGTTTGGAGGAGGAAGTTGTCATCTATGCACTCCAGGAACATCCTGGATTGCTGGTGCCTTGCTGTGTTGTCCCTCCAGCAGATGTCATGGTGATTGAAATTTCCCATGAAGACCAGGGCCTGTGAATGTGATGCCAATTCAATACAATACAATACACCAGGTTGGAAGAGGCCTTCAAGATCATCACGTCCAACCCATCAACCAATCCAACCCACCCAACAACTAAGCCATGCAGCCAAGCACCCCATCAAGTCTTCTCCTGAACACCTCCAGTGAAGGTGACTCCACCACCTCCATGGGTAGCCGATTCCAATGGGCAATCACTCTCTCCGTGTAGAACTTCTTCCTAACATCCAGCCTAAACCTGCCCTGGCGCAGCCTGAGACTGTGTTCTCTTGTTCTGGTGCTGGATGCCTGGGAGAAGAGGCCAACCTCTGCCTGGCTACAACCTCCCTTCAGGTAGTTGTAGAGAGCAATAAGGTCACCCCTCAGTCTCCTCTTCTCCAGGCTAAGCAACCCCAGCTCCCTCAGCCTTTCCTCATAGGGCTTGTGTTCCAAACCCCTCACCAACTTTGTTGCCCTCCTCTGGACATGCTCCAGCAAGGCAACATCCTTCCTAAACTGAGGGGCCCAGAACTGGACACAGGACTCAAGGTGTGGCCTAACCAGTGCAGTGTACAGGGGCAGAATGACCTCCCTGCTCCTGCTGGCCACACTCTTCCTGATGCAGGCCAGGATGCCATTGGCCTTCTTGGCTGCCTGGGCACACTGCAGGCTCATGTTCAGCCTCCCATCAACCAGTACCCCCAGGTCCCTCTCTGCCTGGCCACTCTCCAGCCACTCTGACCCCAGCTTGTAGCACTGCCTGGGGTTGTTGTGGCCAATGTGCAGAACCCGGCACTTGGATGTGTTAAATCTCATGCCATTGCACTCCGCCCATCTGTCCAGCCTGTCGAGGTCCCTCTGCAAAGCCTCTCTGTCCTCCAGCAGATCAACTGCTGCCCCCAGCTTGGTGTCATCTGCAAATTTACTGATGATGGACTCAATGCCCTCATCCAGATCATCAATAAAGATTCTATCTGCTTATGCCTTATCTGCTTGGTTCTGCTGGTCAGATGGCCCATAACAGACCCCTACAGTAACATCACCTTCCCCTGCCTTCCCTTTAGTCTTAACCCATATGATCTCAACCAGTTTAACATCCTTCCCCAGGTGGAGCTCCACTGATTGCAGCTGGTCATTGATAGAGAGAGCAACACCTCCTCACCTCCTACCCTGCTTGTCCATCCTGAAGAGCTTGTACCCATATATCCCTACATTGCAATCATGGGAATCATCCCACCAGGTTTCAGTAATGACCACTCTGTCATGGCTTTCCAGCAACACAGCGGCCCTTAATTTATTCTGTTTATTGCCCAAGCTGCATGTATTCAAGTAGAGGCACTTCAGCTGGGCTGGCCATGTCACCCTCTTAGGTGAATCCCCCTTGATTCCCTTGAGGTGTCCCAGTGTTTCATATTGGCTTGCCTAGGGGCAATAGGTTGAGCGACCTTACTAGTACTTCATCCTTCTGACCCTGATGTGCTGCCCCACTATGTATCACAGGCAGGCATGAGATTATTAACCCCTCCCCCTTCAAATCTAGTTTAAAACCCTGTCAATGAGCCCTGCCAACTCCTGCCCCAGATTCCTTATCCCCCTCTGGGTCAGGTGCAACTTGTTTGATACTTCTAGCTTTGGAGCCCTGTATACTAAGCTGCGATTGTAAAACACAAAGCCTTGTTGATGATGCCAGTCCCAGAGCCATGAATTGACCTGTTGGCTCATGATGAAGAACACAACCTGGGTTCCTGATCCCTTTACTAGTTGCCCCAAAGCCCTGAAATCTCTTTCAATTGGTTGTGAGCCTCTCTCTTAGCTTTACTGGAATCTAGATGATACTTAAAATGAACATCAAACAATTATATAGTGGATATAACAGATATGAAAAGAGACAGAAAGGTGATTCTTAAATCTGGGACAGAAGTACTAAGAAAAACTGTGATTTTAACAGAGGGACTGTCTGTGGAACATTCAGAAATTGATGATTATACTTGGTATTAAGGTAGAGTTTTAGCTTTTTTTAAATAGGATTTTCCTTTGCACTGACAAAGGATGAGGGACAAATAACAGAAGTTGTAGCAAGGCAACTTACTATTAGACCTATGGAAAAAAACTTCACCATGACAGTGAAGAATGCTGGAGTCTGTGAGAGAAGGGTTGCTTTTGGTTAGCTTTGGAAGGCTATGGAGATTTGCCTTTGCTCGAATTAGAGAAGGCTATGTATAGTCTTTGACTCAGAAAATTACAGAATCACAGAATTGCCAAGGATGGAAGAGACCTCAAGAGTTCTGGTGCTGATTGCCTGGGAGATTGCCTGGTGCTGATTGCCATCCCCACCTGGCTATAACCTCCCTTCAGGTAGTTGTAGAGAGCAATGAGGTCGCCCCTGAGCCTCCTCTTCTCCAGGTTAATCAATTCCAGCTCCTTCAGCCTCCCCTCATAGGGCTTGTGCTGGAGGCCTCTCACCAGCCTCGTTGCCTTTCTCTGGACACATTCAAGTGTCTCAATGTCCTTCTTAAACTGAGGGCCCAGAACTGGACACAGTACTCAAGGTGTGGCCTAACCAGTGCTGAGTACAGGGGCAGAATTACTTCCCTGCTCCTGCTGGCCACACTATTTTTGATGCATGCCAGGATGCCATTGGCTTTCTTGGCCACCTGGTCACACTGCTGGCTCATGTTCAGCGAGCTGTCAATCAGCACCCCTAGGTCCCTTGTAAATGTAAACATCTTGTAACTGAAGGAAAGAAATTAGGCAGAAATGGTTGGATGTGTTAAAATATTGTTTTGTTTTTTCAACCTATTGTATGCCTTAATTACACACATACCAGTAGAAATTAAGCAATTAACATGTGACACATGTGCCTTCTCGTAGACTGTATAACTTCGCTGTATAATGTAATAAATGTCTTTGCCTGCTTACATCTTGTCCTGGAAGCTATGCTCAGGCTAAATAGAACTATATTACAACAGGAGTCAAACTAAAAAGCATTAGGGAATCACCATCCTTGAGGCTACTAAAAATCATCCACCCAAGGCACTGAAAAACATGATGCATGGGAAATGAAAGGATGCTGTTTATATGTGAGACTAGACTTGATGTCCCCTATATGCCCACCCAATTGAAATTACTCAGCAGTTTTGTGATTCTGATCTTGTAGGTTGCTGTTACGAAATAAAGAGAAGGTAGGGTGGAGAATTAATAAAAATATAAATTCTTTATTAATTAAAACCCCACCACCCACATAACTATGCACAACACAACTATACAGATTCTGTGTTAGGTTGGGGAAAAAAATATATATACATTGTTTCAGTTTGGGCTGGGTGCCCCTGCTACATGAGGTGCTTCCTGTGTCCAGAGGTCCAGTCCAGTGGGTGGACACAGGAAACTGGGTATTTCTACCATAATTCTCTGCACCACTATAAGATCCAGTGCGAGGTCAAGCACCTCCTCTTTCTTCCTCGCTGTCACCTGGTAACTGGGGGAGATGCTGTCTCCCAGCCATGGGCCTGGCTAGGCCCAAGGCCACAGGGGGATGGGCAGTCTCAGATCTGGCCAGCTGAGACTAGCCTAGCAGTGGGGAGGGGGGAAGAAGGAGCCCTAGGGGTCTAGGATGTACCCCCATGTACGGATGGGATGTTTCTGGGTTTCTTTAGGGATTTCTTTTGTCACTGAGCTTCTGGCTTTCTGTAAACATTCACTGCTTTTCATTTAAACTTTCCATCACTTTTGCAATCCGTTTGTCTGAGTTGTTATTTTTTGCCCGTGGTGGGGAGGGGGGCTGCCTCTACCCACTACATTATACACACACACACACAATTACAAAACAATTTAAGAAACAGTATTTGGAAAAGATGAATCCACAAGCAGTGAATATTCCCTACTAACAAGAGGCAGGCATTTCCTGGAGACTCTAGGAAATATTACAATGAGAATTCCTGCTATGGTCTCTTTTTCTCAGGAAAGCCTTCCAGAATGAGAGTGGTGAAGCCATGGAATGGGTTATCCAGGGAGGTGGTTGAGGCCCCGTCCCTGGAGGTGTTTAAGACCAGGCTGGATGAGGCTACGGCCAGCCTGATCTAGTGTAGGGTGTCCCTGCCCATGGCAGGGGGCTTGGAACTAGATGATCCTTGTGGTCCCTTCCAACCCTGACTGATTCTATGATTCTATGATTCTATGATTCTATGATTCTATGATTCTATGATTCTATGATTCTATGAATTGCTGCTTATAGTCCATATGTGGATGCAAACAGTCAGACAAGAGAGCAAGAGAGTGCTTTGCAGGGAGGGAGCGCATGCTTTTTTTTCACTCCTTTTTAATATCTCTGGACTAATTGTGTTAATTTCACCAAAAAAGCAGGAAGCTCAGCCTATAGCATCCCAGGCTTGCCAAAGAGCAGGGTTCTGACATATTGTTCAGGGAAGGGTCCATATGTCCACCGACCAGGGCCCTAGGATAGAAAGGTGCCTTCCCCTGCCTCTTTCCTGCACTTTTCTCTTTCCCCCATCCTGACTTTGCAAAACGGAGTGGGGAAAGAAGGTTTTGGACACACTACCACAATTGCCCCTCTTCACTGACTTATCTGGAGCTGTCCAGAGCTATCCAGGACTTTGGAACAGCAAGGCAACACAATGAAAAGACCCTGTTCTTCTTCTCAACATCATCCTGCTGTATCGTCTACTTTTGACAAAACAGATTTCTTTACAAACCTTACAACTAAGACTCCATAGAGAATAGAAATTTTGGGCAACTTCTAGTGGTTAATGGAGTTTCTGAATGCCCTTTCTTATTCTCTGTAGTCTTCACAAGCATTATAAAAAACTCCTATGACTTTAATGTAACTTTTACATCTAAATATTTTGTTGGATTAAGTCATAAGCCTTATTTCTTTCTCACAGACAAAAGAGGACTATACCATTTACCTTTCTTGAATGTATGTAATGAAGTCTCATATATTTATTTTTATGCTACTTTAGACTTTTAAATAAACACTGAAATGCTAAAATACAGCTCTAAAATTATGAAAATGGGAGATAATTGTTTGAGATTATGTGATGACATCACATTCAGAATACAGAGGAAATCTGTATTCCATGTATTGAACATGGAAGAATGGGCTGACCACCTGGGAGGGATACAAGAATATTTTCAGGTTATAGAATAGAATAAACCAGATTGGAAGAGACCTTCAAGATCAACCCATCAACCAATCCAACCCACCTAAACAACTAAACCATGGCACCAAGTAGGAGTGCAATAAGGAAAGAATAGAATAGAATAGAATAGAATAGAATAGAATAGAATAGAATAGAATAGAATAGAATAGAATAGAATAGAATAGAATAGAATAGAATAGCAGGTAGGAGAGACCTTCAAGATCATCGTGTCCAACCTATTATCCAACCCACCTAATCAACTAAACCATGCAACCAAGCACCCTATCAAGCCTCCTCCTAAACTAAGCTAAACTAAACTAAAAGCTAAGGCCTGCTTAGAGTTAGATCTGGCAAGAGAGGTCAAGGACAACAAGAAAGGCTTCTTCATGTATATTTTAAGCAAAAAGAAGACTAAAGAATATGTGTACCTGCTACTGAAAGGGGAAGGGGGAGCAGAGGGGGTTGTCGTGGTGGCAGAGGATACAGGGGAGGTGGAGTGGCTGAGTGCCTTCTTTGCTTCAGTATTTACTGCTAAGGTCAGCCGTCAGGAGACCCAGGTCTTCAACACCACAGTGAAAGTCAGGATAAAGGAAGACTTTGCTTCAGCTCCAAAGAATTGAGTTAAAGGTCAGTTAAGTAAACTGGATATCCACAAATCCATGGGTCCTGATGGAGCTGTAAGAAGTCACTTCTAGGGCATTCTCCAACATCTGTGAAAAGTCTTGGAGTACAGGAGAGGTGTCTGACGACTGGAGGGAACTCAGTGTTACTCCAGTCTTTAAAAAAGGCAAAAACTAGGATCTGGCTAACTACAGGCCTGTCAGCCTCACCTCCATCCCTGGAATGGTGATGGAACAGTTTATTCTTGCAGCCATCTCAAAACACATTGAGGAAAAGGTGTTATCGGGGTAGTCAGCGTAGATTTACCAATTCAAAGTAATTCCTGACCAATCTCATAGTCTTTTATGATGGCATAACTCAATGGATAAATTAGAGGAGGGTGGTAGATGTGGTCTGCCTTGACTTCAGCAAAGCTTTTGACAGCATCTCTCTTAGCATCCTCACAGCCAATCTTAAGTAATATAGATTATATGACTAGACAGTGAGATGGATTGAAAACTGTCTGAAGGACAGAGTTCATAGGGTTGTGGTCAGTGGGGCAGAGTATATTTGGATGCCTCTGGCTTGTCGTGCTCCCCAGGGATCTCCACTGGATTAAGTCCTATTCAACATCCTTACCAATTACCTGGATGAAGGGATGCAGTGTACTCTCAGCAAATTTGGGAGGAGTAGCTGACACACCTGTCAGACACTGTGATACTGTCCAGCTTGATCCGGACAGGCTGGAAAGCATGGTATAGAGAAATCTGTTTTGGTCTATAAAAGGATAAATTAATGTTCAATAAATGGAGCGATTAATTTAATAAAAATTAATTTTTTTAATCACAAAAATCCCACAAAAAATATTAAAGAAAACCTATTTACAGGTTCGAGGGGTTTCGGTCGTGGAACAGAGACCTCACCAGCAGGAACAAATAACAGTTTAAACAACATGCACAAAAAATCCAGAAACAACAAACATCACTTTAAACTGTAAAGCAAAGAAACCTTGGCACTGCAGCCGGCGGTTGCCTACAACGTGGGGGGAACCCCGAACTCCCCAGGGCAACAGACCTGCAATAGATGCACGTGGAAGCTGCAGGAGCAGAGTTTCACTTTCCGTTGGGGTCTACAGCTTATTGCTGAGACAGGATTTGGTCCCAAAGGGTTTGTAGCCAAAAGCTTTGTAGAGAGGAGGTTTTTCGGCTGTGGTCCTTTTGCAGCAGCGCTCGCTCCTTGCTCCAATCAAACGGAACTGTCCCGGGGACTCGGCTCCTCTGGGGTTTTGCCTCTCGGCCCGACAAGATAAGTATCTGTCCTCTGGGCTTTACAACGCTGAGAATAGCGAGGGGTCTTTGCTGTCTGGTCTGGGTAAACTGGAACACAGTTCAGCTTCCAAGCAAGGGATGTGGTTCCTTCCAGAGCGTGGACAATAGCAAGACAAAGCTCTGGCCCTTCGGGCTGATATTTATAGTTTCCCGAGACAATAATGGCCAGGAGCAACACAGGTCTAGGGGTCAACCCTGGTATTGCAACCTATAGAAAGCCTTCTTCCCAAACGTGGCCAAAAGCACGCCCACCTGGCTCATCCTGGCTCTGAAACATGTCCAGGCAAGCCCAAAGAAGCTTCTGCCTCATTGTCTGGTTCAGAGCCATTTTGAGGCTTTTTTTGTCCATCCAGGACAAAATCCTATGAAATTCTTCAAGGGCAATTGTTGAGTCCTGCATCTGAGGAAGAACAACCCTGTGAGCTTGTACAGGTTGGGGCCCTGACCTTCTGGAGAGCAGTTTTGTGGAACAGGACCAGGGAGTTTTGGTGGACAATAGGCTGATCATGATCCAGCAATATGCCTTTATGTCCAAGAAGGGTAATGGCATCATGAGATGCATTGAACAGGCTGTGGCCAGCAGGTGAAGGAAGGTTCTCCTACCACTCTACTTTACACTACAAAGGCTTCATCTGGAGTACTGAACTGAGACTCCCCAGTTCAAGGAGTACTTCCCATTAAGAGGACAAGGAAATACAGCAGAGAGTTCATCAAAGAGTCACTAAGATGATGAGAGGACTAGAACATCTACCTAAAGAGGAAAGACTGAGAGCACTGGCAGTATTTAGTCCAGTGTGGTGGTGAGAGAAAGTTCAGTTCTCCCACCCACACAAAGCCACAGCTAACTCAGTCAGAGGAGCAGATGGGAAAAGAGCTATATTTTACAAGCAGGATGAAATGCAGTGAATATATACACAATACAATATTTACAGTATATACAAAAATATACATAAAACAGAAAACTTGTCCTCCTCCAGCGAGGAAGGTCCCCCCTCAAAACTCCCTTCTTCCCCTTCCTCCCTGTTTTCCCAAAAAGGGTTAGAGAGAGAGAAGTAATTATTAAGGAGGAAATTCTGTTAGTTCAAAGCATATGTTAAGGGAAGGAAAAAAAATAGTTTCTTATCTCGTTGGCTCAAGATCAGCTCCAGCCAGCACAGAAGAAAGACAGCTGCTGCTCCGGCAGACTGAAAACAGACACGCCAACTGAGACAAACTGCACTAAAACTAAAATTTAAAGTTTCATTCTCACTGATCTACCAAAGAAATTTGTTTAGAACTATCTTTTGTTTTCCTTTTCACACCAAAACATTCAGCCAGAGTGTTCCAGTAACTGTCCTTCTTAAAGGCATAGCCTAACACCGTTACATCTGGGAATGATGTGACTGAGAGGGGATCTTATTAATGCTTAGAAATACCTAAACGGTGAGTGTCAGGAGGATGGAGGCAGACTCTTCTCAGTGGTGTGCAGTGACAGGACAAGGGACAATGGACACAGACTGGAATACAAAATGTTCCACATAAATGTAAGGAAAAATCTCTTCATTTTGAAGTTGGTAGAGCCCTGGAACAGGCTGCCCAGAGAGATTGTGTAATCTGTCTCTGGAGACCTTAAAAACCCAGCTGGACATGTTCCTGTTTGATTTACTCTAGGTGATCCTGCTCTAATAGGGAGCTTGGACTAGTTGATCTTCAGAAGTTCTTTCCAACCCATAATATTCTGTGAGTCTGTCATGAAGTTTTCTTTTCATGTGTAAGCTACTTCCCCTACTCTTCTCTTACTCTTTGCTTCCTGCGTCTGACTACTTGCTATCTACTTTTGTTCCTCTATAAGAAAAATTATAATTAATATTTCAAGAAGCCTCCTTGCAAAATAAAGGTTAAATCAAGAAAAAAAATCACATAATTAATTAATTAATTAATTATGAATTCTGATGTTATTATAGAAAAGTTAAGTCCATGTAAATTCATAGCTATCATTGCAGCATTTTTAAGTTGCATTTGAAAAGTCACTAGGTGTATACCTGACTACCTAACTTAATTTGTTTTGCGGATAGAATTTTTTTAATTAATATTCCTCTATTTTTAATCTTATTACTGCTGTGAATATTACTAAAAACAAGTTAGCTTTCAGGCTTCTGGTGTTCTCAACATAGAAAGAAGAGGCTCAGAAACATAAAATTGATCACAGGCTTGATTCAATAGGGAAAGATGATCCTGTCAAAGCTGCAAATTAGAGGATTCATTTTGTTTTAGCACCTTAAGAAACCACTACTAAGAACAGAAAAAATCAGTGATATGTTAAGAGACAAGCCTTCTCTAATGAAAAGGAATGATCAAGGTATGAAATTTTGGGATACTGGGAAGTAAAAGTAACATATAAAATTATATTTCAGGTGTGGGGACACATAAAAGGCAAGAAGCTGGAGCTTCTGCTTTACATGCAAGATATTTGAGACAGCACACACACTTTTGTCCTGTCATCTGTACAGGGGTTGCCCACAGAGTGTATTAAAATCACATAAAGCTTAAGAATTAAGTTTAAGGAATATCCAATATTTTCAAATTTGTATTCCCACAAGTAGATATCAAACAAATTATTCCACTTTCTTGGAATGTACCCTAAAGATATTTGGTTGAATTTGTGAGTTCTGAAAACAGATGCAGTTTCATTATGTGTGTGTTTTCAAGGTTTCCAAAAGATTTTATTCACTGTAACCTTAAGGTGATAAATTCCATAGAATTACTAATTCACAAAGTTAAAGAAAAGAAGCACAGATGTTTTTACTTTTTTTATTTTTTTTGGGAATAGTATTTAATGATCATCAAGTAAATTCATTTGACCTGAAACTAATCTTGTACTTGTTCCTTGTTTTCAAAGCAAACATGAAGAGGAGATTCAAATATTATTTAATACCTACAAAATGTTCTCTTAATTTCATTTTTATTTTAGTTTATTTTAAATTAAATATTGGTTGTAATAAGGAAAGGGCAAGAATGTTCTAACCATATAGAAATACTACGAAGTGCATCATCCATCTAATTCATACACACAGTGAAGCTAGCAAGCTTGGTTCCTAGGCTGAATGCAAAGTTCACGGTTTTATATTAAACATGACTGCGGTGTAATTGGAATTACACATGCATATATTTGCCCCAATGACTTTATTAACTTTCATCCATAGGCAGTTATTGAGAATAATATTGTCAGCTCTGCCTATTTAAAATGATGCTTGCTCGCTGTTGTGGATCCTTCTTGGATGAGAGTGGAGAAAAAAAAAAAAGGAATAATTTTGTCTCCAGGTTCTGAACATTGTCAATTTCAATTAAAAGTAATGAGAGAAGAAATATTGTTGGGTTTGTTGCTAAGCAAAACTTAAAATAAGGCCCAGGCTTGACTTTTGCATCCTTTTTTCAAGGTGTGCATACTCTTGAGTCCAGACTTACTGCCACTTCAAACATTGCTATTGTTTGGAATAGCATTCTTTTTATCCTGTTTTATCATATTTTTTATCATCATGGCTATGACAAGAGCTGTTCTTGGTATTTGAATAATGATGAAAGAAAAACAAACCCGAGAAGGCTAAAAGACTGGTACCATCTTGTATAACTTCAGAGTTCTGTGATACCTTTCTTAGTAGACAGACACAGCTGTAGTTATGCCTCTCTTTCTGTGGTGAAAAAAGGCATTCTTAAGGCAAAATATATGTGAGCCATCACAGATATCTACCTCTAAACCACCATATTTCTACCAATATATATGTACAACAACCCCAAAACAACTCCATGCAGTGCTACAGGGTGGGGTTTGAGTGGCTGGAGAGCAGCCAGGCAGAGAGGGACCTGGGGGTACTGGTTGACAGTGGGCTAAACATGAGATAGCTGTGTGCCCAGGTGGCCAAGAAGGTCAGAGGCATCCTGGCCTGGATTAGGAACAGTGTGGCCAGCAGGAGCAGGGAAGTCATTCTGCCCTGGTACTCAGCACTGGTTAGGCCACACCTTGAGTCCTGTGTCCAGTTCTGGGCCCCTCACTTAAGGGAAGATGTTGACTTGCTGGAAGCTGTTCAGAGAAGGGTAACAAAGCTGGTGAGGGGTTAGGAGCACAAGCCATATGAGGAGAGGCTGAGGGAGCTGGAGTCACTTAGCCTGGAGAAGAGGAGGCTCAGGGGAGACCTTATTGCTACCTACAACTACCTGAAGGGAGGTTGCAGCCAAGTGGGGGTTGGTCTCTTCTCCCAGGCAACCAGCACAAGAACAAGAGGACACAGTCTCAAGCTGCACCAGGGGAGGTTTAGGCTGGATGCTGGATGTTAGGAAGAAATTCTTCACAGAAAGAGTGTTTGTCCATTAGAATGGGCTGCCCAGGGAGGTGGTGGAGTCTCCATCACTGGAGGTGTTTAAGAAGAGACTGGCTGAGGCTCTTAGTGCCATGGTTTATTTGATTAGATGGTGCTGTGTGATGGGTTAGACTCGGTGATCTTGAAGGTCTTTTCCAACCTGGTTTGGTTGGAAAATTCTGTTTTCCTGATTTTACTGATATTGTAGTAGTGCCATGCTCTAATTGAAGTCAGACCAATGAAGCAATATTTGTAAGGACTAAAACTCATCCTAATAGAGAAGATAAGGGGTTTGGAACACAAGCCCTATGAGGAAAGGCTGAGGGAGCTGGGGTTGCTTAGCCTGGAGAAGAGGAGACTGAGGGGTGACCTTATTGCTCTCTACAACTACCTGAAGGGAGGTTGTAGCCAGGCAGAGGTTGGCCTCTTCTCCCAGGCAGCCAGCACCAGAACAAGAGGACACAGTCTCAGGCTGCGCCAGGGCAGGTTTAGGCTGGATGTTAGGAAGAAGTTCTACACGGAGAGAGTGATTGCCCATTGGAATCGGCTACCCGTGGAGGTGGTGGAGTCACCTTCACAGGAGGTGTTCAGGAGAAGACTTGATGGGGTGCTTGGCTGTATGGTCTAGTTGTTGGGTGGGTTGGATTGTTTGATGGGTTGGACGCGATGATCTTGAAGGTCTCTTCCAACCTGGTGTATTGTATTATTGTATTGTATAAACAAAGATAAATGGAGATAAAGTCATCTACCCGAAGGTCAGTGGAGAAACTTGGAGAAAGCTAATGTTACTAGTTTAGTACTCAAACTACAGAATACATTGCCATTTAGGGCACTAATCCCTGAGTACAAGACTTCTATAGCACTAATATTATTCTGCTGCATGCATGCTCATTATTTATCCTCATGATTAGGTTTTGTTGGTTTGGGTATTTTTTTACTAAGTAATGCTTATCAAAACTAGAAATCTTCCTTCCAGGCACTGTGCATACAATGTGAGAGAAAACCCATGTCATACAGTTGTGGGGGGCAGGAAACCATGAACTATACTGATTAACTGCTAGGTTGCACCAGCACATCATCTGACAATAAAAGGGCCTGGAAGGGAATAAACACACTGGAAGGATATGCTACTATCCAACAAGATCTGGACAGGCTGGAGAGCTCAGCAAAGGCAAATCTCTTGAACTTCAGTAAGGACATGTGCAGAGCTCTACATCTTGGCAGGAATAACACCAGGCACCAGTACAGACTAGGTGTTGTCCTGCTGGAAAACAGCCCCATGGAGAAAGACACTGGAGTTCTAGTGGACTGCAAGTTATCCATGGAAGAACAATGTGCCCTTGTGACCACGAAGGCCAACAGAATCCTGGGGTGCATTGAGAATAGTGTGTCCATCAGGTTTAGGGAGGTTTTCTTCCCTCTCTTCTCTGCCCTGGTGAGACCCCACCTGAAATGCCATGTCCAGTTTTGGGATCCCCAGTTCAATAAAGAATAGGACCTGCTGGAGACAGTTCAACAGAGAGCTATAAGGATGATTACAGGACTTCAACATCTTTCCTAGGAAGAAAAACTGAGAGAAATGGGGCTATTTAGTCTTGAGAAGAGATGGCTGGGAGGGGATCTTATAAACATCTGTAAATAACTAAGGGGTGGGTGTCAAGATGAAGGTTATAGTCTCTTTACAGTAGTTCCCAGTGATGGGACAAGGAACAACTGTTACAAGATACTGCACAGGAGGTTCTGTAGACCTGTCCTTACACAATTCTTTATGGTGAGGATGATGGAGCCCTGGAACAGGCTTCCCACAGAGGCTCTGAATCTCCTCCTGTGGAGACTTTCAAACCCCTCCTGGATGAAGACTCTGGCCAGCCTGACCTAGTGTAGGGTGTTCCTGCCCATGGCAGAGCGGTTGGAAATAGATGATCCTTGTGGTCCCTTCCAACCCTGACTGATACTATAATACTATGAATTCCTGTGTGGCCAAGGTGATCCTGCTTTTGCAGGAGTGTTGGACTCAATGATATCTGGAGGTCCTTTCCAACCCCAAACATTCTATGATTCCGTGATTTACTAGACATAGCTACATGTGGTAAATGAAAGAATAACTACATAGAAGATGCAAAAGGCATAAAAGCAATCATTCTAGAAAATTTCACACCAATTTTCCACTCAGTTTTCAAGAAGAAAATAATTTTTCTGCCAAGAATGATAATTAGAGAGTTACATTCAGGAATATCTATGTGGTGGGTTGAAATAATGTGATGGGTTGACAATAAAAAGCATTTTTACAAATATGTTAATGCTAAAAAGAGGGGCAAGAAGAAGGTCCATTCCTTATTGGACTAGGAGGGGAAAACAGTGACTAAAGACGAGGAAAAGGCTGAGGTCCTGAACACTTTCTTTGCCTCAATTTTTAAGAGCAAGGCAGGAGGAGTTCAGGACAAGTGGCCTCCTGAGCTGGGTGATGGGGTCAGGAAGCAGTGTTATGCCCAGGAAATCCATGAGGAATTAGTTTGAGACCTTCTGAGCCACTTGGATACCCACAAGTCCATGGGACTGGAAGGGATCCATCCTAGGGTGCTGAGAGAGCTGACTGATGAGCTGACCAAACTGCTCTCCATCATTTCCCACCAGTCCTGGCTCACCAGAGAGGTCCCAGATGACTGGAAACTGGCCAGTGTGATCCCCATCCACAAGAAGGGTCGGATGGAGGAACCCAGAAACTACAGGCCTGTCAGCCTGACCTCAGTGCCAGGGAAAATTATGGATCAGATTACCATGGCGGCAATCACTGCACCCCTGAAGGATGGCCAAGGGCTCAGGTCCAGCCAACATGGATTTAGGAAGGGCAGGTCCTGCCTCTCCAACCTGATCTCCTTCTAGGAGCAGGTGACCCGCCTGGTGGATGTGGGGAGGCCTGTGGATGTAGTCTACCTGGACTTCAGCAAGGCCTTTGACATCGTCCCCCACAGCAAACTGCTGGCCAAGCTGTCAGCTTGTGGCTTGGACAGCAACACTATGTGTGGGGTTAGGAAAAGGCTGGAGGGTTGGGCCCAGAGAGTGGTGGTGAATGGTGCCACCTCCAGCTGGAGGCCAGTCACCAGTGGCGTCCCCCAGGGATCAGTGCTGGGCCCAATCCTCTTTAATATCTTCATCGATGATCTGGATGAGGGGATTGAGACAGTCATCAGCAAATTTCCAGATGACACCACGTTGGGAGCAGATGTTGGTCAGTTACAGGGCAGAAGGGCCCTGCAGAGGGACCTCGACTGACTGGACAGATGGGCAGAGTCCAATGGGATGGCATTCAACAAATCCAAGTGCCAGGTGCTGCACTTTGGCCACAACAACCCCATGCAGTGCTACAGGCTGGGGTTGGAGTGGCTGGAGAGCTCCCAAACAGAGAGGGACCTGGGGGTGCTGATTGACAGCTGCCTGAACATGAGCCAGCAGTGTGCCCAGCTGGCCAGGAAGGCCAACCGCATCCTGGTCTGCATTAGGAATAGTGTGGCCAGCAGGAGCAGGGAGGTCATTGTGCCCCTGTACTCAGCACTGGTTAGGCCACACCTTGAATCCTGTGTCCAGTTCTGGGCCCCTCAGTTTAAGAAGGACATTGAGACACTTGAACGTGTCCAGAGAAGAGCAATAAGGCTGGGGAGAGGCCTTGAGCACAAGCCCTAAGAGGAGAGGCTGAGGGAGCTGGAATTGTTTAGCCTGGAGAAGAGGAGGCTCAGGGGCGACCTCGTTGCTCTCTACAACTACCTGAAGGGTGGTTGTAGCCAGGGAGGGGTTGGTCTCTTTTCTCAAGCAACCAGAACCAGAACAAGGGGACACAGCCTCAAGCTGCACCAGGGGAAGTTTAGGCTGGAGGTGAGGAGAAAGTTCTTCACTGAGAGAGTTGTTCACCATTGGAATGGGCTGCCCGGGGAGGTGGTGGAGTCACTGTCCCTGGAGGTGTTCAAGAGGGGATTGGACGTGGCACTTGGTGCCATGGTCTAGTCATGAGGTTTGTGGTGACAGGATGGACTCGATGATCTTTGAGGTATCTTCCAACCTTGGCGATACTGTGATACTGTGATACTAACAAGCTACTCTCTGTTATTCTCTTCTCTTTCTCTTTTTTCCTTTGAACAGGGGGAAGCAGGGAGAATGAGAGGGGGACCTATTGGTAACCCCCTGATTTTGTCAATGGGATTTCTTGTGATGTTTATAAACTATAAATGCATGTAAATATCATGTATTTATTCTATATTCATTGCATTTTATGTTTCTAGATTGTAGTTTAGCTTGTAAATGACTTCCATTTCTTCTATCTGAGCTGGTCTGGCAATTTTATCTAGCAGGTAATTTCAGAGTATCACAGTATCACAGTATCACAGTATCACTAAGGTTGGAAGAGACCT